>QNUK01000401.1:132500-639864 GCA_013621035.1 Clarias magur | reverse complement strand
GATTTCATTGTACCCTGCACAGATTCAAGACACCCTGTGCCAGATGCAGCAAAGCAGCCCCAGAATATAACAGAGCCTCCTCCATGTTTCACAGTAGGGACAGTGTTCTTTTCTTCATATGCTTCATTTTTCCGTCTGTGAACATAGAGCTGATGTGCCTTGGCAAAAAGTTCCATTTTTGTCTCATCTGTCCATAAGACATTCTCCCAGAAGCTTTGTGGTTTGTCAACATGTAGTTTGGCATATTCCAGTCTGGCTTTTTTATGATTTGTTTTCAACAATGGTGTCCTCCTTGGTCGTCTCCCATGTAGTCCACTTTGGCTCAAACAACGACGGATGGTGCGATCTGACACTGATGTTCCTTGAGCATGAAGTTCACCTTGGATCTCTTTAGAAGTCTTTCTGGCTCTTTTGTTACCATTCGGATTATCCGTCTCTTTGATTTGTCATGAATTTTCCTCGTGCGTCCACGTCCAGGGAGGTTGGCTACAGTCCCATGGATCTTAAATTTCTGAATAATATGTGCAACTGTAGTCACAGGAACATCTAGTTGCTTGGAAATGGTCTTATAGCCTTTACCTTTAACATGCTTGTCTATAATTTTCTTTTGAATCTCCTGAGACAACTCTTTCCTTCGCTTCCTCTGGTCCATGTTGAGTGTGGTACATACCATGTCACCAAACAACACAGTGACTACCTGGAGCCCTATATATATAGGCCCACTGACTGATTACAAGATTGTAGACACCTGTGATGCTAATTAGTGGACACACCTTGAATTAACACGTCCCTTTGGTCACATTATTTTCAGTATTTTCTAGGGGTACCATCATTTTTGTCCAGGCCTGTTCCATGAGTTTATGTTTTTTTATAATTCTGTTGAAGCATGGTTGAAAAGCAATGTCTGACTTTCATTGGTTAACATTCATAGAATTTTTTTTAATTATTACTTTTGTTAGATTAAAGTTATTTCTGTGACCATTGAGAGTTTTTCTTTCAGTGACCGAAGGGTACCAACAATTTTGTCCACGTGTGTATATATATATAATTTTTATTTATTTATTTTTTTTTTGTTAATAAGTTGGCAAAGAGTTCTGCTGTACACAAAGACAGACAGACATGTCCATGGGCTTCAACCTAAAATAAGCTGCTCAGCTTATTTGTTTCATAAAAACTATTTATAAAATCTCTTAGTTACCTATTAATGACAGGAACAAACGCTAGTAGCATATAATACACAGGGTCTTGTATGGCAAATGCACCAAAAAAAGAGAAGCTTAAAAGATTGCGTTGTTTAAATAAGAAAAACATATATGCATTGAAATGGTAAAAGTCTATTTAAGGGGATTTTTATGTCCTGTAACATTTATAGAAGTAGTCTCTAGTTTCAAGGCTTTGCAATGATCAGTAAAGTTTTCCACCACAGAAAAGATTTTGTGCTTTCTGGTTTTTTGACAACATGATAAACTGTAATTTTGTCTTCTTAACTTCCTCAGAAATTTAAATGAGGGGTTGGTGAAGAAACTCACTCTGTACGTCTACACCGCTTTAACCTGTATTCTGGGTTGCGGGGGGGCCTGGAGCCTATCACAGGAGATTTAGGGCACAAGACGGAGTACACCTTGTACAGGATGCCAATGCACCACAGGGCACACACACATGCACACACTTACACAATTATTTACACACTACGGGCAATTTGGGAATGTCGGATAAAGAAACTGTTTTTTTTTTCTTTTATGCTGTTGTTTTTCCACAACAGTAAAATATATTGTATTTTGTGTGTGAAAGTATTCTCTAAATCTATACAGAATCTGTACAATCAGTACAATAGCTTTTGCAGTGCAATTTCTAGGGTTAACTTACAAAAAAAAACACAAAAAAAAAACATATGCCCAAAAGATACAAAAACTGACCTAAAGAACTGCAAACTTACAGTGGTGGCCAAAAGTATTAAGTTCTCTCTGTACACACAACAGATGATGTCATTAATTAGTTCTCAACTATCTGGCTAGAGAGGTATTTGATGGATGATACAAATATGATGCAGGACTTTTACTTTCTGAAGACAGAGTGTGCAGCCCTGTACAAAAATGCTCAAAACTACGGAAATGTGAACTTCTGCAGGCAAAATTCTGTACATGATCTTCAGGAAGACTGATTTATACCAGTCATATGTTGCAGTCATATTTTTGACTTGCAGTCATATTGAAGGTTTTGAAATATAAAAGACTCATTGTTTTATAGCATTTGTACTGCATAAAATAACTAATTAATCATATTATTGTTATTATTTTAAATTTTTAATAATGTCATCAAAACATTAAAATTCACTTTTTGGTCACATAGGTATATTGTCTCCTTATGGGTTTTTATAAAAACACTGAATTTTTATTTATTTATTTTTTTTAATCCGAATCTATGGCCATAGCATCTGAAGTCAATTCAGCTACAGTAATTTTATCGTACTCTGTTCAACCTCTCTTGACCATAAATGTTGAATTTGCCATAGTTTGAAGTTTTGATGTAATTATTTTATTTTGTTGCAGCATGTACAAGCCAATGGGTTCTTCCCTCATCATTTGCGCTTTTTTTTTTTTTTTTGCTAGACATCTCCTGCACATAGACAAAACTGTGTCTTTGACTTGACCATTTATTAATTTGTTAAATAAAGTTTGCACTTTTTTTTTGACAGGTAATCCCACTATTCCATCATCCTCTTCCTCCGACTCACCTCCCATTTCAGCATTTTAATATGAATATTTTAATAATCACTCATGTATTATTAAAGTTGAAGTTGTTAGCAACTAGCTAAAGTGCCGAATGCGTAAACATTGTAATGCATTATATAATACTGACAGATCAGTTGCACTGATGCGTACATCACTAACAGGTGACTTACAACTTACATCACAAGTAACGTAGTAATTATTAATGGGCTGCATTCTAAATGTCGGTAGTTTGTGATTTAATCAGAAAAAGTTAACATAGCTAACACACACACACACACACACACACACACAGAGAGAGAGAGAGAGAGAGAGAGAGAGAGAGACAGAGAGAGAGAGAGAGAGAGAGAGAGAGAGAATTCAATTTAATTGAACTGATTTGAATTGAATTCACAGTCAGCTAGCGCCTCCTAGTGGACGTTTCTGCAAAAGCATTTGAGGAAATGTTTATCACAAAAGCAAACATTAATACTTCACTCTGGATGCTCTCATGATATATTGAAGTCTATATTTTATAAGCACACAAACACTGTATATGTCTAATGTTCATATACAAGCGCACATCTACTCACACACCATACTGTACGTAACTGAAATGGTAATCATTATATAACACATACCTTTAGACTGTGGGGGGAGTTCTGAGTACCTACAGGAAAACAACAAAGCATGAGTAGAAAGGCAAACTGCACACACATAGATCAGAGGTGAGATTTGCGCACACACACACACACACACACACACACACACACACACGCACACACATTTGAGTTTGAGTTGACAGTCTACCATAGGATATTTACAGAGATTACTCTACTGACAAGTGCAATGTGCCCAGATGAATGGTTAAGTTTAAAGAAGGAGAAACGAGCACTGAAGACAAACCGCACAGTCGGAGATCATCAACTGAGACAAAGGGGACTTTCAAAGTGGATTCGAGAGATGCACTGCTTGTGATGGAAACTATGTTGGGTATCACCTTTGTATAGAGCAAGAGATATTCTACCACCATGTGCAATTTGAACAGCCAATGTCATAATACTAATGTTATGCCCATCTGATTAAGACATTGGAGAGTTTTATAACTTATGTGCAGAAAATTTATACCAACAATTTAAAAGGATTATGACCCCTGTGTTATTTTGATCTATTGTTTTGCTAAGCACAAGGAGATACCGTACAAATATATTTGGTAATTTATTGTTATATTATACAGCAAATACACTACAGTATATTGCCAAAAGTATTCACTCACCCATCCAAATAATTGCATTCAGGTGTTCCAATCAATTCCATGGTTACAGGTGTATAAAATAAAATATGATGTGGGGTTGTTTTTCAGAAGATGAGCACAGCCCCATAATTCCAGTGAAATAAACTCTTACCAATACATTTTGGATAATTGCATACTCCCAACTTTGTGGGAACATGCGATGGTCCCCTCCTGTTCCAACATGACTGTGCTCCGGTGCACAAAGCAAGGTCCATAAAGTCATGGATCACCTTGCTGTGGAGTCCTGACCTCAACCCGATACAACACCTTTGGAATGAATAAGAGCGGAGACTGTGAGCCAGGCCTTCTCGTACAACATCAATGTCAAATGTGCTTCTGGAAGAACGGTCAAAAATTTCCATGAACACACTCCTAAACCCTGTGGAAAGCCTTCCCAGAAGAGTTGAAGCTGTTATAGCTCCAAAGGGTGAGCAAACATCATATTAAACCCTATGGGTAAGTGCACATCCACTCACACACTGAAATAGTAATCATCATAAAACACATACCTTTGGTCAGTGGGGGAGGGGGGATGGGGGGGGTTGTGTACGTACAGGAAACCCCCAAAGCATGAGCAGAAGAGCAACCTTTGTACACACAGATCAGAGGTGAGCGACCCCCCACCTACATGAAGGTGAAAACCATGTTATACACCAAACCACTGCGTCCTCCCAAATGTGTAACAGTTTAAATCAATTCAGTTTTAAATGTGTAGAGGTTTGAACAATGGGGATTGCCACAAAACAGCAGTAAGTGATGGACATCATAAGTAAGAACATCATATTAAACCCTATGGATTAAGAATGGGATGTTTACTGAAGTTCATATGCATGTGAAAGCAGATGAGGAAATACTTTTGGCAATATAGTTTATTTCTTTTAGAGGGGCATGTTATGTTTGAAATTATTTTATGGTTATGGAAATTTGTTAAAAGTCAAGGAAAATTCCAATTTAGTATCTGAAATTCAAACTTTTTATAAGATGTCTCCCATTTACACAAGTATTCAGCCTCTTTGTCGTAACGGTTTTCCTTGGGATGTTCCTACAACTTGACTGGAATCCACCTGTGCCTAACTGACTTTATTGAACAGAGTTGGGAACGGCACACACCTGTCTGTATAAGGCTTCACAGTAGATTTTGTGCATGAAAACAAATCCATGAGGTTGATAGAATCTGATATTATCTGTAAACTCACAAGACAGGATTGTGTCAAGACACAGCTCTGGGGATGGAAACAAGAAACTTTCTCGAGCATTAAAAGACCCAGGAGCATGATAGCCTCCATCATTCTCAAATGTAGAGCTAGAGATTTGGAACAACCAACAGTCTTTTATACTGTTGACCCAACCAAACTAAGTAATCGGGGATGAAGAGCCTTGGTCAAAGAGGTAACCAAGAAGCTAAGCATTGCTATAAATGAGATCTTGAGTTCCGTTGTGGAGATGTGTGAGCCTTAAAGGAGAACAACTGTCACTGGAACCCTCCACCAATCAGGTCTTTATGGTACAGTGGGCACACAGAAGACATTCCTCACTAAAAACCACATGACAGCCAGGTGGGGGTTGACCTGAATAAAGAAAATCCTCTGGTCTGAGGCCACCAAGATTGAACTGAATTTGAAATCAGGAAATAGGACACGGCACATCACCTACTGTAAGTAAAAGCAGCTATAAGGTCTAACATGGTGGTGGCAGCTGTGGGGATTATTAATGCAGGGAAAATGAATGTAAATAAAATACAGAGCTATGCTAGATGATATAGTACCAACTGTTGCTTAGGTAATTAAGCAACAACAACAGAACAAGTCAGCGGTTTTGGAACAGTGGGATGCTGGGGAAATCCAGAATGTACTACGTAGTGTGAAGCCTGCCCACTTTGCCAACTATGGCAACAAGTTTTGACACAATCACACCAGAACTCGCTGTCTTTCACACTTACGCAAACACGCAAACAAACACACCAAGGGGAGAGAAAATCTGTGTGTGTGTGTGTGTGTGTGTGTGTGTGTGTGTGTGTGTGTGAGAGAGAGAGAGAGAGATAGAGAGAGAGAGAGAGAGAGAGAGAGAGAGAGAGAGAGCGATAGACAAAGAAAACAACGATCAAAATGTATTCGACAATGAGCAGTTATTCTTAGTTTATTGAATGGTATTTGAACTGATGTCTCTGAGCAACCGTGTAAACATAAACACAACAGTTCGGTTCTCAACTCGTTACCAATGTAGGTCTGATCTCTACAAATGTATACTGACCACAAAGCATTACCATATACACCAATCAGCCAGGTGTTCTGAACAACATCGAGTGCCAACTATACACCAACAAAATGGTGACGGGATGATGAGCACCCAAGGCTGAATCATGGCCATGGGAGACAAAGGCCAGTCCGTCCAGTCTAATCACAATCTCACAGGAAAGCCAATGCAGTTTAAATCACTGAAAAATGTCAATGCTGCCCAGAATATAACTCGATATACAGTCAATGCACCAGAGCCTGCCACACATGGGGCCCAGCAGAGAGCGTGTGCGTGTGTGTGCACTTCTCTGAAATCATATTAACACTGTTTCTGATTATCAATCCCCTCAATCAACTCAAGATAAGATACTTGGCTTGTAGCCAACATATACTGGCCTCACAGAGATTTGATGGTGATTACTGATCTTGCAGTCAACTAACTTCTCTTGCTAAATTCTAAAAAAGACTTAGCTGGAGAAGTACAAACAAAATGAAAATGATAAAATAAAAAAATAAGAGAAACTCTGTTTCAAGTGTGATATGCAGCACCGTTAAATAATAATAATAATAATAATAATAATAATAATAATAATAATAATAATAATAATAATACAATGAAAAGATCTGTGAAGGTCTCTTAACTGACATATTAACATTAAATATTTAAATAATTAATAGCGAATTCTGCAGTTATATTTTGACTGATGAGTTCTATAAAGAATAAGAAACTGCATTTAATATTACAATAATGTATGAGGGTGAGTCAAAAAGTATCCACACTCTGGCTACATAATTTTTTCGATCAATACATTTTGTCCATCTGTCAACAAGCTTTTGCATCTCACATTCCTTCAATAAAAAAATGTTTAAGGTTGAGCTGCGAACTACAAATGCACTGCTGTCTTCACTTTGATATCAGTAGTGAATCTTCGTCCTCAGGGGACCAAACAGGTGAAAGTCTAATGGAGCATGATCAGGACTATAGGGAGGATGATTTAACATCTCAAAAAATGAAGTGTGGGCAGAAGTGTGCGAACGTTTGTCATCAGCTTTCTTGATGGCTAACACTTGTGCAACCTTCCTTGAACTTCTCTATGCATCCAGATACACTTATTTGTGACAAAACACTTTCTCTACGCTGAGCACAATGTCTTTCATAAATAACAGCATTATGTACATTATGTACATTGTCAGAAAATATCACTGCACGCTGCTTTTCTTTCATGCAAATGACAAGTGGGGCATCCGTTTTTGCTCACAACACAGTTACAAATAAACTTACGTAACACGTTCCGTCTTGCACAGTAGTGACTGGGGAGACAGTAGCCTTCAATAGAAAGCGCTGATAAGACAGTTTGGCCAACCGAAGTTTTATATATAACCGGAGCTCTGATCATTTTTGACTTACCCTTGTGTATAGTATATATATTATGTATGCAGCATCATCTATAGTGACCAGAAAGTAAACGTGAACTTAAACTGATCCAATGTACAAACTGATATCAGCTTCAGGTTTATCAACCATCCTCTTTTTCATTAGAGTTTGTGGATAGTCTAGACTTTTTAAATGTTTCGTTTTTTTTTTCTTAAGTAGAAGTAAACCTACAAGTAACTAATAAAAAAACACACCATATTATTTTTGATGAGTGAGTGTGACATCGGAGTTAACAGATTTTTTTTTTTTAACCAATACACTCACTCACTCTTACTCATCATCTATAACGCTTTATCCTGTATACAGGGTCTCGGGGGGCCTGGAGCCTATCCCAAGAGAGAAAGGAGGGCACAAGGTGGAGTATACCCTGGTCGGGGTGCCAATCACACACACACACACACATGAAAACTCGAACCCGGACCCTGGAGCTGCAAGGCAACACTACACCACCTCCTATGCCACCTCATCAAATGCAAAAAAACTTAAAAAGAAAAAAAAAATCTTATTAGTGATCAATTATTTCATCGGCGACACCAGTCTCCATTAAAGTAAATCAATAATAGACATGAGAAGGGTAAAAATAAAAGATTTATTTTTCAATATGTTCGTTTAACAAAATTTATTTATATTACAATCTTAATTAGACACATATTAGACATACTGTAGTCATGTTTAGATGACTTTGGTACACATTCTTGTGTACAGTATGGAGAACAAAGACAATCATAAAGGAAAGAAATAAACAGAGAAGTGAAAGATTCCAAAAAAAGTATAGAGTTTAACAAGTCTGTGATCAGTCAGATATAGAACTGTAGTCCAGTGGTTTAAAATGGATATGGATGAACAGCCTGTGAGCAATTTACATTCACATGAGCATCAGCACCCATGTAAAGAACTTTGTATTTGAGTTTAGTTCAGTCTATTTCAACTGTACTAGAATGGCTCATATAATCCAGTACATCTGTATCTGTATAATCTAGTTTAAACTTCCTTTTTCCTGCTTCCTTTTTCTCTTACCACCTCTTTTTCCCCTGCCTTCCTTTTTGTTGTTTTGCTTCTGCTTTAGTCTCTTCGTGACACAAGAGTCGGATCCATTCATCACGACATGTTTAATAACCCACTCGTCCTTCAGATCATAACAGACAGTCTGTCCTTTTTGTGTCCTAATACTGGATCACAGGAATTCAAGAACAAAAACATCAACAAATGAGTCTCAGTATCAGTAACAGTTTAAAAATGTGTAGGCCTACGTTAAGGTCTTTTCTTAGTAAAGGCAGTATTCTACATGAATACATCTGTTCTGTTGATACTGTAAATACTCACTTGATTGCATCAAAGGGGCAAAGTCCTGCACTCTGGACTTTACACTCTGCGACCCTTTTCACCGGCAGTTTTTTAACCGGATTTTTTCTCAAGCAGCAAAAATCGGGCCAACTCGCAGCTAGAGCAAAAACACATTTTAAATGTTACTTCGGGAAACAGAAGCTTGTTGGTTTACAATAATGCTGACGAATGGTGTAATGATTCTCATACCCTTCATATCATTTCTTTAAACTCACTGTAAAATGTAAGAAAACATCTGACGTGAGACACAGTAGCAGTTCAGACTTACCTTCACTAACACAGAGGAAGGCCACCATGCAAAACAAAAGTGCATGAAGCAAGCTCATTGTGAAGCAGTGCGCTGTCTGAAGAGATTCTGACTGAAACTACACATTTCACACCTTATAACTCGCTGTCATTTCCATCTCTGTCTACATACTCAACCCCCAACCCACAATTTTGGTCGGAGAAAAAGCACAGGGGCGTAGGGGTACAAGAAAGGAGCTCTCTACACGGAACTGTGGGTAAATTTAACAATGCAGCTGAATGGAAAATATAAGTGTCTTTTACTACTATTGACCACAATAGCCATTGAGGGGGGCATATACTTATGTTCCAATCATTCACTCAGTGCTGCGGACTGTACTATATGACCACTGGAAAGTTCTAGAAGCTTTCCCGTTGGTATATTTTAATATATAAAATATAATAAAGAGTATAAATTCTAATACCAAGACAAGTCTTAGACTTCTTTAATGGCTCATAATTAAGAAGCAGAGCCAAAGCAAGGTGTACATTTGAGATTTCTAGTTCATCTAGAGAAAGCACACGAACATCTATATATATACAGATATATATATATATATATATATATATATATATATATATCTGTGGTCTACAATGCACAAGAAAGAAACTCACGCTGTGGCTGCATGTCACAATCTGAAAGGAAATTATGACCATTAAGCATTAGTAAGGGGGCATACGTTTACTGAATAACCATATGCCCCTACTGTGACCTGTTAAATATCACCACAGGAAAGTTCCTTGCCAGTATATTTACCAGCAGGGTTATTTTAATAGCGAAAATATAACAGATCATGCAGTGTATACACATATACCCTGAGAAAGCCTTTTTAATAACTCATAATTAATTATGAATTATGAATACTGAAGGTATGCTGCCTTCAAATGCCTTCAAAAACCTTCAAATCTGGAGATGCGGTGACCCTGAAGACAGCTATGGCCAACCTGACTCAAGGCATCAAGCAGGCAAAGAGACAGTACTCCATGAAAGTAGGCCATCGCTTCAGCGACAGCAGAGACACACGGAGCCTGTGGCATGGAATACCGACCATCACTGATTACAAGCCCCCAGCGCAGACATGTGAGACCTCTATTTCTCTGCTGAATGAGCTGAATGCATTCTTTGCCCGTTTTTGATTCACACAACAGCACAACGGCACAGCCTAGTTCCTCCCGACAACCAGGTGATGACACTCTCCCCAGACAGCCTGAGAAGATCCTTCCGCAGGATCAACGCACGCAAGGCCCCGGGCCCTGACAACATTCCTGGACGCGTTTTGAGAGACTGTGCAGGGGAGCTCACAGACGTCTTTACGGACATTTTTAACATCTCTCTGAGTCAGGCTGTTATCCCCACATGCTTCAAAACTACCACCATAATCCCGGTACCAAAGAAAACATCTCTTTCTTGTTTTAATTACTCCCGCCCAGTTGCTCTTACTCCCATCATTATGAAGTGCTTTGAATAACAGATCAAGTCTGCCCTCCCCCCCTCACTGGACCCCTTCCAGTTTGCTTATCGGTCCAATCGCTCAACAGATGATGCCATTGCTACGGCCCTCCACTCAGCGCTCACCCACCAGGAAAACAAAGACTCTTATGTTAGAATGCTGTTCATCGACTTCAGCTCAGCGTTCAACACGATCATCCCACATCCCAACAGCTCACTCACAAACTGATCCAGCTAGGGCTCAACTCCTCTCTGTGCAACTGACTGCTGGACTTCCTGACTGAATCACTCTGAGCACGGGGCCCCCCCAAGGATGTGTGCTGAGCCCTGTTCTCGTCACGCTGTTGACCCATGACTGCACACCATCGCCCAACTCCAACCTCTTCATCAAGTTTGAGGACGACACGACTGTGCTGGGTCTCATTAGCATCAAAGATGAGACTAACTTCAGGAGTGAGGTGAGCCGCCTGGCCAGGTGGTGCACAGACAACAATCTCTCCCTGAACGTGGGAAAGACGAAGGAGATTGTTGTCGATTACAGGAGAGCACACACCCAGCACATCAATGTGCACATTACAGAAGATCTCTCCTGGTACAACATAACCTTCTACAGAGGCACCATCGAAAGCATCCTGACCAGCTGCATCATCGTGTGGTACGGCGCCTGCACCGCGTCCTGCCGGAAGACGCTCCAGTGCCTAGTGAGAGCAGCTGAGAAGATCATTGTATGCAGACATTAGATGTACATAATAAGTAAATATTATGTAAATATTTAATTATGTACTGTAAATGTAAATATTTATAAATAAATGTAATTATTAAGTGCTATTCAGGAGCATGCAAGTATCATACATGCTGGGTGAAGTTTAAAGTAGGGGTATATCTCAGTTGTTATAGACTATGTACATTTTTATTAATCATAGTTTTTGATATGTAATATTAGCTTGAATGAGGACCGGTATTTCAGTACCATTTCCTGAGAGTTTGTTGAAAATAATATACAGGATCATGCTTTTCAAGTTTTGGGTTGTAAGTACAGTACATGCATAAATGAAATTGGAGGACAAAAGTACATAAATTATATACAACTCCTTATAGCACATGAAGTAAAAAAAAGAAAATCACACAAAGAACATTTGGGGAGACATCATCTTAATCAGAGACAAAGCTTACATTAAGGATTTTTTTTCTTTATCAATACAAATTAAGAACAAATAAAGTGAGCTGTAGACATAGTGTAAAAGGCAGACACTAGCAAGGTGTGAGAATCAATGGGCAAAAAGCACATTTCATTAAAAATACAATGGAAACAGTCTGGATTGGCCTGGGCAAGGCACTCATCTGACTGTTTTTATTACAAGAGTTCATGTCAAGCTCTAGTTCAACACCTATGCTAAGTCCCAGCCTAGTTTTCAGGCCGAGTCTCAGCCACACACCCACGCTAACACCCGACTGAGTCACCATGCCAGTCACTTTTAGTTTAGTTTTTAGGGTGCCCTGGTCCACCTGTGCAGCTGTGCTTTAAAGATGTTAATACCTGGCTTGCCCTCTAGAGGGCGCTGTATCCTTACTTGCCTACTTGTATTTTGAGATTTATGTATTGACATTTATGTTTCGTTTTGTTAATTTTAATTTCATTTTCATTGTTATTAATTCCAGGTGTACTTGGATCAGTTCTGATTAGGTTCCTAGTTCTTGAGTTTAGTCCGTCTTTGTCCTGCATCTGTTTAAACTTCTATTAGCTGTACTTATTTTCAAATCTACCCTCACTTTTATGTTTACCTTGTTTAATTTATGGTGTCTTTTACAGTTATTTCTCTCCATGGAAGATTATATTTAAGGAAGCAAAAACAAACAAACAAAAAAACACTAAAGAGTTCAAAGTTTTTTTTTTAAATAAGGAGCGATTTATTAAACATGAGTACATTTCTGACATTGTTGAATACATTTTGCACATACAGAAGTACATTACATTGACACTATAGAGAAAAAGCATATATATAAAAACATACAATTTAATAGTTTTACAGAGTTTGTACAATGTTGATTTTTTTTTTATTTCTCAACGTTTGTTCCAATGTTGTACTGAAGCTCAAACACATTTTTTTCTACAGTATGTCTATTTGTGCCAGCACTCATCAAAACACTTCATTTTACAGTTAACTATTGTATATTACTATTTACAAGTAATTTAGTTTTAAATTCTTTTCTACTTTCCTGTTCTCTTTGCCCTTTTCCCTCCTCTGCCACCCTTTTTACCTTTTCTGGTATTTCTCCTCCTTAAGGTCACACGACACGTATTGTTTCCATTAATCAAAACATTTTTAACAATCCAGTCTTCCTGTGGATCGTAACAGTGCGTCCTGCCTTTCCGCGTCTTGATACTGAAGAATTAAAATTTAAACACAGAAACAAGTAACCAGTCGGTTTGACTCTTTACAGGCAACAAGTTGGAATTCAAAAACAGCCTACAATGTGCTTTGTGTATAAAGCACATTTATGACATTTTTTTTATTTTGGACAAGTTGTTCCATGTAAAAGTAATAACACTGTTAAATTATATAAATGATAAGTTGTAGTAAGGAAATTGTATTCAATCTCTTTGAATACTCACATGATTGCATCAAAGGGACAAAGTCCTGCTTTCTGGACTTTACAATCCACAACGTTTCTCACAGGTTTATCATTAACTGTATATTTCTTCAAGCAGCAAAAGTTTGACCAAATTGCAGCTACAGAACACAACCATTTTATATGTTACAATTCTTTAGAAACTAGTTCTCTGGTACAACAACCGAAATGATGCTGTAATTCCAAAAATGATGCAGTGACTATAAAGAGAGTGGCTGTTCAAGTGAGATACATACTGTATAACAGTTCTAACATACCTTCACACACGCAGAACACCATGCAGAAGAAGAGCACATAAATAATGTTCATTGTGACACAGGAGCAGAGCTAGCCAGAAAGGTTCTGGTTAACGCTACGCATTTCACACCTCATATTACACTTTCATTTCCATCTCCCCCTTTCTTACACAGCCCCCAACCCACAATTTGGTTAAAGAACGCCCCTGTGTGTGTAAAAGCACAAAACAGACAGAAATGGAAGATGTGAAACACTGTTAATCTAAAGCTTCCCACACACTGCGGCTGGGTGTCTGTCTCCACACAGTGTTGACATGAGTCACAATTTACATTTACAAACCACCACAGTAGCCATTAATACATACACATAATGATCATTCTAAAGAATATGATTAATGGAAAGTTCCAAAACCTTTCATGTAGGAATAGTTTAGTATGTAGAATCTGAGAATACAAAATGCTTAATTACTGACCCATTGTCTGTACTGCTTTATCCAGTATACAGGGTCACAGAGGTCCTGAAGACTATCCCAGGAGAGTTAGGGCTCGAGGCAGGGTACATCCCGGACAGTGTGCCAATCCATCGTAGGGCACTCACTGTGGGCAAAATGGGAACGGCAATTAGTCTAACCTGCATGTCTTTGAAACCATATCTAGCAATCAGCCGGGAAATGACAGGCTAGGTTTCCTTTAGAGTTTGGTCCCTCAGGAACGTTGCCTCAGGAATATTTACCTTTCCACCATCAAGCCTGGTTTGCTCTTTAGACATAAATCTTTATTTATATTCAGATAATTGTGAAGCTATGTTGTTATAAACACTATGTAAATAAAATGGAAAGAAACAGTTAGGATTTTAGCGTTGATTCATCTTCAGTTACTATTACATCCTGTTCGAAAGCACTGTGATCCTCTCCTGGGAACATGCAACATAAGGCAGACCAAGTTTTAGAATACTAATTACAAACAATTACATTTTGAGAAGAATTTTAAGCATTTAGATGAATGCCATGCAAACAAAGGCAAAAGGTGCAGAAACAGTACAGGAAATATAGCTCAGGATCAAACCAGGAACTATTGAGCTTTGAAATTGAATGTACTGTATCACGAAGTGATACATTGTATACTGTACAAAAGAAAACAACAGAGTTGATTGCCAGACAGAATTAAGCATTTATATATACATTGAATATATATCAATATCAATTGAGCGTTGATATATACAGTCTTCCTCATTTTGACCAAGCCATTTTGGTTATCATTAATTAAAATTTAAGGACCCCAAAGTAAAAACACTAGATAAAGACTTTTCCATATTTATTGTAGAAATGCAATAATGATAACAATGCATGAAATTTGCAAGAGTTTCAGGAGGACTAGGTATAATCCAAATCCAAATAATAGTCCAATGGCCAGAAATCCAATAAACATAAGGCTACTCTCAAGGACCTGGCAGAGATTAGGGTCAGAACAGGCAGGGGTCATATTTACAGATACTCACAGAATGCAAAATCTTATTATACAGTAGGTCCAATGATCAAATATTCAATAAGTAATTTAAACTCAAATTAGCCATAACAGTAAAATAACCTGGCTGATATTGTGGAGGTCCATCTTGTGTCACCAAAACTTCTGTGAACCATCAAGCCTTGGAATTCACTAGACCTCTGAAGGTGTGATGTGGTAGTTGGCAACAAGGTGGGTGTTAGTAGCAGATCCTTTAATTTCTGCACGTTGCAATGTGAGGCATTCACAGGTCAGACTTATTAGTCTAGCACATCCTACAGAGTCCTACAGACCTAGCAGAGTGCATTATCCTTCTAAAAAAGACCACTATCATTGTCATCCCCAAATGTGTCTCTTAAAGCTCCTACTAAAATATCTGTCAAATAATGCATAAAAAATATATACAGGTGCATCTCAATAATCTCAATAAATCTCAATTTAGAAATTTAATTTCAGTAATTCAAATAACTCATATATTATATAGACTCATATATTATATAGACAAAAATCTATATAATATATAGATCTAGTATATGAATCTATAAAATATATATAATTATATTATATATAATATACAGGTCCTTCTCAAAAGATTAGCATATTCAGATAAAGTTCATTATTTTCTGTACTGTACTGATAAACATTAGACTTTCATATATTTTAGATTCATTACACACAACTGAAGTAGTTCAAGCCTTTTATTGTTTTAATATTGATGATTTTGGCATACAGCTCATGAAAACCCAAAATTCCTATCTCAAAAAATTAGCATATTTCATCCGACCAATAAAAGAAAAGTGTTTTTAATACAAAAAAAGTCAACCTTCAAATAATTATGTTCAGTTATGCACTCAATACTTGGTCGGGAATCCTTGCAGAAATTACTGCTTCAATGCAGCGTGGCATGGAGGCAATCAGCCTCTGGCACTGCTGAGGTGTTATGGAGGCCCAGGATGCTTCGATAGCGGCCTTAAGCTCATTCAGAGTGTTGGGTCTTGCGTCTCAACTTTCTCTTCACAATATCCCACAGATAATACTATGGTCAGTAAACCATTTACCAGTGGTTTTGGCACTGTGAGCAGGTGCCAGGTCGTGCTGAAAAATGAAATAAAATTTTTTGAGAAGGACCTGTATATATAATTTTGATGATTATGGATTACAGCAAATAAAGACGCAAAATTCAGCATCTCAGAAAATTTGAATAGTGTTAAAAAGTTCAATACTGGAGACTTTTGGTGTCACACTCTAATCAGCTAATTAATTCTACAATGGTTCCCTGAGCCTTTAAATGGTCGCTCAGTCTAGTTCAGTAGGCAGGTAATTCACAGGGTGCAGTCTCCAAGCACATTAATAGAAAGTTGAATGGAAGGAAAAAAGGTGGTAGAAAAAGGTGCAAAAGCAACAGAGCTAACCGCAGCTTTGAGAGAACTGTGAAACAAGGCCCAATCAAGAATTTGGGGGAGATTCACAAGGAGGGGACTGCAGCTGGAGTCAGTGCTTCAAGAGCCATCACAAACAGACATTGCTTGAGGAACAGTGTAAAGTTTGAACAATAAGTGGTTCTTTGGGAAGCCATGTCATCTGCTGGTGTTAGTCCACTGCGTTTTAACAGGTCTAAGGTCAGGGCAACCGTGTACCAGGAAGTTTTAGAACACTTCATGCTTCTTTTTCCTGACCAGCTTTATGGAGGAGATGCTGATTTCATTTTCCAGCAGGCCTTAGAACCTACCCACCCAAAAGTACAAATACCTTACTTACAGTACATGGTAGTTTAAGTACCATGGTATCCCTGTGCTTAACTGGCCAGCAAACTCACCTAACCTACTGTAAACCCCATAGACAATCTATGGGGTAATTGGTTGAGGAAGATTCGAGACACCAGACTGAGTGTTGTACATGTTCATACTTTTCAGTAGTACATCATTTCTGTGTTATAAATCTTTATATATCTTAAGTAATAATATAATTTTTTGAGGTACTAAATTTTGGGTTTTAATTGGCAATAAGCCATAATCATTAAAATAAAAATAAAACAGAGAACAGCAGTATTGAGCAACATGCTGGAAAATAAGTGCTGACCAAAAAACAATTTATTGCCAAGTTTCCTCCATTCTTCAGTACATTTTATATATTGTATATTTATATATATTGTACATTTTATACTGTATAAATAACTGTATATATACCATAACCCTTTTCAGTAGTGAGGCAAGTAGGATTGACCACTGAAACCAGTTCATCATTTATTCCTTGGTATCTTAACCTGTAGGTTTGACTATCAATATGGAAAATAACCACTTTGTCCACCCACTTACTTCATACAGTGACTACATATGCAGCAGCCCACACTGAACATGTGGCCACACTGAATGTGTGAAACAATGAGAAATTAATTCTACTCACCTCCCCCTGACTCTACTGCATAGCTGATGCAAGTAGAGTTGTATGTATATAGATGAGAATATATATATAGGTATTTCAGTCTTCATTCTAATTCCCTGTTTCAGTTTTTGTGCAAACAAGCTACTGCTCAGCCACACCCTACCAGAGAACAGCAGGGCTTAGCAACATGCTGGGTGGTGAGTTTTTCTTATATGATTTGACAAAAATACTGTAAGTGCTGACCAATACAAAAATAAAAGAAAAATAAAAGGCTGGGGAAGTTTTTTTTACACACAGTACATGTGATCATCTACAAAGAATGTTTTTTTTTTTTTAAGTGATTTTTGTATAATAGGTAATCTTTAATACACATTTGCATAGTTGGGGTAGCATGCCCATTTTAACTAAATGATTAATGTAGTCAGTTAGTAATAGCATAAAACATTATGATGTTCTGTATCAAGTTTTGCACTAATAAAGTTTAAAACACAGACAAGACATTCAAGAAAATTTATTTTGTAAGTTACTTTTTTAGTGCAATAAAATGTTGATTTAAACAGTGAGCAATGTATCAAACCTTACTTTAAACAACAACCATACAGAATCTACATAAACATTACATTATATAATATATAACTGCAAACCTCTGTGGCAAATTGCTGTACACGATCTTCAAGCAGCTCAAGAAGGCATGAATTGAGCAGTAATGCAGACGACTTTTTGAATCTATGCCCAGCCTGATCCAGCAGGTTTTGAAGGATAAAGGACTTCATACTGAATATTGAACCATTTTCTGAATATTAACTTGACTCCCATTGTTTTTGAATGGCAGTAAAACATTTAAATTCACTTTTGTCTCAATATTTTTGACCACATCTGTATTTAAAAACAAGAAGAAGCAGTTCAAATTCCTTTGAGAGCAGTTACTGTAAGATTCAGAGTCGAAAATGCCAAAGGTCAAAGACTTTTACCAGCATAGTCTTACACAACATGAAACTGTAGCATTGGCTGCGTAATCAACTCTTTTTGAAAAATGTCCAAACCATCAAACATACATTTTGCCTGTTTTCCTCAGATACTCTGTGCATTTCTTTTCTATCGGCTTTGCTATTCATTTTCCCACCAGCTTTTCTAATTGACAGATCACTGACTAGTAGTATTAATCAACTAATAGATCTATTCTATACAACCACTGTTGCAGAGTAATAACAACACATTATTACTACTTTCCCCTTTGGTAGTAATACAGTACTACACAGGCCCTCTGCTTAGATGGTCCCACGAGAACAGCATAAAGATTGCTGTGAGATTTCATGGATGGTTTCCCAAGAATAATCTAAAGATACTGAAGCAATTTATTCTTATTTCAGTAAATAACTGCTCACTGAAAACGATTTATGGCCAAGTCTCCTCCTCAATGGCCACATTGATGAGTGCGTGTCCGACCCAAAGTGGTGGCACAAGCCGCACTCAGTATCAGACTACGGATGAAGAAATATATTCGCTATTTCACCGCGGAAGACCGGTGTTATGCGCTAAAATGCCCCCCTGCCACGGATTGCCTCCCCTATTTAATCTCCGTCTAATATTATATTAGAACAGAAATTTCTAGGGTTTATGATTTAGAAATTACAATTTACACCAAATGGATTTGATTATAAAATAAGCATTATAAAAAATTGCATGTAGTATAGGGAAAAAATATAAATTATTATTTTTTTATATACAAGATGTATTTTTGATATTGCTTATTTAATAATGAAAATCATTTCGTTAAATTTTTCATCATAAATATTTATTTAGTGCAAGCATTTTTGTATTACATGACAAATCCCTGTAAAATAAATGTGCCACAAAAGAAACATTATATGAGAATTTGTATTCATGGTCTCGACACCTGTCACGTGCCAAGGGTTAATTACAATAGTTATATCATATTTGATAACAATAAACCTATGAATTTATGTTGTAATATAATATTTGATAGAGATTATGTAGGGGTGCAATCTGTGGCAGGGGGGCATTTTAGCGCATAACACCGGTCTTCCGCGGTGAAATAGCGAATATATTTCTTCATCCGTCGTCTGATACTGAGTGCGGCTTGTGCCACCACTTTGGGCCGGACACGCACTCATCAATGTGTTCACCATCTCTTCATTTCTCACAATTGCAGCAACCAGGTTTCTCGCCGACTCACTCATCCTTTCTAAAGATGGCGCTGTGTTTCGATGACGTTTCATTCAATATATTCAGACTTTTCATTCCATATATTCAGACTTTTCATTCAATATATTCAGACTTTTCATTCAATATATCAGTTTTCAATCCATATATTCAGAATTCATTCAATATTCTCACAGTTCATTCAATATATTCAGAATCTTCATTCAATATATATAGAGTTTCAATCCATATATTCAGAATTCATTCAATATATATATTTTTCAATCAATATATTCGGAATCCATTCAATATTCTCACGTTTCATTCAATATATTCAGAGTTTTCATTAAGTTCTCTCAAGAATATTTTCCTAAACGGAATGCCATAATATGTATATATATATATATATATATATATATATATATATATATATATATATATATATATATATTCTTCTTCTTTCTTTCTTTTTTTTTTTGTAAAAATAAAATCATGGGAATATAATTTATTTAATTTAGTTAGTTTATTATTTTTATAAAAAATTATTTAAAAATTCTTTCTTTTTTATAAAAAATAAATAAACTAACTAAATTAAATAAACAATGACATTCATGACATGAGGATCTGCTGTGGAGTTCCATACTGTATATGTACTGTAGATAAATTAATCCAAATTTATTCTTTACCAGGAGTAGCCATACATACGTATACGTATATATACCATGACCTGTTATTACTCAGTAGTAAAGCAAGTAGGACTGACCACTGAAACCAGTGCGTCACCTATTCCTTGGTATCTTAACCTGTGGTTTTCACAATTAATATGGAAAATAACCACTTTGTCGACCCACTTCATACAGTGACTACTTATGCAGCAGCCCACACTTTCTCACCCAAACAATGAGGAATTCATTCTACTCACCTCCCCCTGACTCTACTGCATAACTGAACACATACAAGTAGAGATGTATGCTTTATTTAGCTATTTCCTTTATAGTTCACAATAACCTTTAAAAGCATGGTATATGCAGAGGGCCTGTGTGCTGAAAGATCTTGCATTTAGAAGAGAGATCAGAAGAGAAAGATAATATTGTTTAAGCTGACAGAACGTCTATACAAACTTAGAAAAGCACTCTTTGGCACAGTAATGAGCAGAAATTGCACATCACATAAAAATGGCTTGATGGTTGGGGTAAAAGGGTATTTGAGGCTACTGTATGTCATGGAGAAAGACTCACCCAAACTAGACAGTTTAAGGCCAAAAAAACTTGTATTTTTTATATTTAACTAATTAGTTTCTGTGAGCCTGTACACATGATATCCTTAGCTTTCTATTCTTAGTTGACCAGAGTAATGTAATGTGGTTTTCTATTTTTGTAGCCCATAGCATTTGATATTGTCCGCTTTACAAGTCAGCTCACTATGGGTGTAAAGAGTGATGATTTAAGTTACGATAACCTTGGCAGAAATATCCTATATTTCTTGGAAGCTTGAACCATTTTTCCATTGTCATTTTCGTCTAACCTCTTTTAACATCAATGCTTACTTTTGGTACCAAAGGAGAACCTGTCCAGGCTTTTGCCACAGAAAAGTCAGTATAGAACAGAATTCCCATAAAAGGTCAATGCTGGCCTTAATAGAAATTTATCAGGACACCTATTGCACCACAGCCTGCTGCATTTGGCACCCACCTACTGTACCTCTCAGCTCTAACTGCACCTCGCACTGTAGCACGTTCCCTCCGATCATCCAGCACTGCTCGGCTGGTCTCACCATCTCTCAGGGCTCAAGGAAGATGTACATATAGTCTCTTTTCTGTTCTGGCACCTAAGTGGCAGAATGAACTTCCTCTAGACCAGAGGTGAGTAGTAACAAGTTTACCCCATTACATTCTCATGAGAAACTTAAAAAAATACTTCTATGAGTAGTTTTTACTGCACCATAATTTTTACTCTTATTTGAGTAGATTTGTATCGAAGAAATGCTACTCTTATTCCGCTACATTTGGCTACACTCGACTCGTTACTTTTCTTACTCTTCTTAATTCTACACATGCAGCAGGTGGATCTACCACATGACTGTGTTTCAACAATCAGACGTAGCAACAATAATCACATGACTCCGTGTGACCAATCAGTCGCAGTAACAATAACACATGTAGTCACATGACCAAACACAAACTGACGGCAAAGCGGGAAGCAAAATCTTCAGCCGTGGTAGACAGGGAACATAAACTTAAAAACATAAAATTAGCAGATGAGGCATCTGTCTCCAATGCTACAACAGAAGAGGATGAACTCCCCTGGCCTCAGAACAGCTTCATACTGCGGCGTGTTCTCTGTCTGCCAAATCAGACAAACACTTCAGCATATAAAAACATGACTTCTAAACTGAGCAATCACGTTTAAGTAGCTGTTTCATAAAACGTTGCAATGTCATTATATATAATTATTATAATTTTATATAATATAATATATTATAATTTAAAAAATATATATATAGTGCAAGCAACAACGAACAGGCCCAAGCACCTTGTTTCTGCCATAGACACCATGGGTGCACCGCACATCCTGTGTGTTATTTGAGCCTTTTAAGACCTACAAAAAGCCATGACCACACACATCACACACTATATAGGACAGTTTGGGCCCTAAATATTTGTTGAGTGCATTAGTGTGTGCGTGTGTGCGTGTGTGCGCGTGCGTGTGCGTGTGTGTGTGTGTGTGTGTGTGTATGAGACGTGTGAGTGTGTCAGCCTTTTGTGACGAGTAAATATGTTTGTGCATGTTTGTGTGTATTGTGTGTGCCTATGTGTTAACATCTGAGATTTGTGTGTTAGTATGTGTGTAATTTATGTGATACAGTGACTTGTTAGTGTGTGTATGTGTGAGATGTATGTGTGTGCTGCTTTGAGAGAGAGAGATGTGAGTGTGTGCGTGTGTGTGTGTGTGTGTATGTGTGTGCGTGTGAGTGTTAACATGCGTACGTGTATACAATAGCCTGCAGATGCCGGAAAAAAGCATCACACTATGATGTCACTCAATGTGATATCACTGAACAATAAATAAATGTCAATAAAATGTCAGACAGAAAGTTATTAATCACTTTTCAGCGTAAGTTTAAGGCATCATCATGGCTGACCCGTTTGACCCTAGAATTTTGCATCCGCAATGTCTTTAGATCACATTGGCCCGGTTTTGGGAGGAGTATATCAAAATCCATCAGGTGCATTTTTTTTTTGCGAATGACCCAAAATAACTGGCCTCCTATTGAGTTGAGTCCAAGACTACATGAAAGTGTGTACGAGCTATGCAGGAAAAATCTCGTGTGACTCTCAGGCAACCTAATGGCAGCAGAACCCGACCTGCCTGGCAATTTATTTTTGGCAAAAAAAATTTTAAGACCCCCAAAAAGGTGAAAAAAGAATATCCTTAGGAAAACAAGAGGGTCCTAATAAATCGGACATTACGATTGAAACAGTTACTCAGTTCTTGAGTAGTCTTTTCACCGAATACTTTTTTACTTCTACTTGAGTAATATTATCTTGAAGTACGTCTACTCTTACTTCAGTACATTTTTTGTACCTCCTTTATAATGACCCTTGGGTTCTTGGTTACTTGTCTGACCAAGGCCCTTTGTCCCCGATTACTCAGTTTGGATGGACCGCTGGGAAGATCTGGGAAGACTGTCGGCTTTTCCAAATCTCTCCCATTTGAGAATAATAAAAGTTACCATTCTCTTGAGCACTTTCAATGCTGCAGAAATCTTCTTGTATTCTCCACCGATCTGGGTCTTAATACAATCTTGTCTCGATAATTCTCTTCACCTCATGACTTTGTTTTCACGAGTGACACTTTATATAGACAGGTGTTGTTCCTTCCCTAATTATGTCTACAGAATTCACTTAGGCACAGGTGGACGCCAAGGTGGACCCTTGATATGAGTGAGATTCAGCAGGGGTCCATTGCATGTATCATAACAAAGAGTCTGAAGAATTACAATATGTAAATGGCATATTACAGTCTTTATTTGAAAAATAAATTAGCAAAACATTTCAGTTTTTACTTTGTCATTGTGAAGGATGTGTGACATAAATATTGCACCTTAAATAGCTTTAAATAATCACAGAACAAAAATATTCTACTTTAAAGTGTAAAACATACATTATTTATGCACTGGGATCAAGTCAAGTTCAAAAGAAAGAGTCACCTTTAGCCTTAATTAAGTCCATTAACTTTGCAAATGCAAATCTGATTATTTTTTTTATATGCATCATGTTAATTAGTACAATAAGGGCTTTGTGGGTATGCCGGGGAACTCCCCAATGCTGAACCTCCACTTACAGTATGCCAAAGCTTCCATTTGTGAAAAATCTACCCGAGGTGACGGGGCATTAGTTCTCACACAGACCACCAACTCTCTGCCCAAGCTTTCACCCACAGGCACAATGCACACACACACACAAACATAAACATGCATACAGGTACACACACATCAATAGCACGAAACTGAATTCTTGGCAACTGTGTACGCTAAGCTAGCACAGCGATTAAATATCAAATAAATTCAGGGCATTAATCACTCATAACAGAATACAGATAGTCTGAGAGCGCTGAGCAGTTTAGCTTACGCTGTAAAAACCAACTGTTGTGATCAGTGTGCGCTCAGAAACAGTAGTCATAGGACTTGCTGCTGTGGAACGAGACTTCTTTCTGGCGTCCACCACTTTCCTGGCATCAGTAACCCAGGGCTTCATAGGATCGGCACAGACTGTACGTCCTCTCCATGTCCTGAAACTTTAAAAGCACATAAGAAATGAAAAGTTTAACTCTTTAACCTTCTGACTCATTTTTCTGTATTAATCCTGAACTATAACTATAAAGTAACTATTATTCTGTAACTATATTGAAACTGATTGGAAAGGTATGACAGTGAGCTATACATACAATAGTCTTGACCCACACATGCTATTAATTACTAGTAACCCTATTTTGCCAAACGGCATATAAAATGATATAAAACAAGTCATTAATCAGGAAAAAAACTGTCGTTCTATATAGCGTACTAGTTTTTAAATATTAAATCGAGCATACTTACACAACAGCTTCAATGTGGCAGAGGCCTGAATTCTGCACATGGTAGCTTTTTATTGTTGAAACATGAAGTTTTGAATTTGATATCTTGAGACAGACGCATGGATTTCTACTTGCTGTATGGACAAGAACATAGGAGAAAGATTAAAAATATATATATCACCAAAACAAGATTGTAAGAAAGTAAATAAAAGAAAAATATGTACAGAAAGAAAATGAAACACTATAAATATTCTCACAATTGCAGGTGGTGGCTGTGAGCAACACAGCAAACAGACAAAACAGTGCAGTTCTCATCTCTTCAACCGTACCAGTCTGATCAGTGAAACTCAATAAGACCACCAAGTATTAATTTATACATGCACAGGACAGGAAAAAATGCTTCAAAGCTTCCTACCACAGGCGCCCCCCACCTGCCTAATCAAACATACAGACGCTTCACACCATAGAGTCAGAAGTGAGTGTAGTGGAACATTCGCAAATTCAGATGTTTTGTCAGCCCACCCTACCGATGGTTATCTTTTAAACTTTGCGTGAGGGTTTACCTTGCACTTTAGCTCGTAGAATTGTCGGTATGTCAAAAAATAACAAAGTTTTTCTTATGTTCTATTATATGAATTTTGATTAATCACCATCATTAATAGTGTAACAGAATGACTTGTTGAAACAATGGAAAAAATTTATTGTTGCTGCCCACCGGTCGGTGTGTGTGTGTGTGTGTGTGTGTGTGTGTGTGTGCGTGCATGTACTTGACCATTTCCCTGAAACATTTCTCTGAACCACCGTTCATAAGGTGAGTTTGAAAATGGAAAGTACCCAACAATTTTCAACACCCAGGTGTATAAAATCCCATTATACTGACGATCATCAAGTCCACAAGCTCAAATGTGTTGTTAAGTGGAATTACTTTGCATATGTAATCACCTATGGAAAGCGGTACATGAGCCACTATTGTGTGAATAGAGTTGTCTTATAATGTGTTACTTTCTGACTGAAACAGGTATGATTAACTGGTAACATTTTAAACATCCTGTTACAAAGCTACTTTGTGTTTGAGTAAGTGCTGGTTTCCTGTTGCTGGTTGTGGTTGTAGTTGTGTAGGGGCTGCAGCATGACATTGGCTGTGTGGTCACTCGCAGTGCACACAGGAAATGCACATGGCTGATGACGGATTTAAGATGTTTCCAGGTAAAGGACTTGCCATTCTAATAATTATACGTCTACCCATTGTACGACAGAATTCTTAGAAACACTGGAAATGTGTTGCAATGTGTACAGCATTATCATGAAGTAATTCTGTAACCTTGACAAATGCGATTTCTTCATATTTTTTTTTTTAACCAAAATCCAAAATTACAATATTACAATCTCATTCTTTTCAAAGGATTATTGAAGTTTTTCCGCCATAAAACGTTTAGTGGTGTTATTAAAAGAAAATTGTCATTATTCGTACAATAAAGTGTGTCGGTATGTCTTCAATTCCATGGCGTACATGTGTGCCGTTTTGTCCAAAAATAAAAATACATACTGCACTGTATGTAGCCCTGGTACATTATCTGAGACCATTTCCTAGAAAAGACTTAATTACCAGGTACAGAATTTACCATTTTACATTCTGACATCTTAATCGCATCTTTAACTTTATCCTTTAACTTTATCAGGAAACGTGTAATGCTCGAAGAGCGTAGTCTTTGCTTTTGGATAAAGCCTCAAATGTCACTGCATTACAGGGAAAGTCACTGCGGTCTCCCGCAATATCATTTGACATTTAAAATGTACCACTACCACTAATGCATCTACTGTATGGATGCATTTCACATGCATGACACAAAAACCAGGTCCAGAAACATGAATAAACTTTATTTTGCTCATAAAATAACTTCCAAGCACATGTTTAACAATTCATGAAAAAAAAAGAAAAAGTTGGATTTAAATAAGCACATACTTCATACTATTACATCAGTTTGTCCCTATTTCAAAGCCATGGGTACATCAGGGTAAGAAGAGAAACTCAAAAAGTGATCTTATGATGAGTAAACTCATCATCTTATCATGAATGCTGCTCACTGCACAAGTCTCTGGAAACAGTGTTATGACCTTAGTTGCTTTAGTTACTCAGGTATAGGCTCAGCAACTTAATGTGGTAATAAAATACTTTCAGTTGATGACCTCAATGTACCGAATGACCAGGTTACCACACCAGTTTATCACAGTAAATTTTTTTCTTTCCTGAAGGCACTGGCATATTCCAGGATGACACTGGTAAGGTTCATGGGCATAAAGGATCATTTCCACACATTAATTGAGCACCACTTAAAGTCTTTGGAATGTGCTGGAGAAGACTAAACAAAATGGCCAGACTCCCCCATTTTCAATAAAAGATCTTCGCCAACAATTAAAGCAACAGTGGATAGAAATAAATGTGGTTGTTTCAACAAAATATTAGAGTGTATGACTTTTTTATTCTTACCGGCTACCATATAATGTAACTAGTGGTGCAGTATAAAATGTCAGTTATTCTATTTTAATATGAAATTTACCTTCAATAAAAGATTGAAATGTGTAATTCACAAGAAAGAAAAAAAAACAATAAAGAGTAAAAATCTGAGAAACTATTATTTTGGGAGGTGGTTACATGTTTTATTTAAAACTATTATAACAGGGGGCACGGTGGCACAGTGGTTAGCACTGTGGCCTCACACCTCTAAGTCTGATTCACTCCCTGGGCACTTGTTCATGTTCTCCGTGAGCTTGGTGGGTTTCCTCTCCGGGTGCTCTGGTTTCCTCAAACAGTCCAAAGATATGCAGAGTAGGCTATTTGGGCTTCCCAAATTGCTTGTCAGTATGTGCATGTGTGCACTGAGATGGACTGGCACCCTATCCGCGGTATCAAGTTGCTTGAGATAGACGGCATAGAAAATAAATAAATAAACTATTATAATAATTTCCTCTAACAAAATAGTTTGGTATTTGAAATGTGGCTGTGTATGCCATTTGATTTTTTTTTGTGTGTGTGTGTGTGTAACAAAGACAGACTCCACAAGATGGTAAGTAATAAGATTACTGGCATGAAATGGATATGCATCAAGTGAGGAGCAAGGATAAACAGAATGGGTCATTTTTCTTCTCATGGCGAGAAGAAGGAATGTCGAGATGCCCAAACATGACGAGACCCGGAAAAGAGTATAGCCACACACCACGATGACGCAGCGACAGGAGCTCGGAGAGTATGACCTTCTGGAAACAAGAGCATAGGGAAGCATATGTTTTAAGTATATTCTTCTTACGTGACGTAGGAAGTTGAGTCCACTTCGTAAATACGAGCCCGGACACTGACTGAGGCACTGACTGTGTGGTTTTTATGGGCTGCTGCTGATTGGAGACAGGTGATGGTGATTAGAACTCCGGAGATAAAGGCCGCGGTGTCTGACTGAGTTCAGAGCCTGGCCTGACTGTGACAGTGTGTGAAAGTGGTGTATTAGATTAGATCACAGCATATGTTAATATCATACTTATTACACAAATATAATGTTTTTCTGTATTCAAATTGTCCAAACTGAATACAGTTACTCCACTGGATGACAATGTGCAGTGACATTTTAAACCTACAGTATGCAATTAGTAACAAAATTCATTTATTTATTAAAGTTCTCTTTGAGTAGTCACATCATTCTCTTTTGCATGCCAAGTACTTATGTGAAATCATTTCCATACCATGGCTCTGCCCAGAACTTACACCAAGCCAGTCGTTTGTGAATTATAACATGCAGTACACAACTCGTTCACTGGTTTTTCTTTTAAAACAGTCTTTGGGCAATAAGAATAAAAATCCACAAATAACTAGAGAAATTTAAGTATGTTTTGAATATCTGCTGTGTTTCCATTTCTTCACAAGATGGCAGCAGACATTCTTCTCAGTAAAGACAACACTGCTTAAAGCGTTTGCCTTTAATAAATCTAATTACTGTATTTTCCCCAACACCCAATATAGTAACCTAAAGTATACCAAAGTGCACATCCTAGTCCCGCACAGCTTTTCCCAAACTTTTGCCCATATTATCTGTGTCTGTGTATGTTTGAGTATTATGTATATATATTTAAAATAAAAAAATAATAAATGAATGAAATAAAATTTAGTAAATGATAAAATTTTATTTTAATTATTATATATAATAGATTTGGAACAATATAACATTGTCTTTTCAAATTAAGACCAACATGAAAAGATTATTTAAAGAATATAGAACGTTTTTGATTTTGTATAAAAACCTATGAACTAAACTATTATTATAATTAAGAATAATAATTATATTCTATAAACAAGAACATTTCATAATGTACAACTGAAAGCAACCTTTCAGTATAGAAATCTTTGCTTATTTTTATTGTCTCTGAACTGAAACTGAAACACTTACAGTGCCATCTAGACTCTTAGTTTCTTACAGTGGCATCTGAATGAAAAGGCTCTATCATGACACCATCTTCTTCTGCGGTGACACCAGTGTTATGTTAGGGTCATATTAGATTACAATGGAAGAGACGATTCCTCATTTATAAACAGGTGCCATGACATTGCAGATGGAAGATTACACATGACCGAATGACTCATTTACCAGGGATGTTGGAAACACATAAGAACATTAATAGTGCTATAACTTCCTGAGCTGTGGTTTCCAGCACACCAAGCAACTGAGTGTATGTGTGTGTGTGTGCATTAATCTTTTGTATGCATCACCTCCACCACACCAGATGGCTTTCTGAGAAACACAACACATCAACATACAATGTACAGGTTTAAGTCAACACTAAGGGGAACTTTCTAAATAACGTTATGACATACAGTATGTCACGTGTATATATATATATATATAAAACCTAGGGAAACCTGGGAAAACCTGACCATGAAACAACATCCGATCCTAGATTTAGTTTTGATGTCATTATAGTCTGCACTTTTAACTTTTTTACTTAAGGTTTTTCCCTAAGTTTATAGATAGATTTATATCTGTCTGAAGCTGTGTTTTAACATACAATTTACTACTATGTATTTATTTTAGTGGGGATTTCCTCTGAAGTTCCTCTATGTGATAATGACTAAGCTTGCATGTCGCAAAGCATACTTGTGTCGGCCAGACCCTAAAATAAATTTCCGGAGTTAAATATAGTATTGTCATTGTCGCAAAGCAGCTTTGCACAATCAAGCTTTCCACAAATTATGGAAGTTTGCATGAAGTGTGAATGTGTATGAATCGAAATGATGAGATTGTCCCTGATGAGCAAGCCGAGGGCGACGGCGACAGTTGCAAGGAAAAAATTCCCTAAGATGGCAATAAGGAGAAACCTTGAAAGGAACCAGACTCAACAGAGAACCCATCCTTATTTGGGTGATAACGAATAGCAGGGATTGATCTGCGGTCATACTGTGTTAGGAGGCTGGAAGTTTAAACTTTAATGTGTTTGGAAGAAATTACCATTATTTCATCCTTATGAAAAGTCACTTTGTGGACAGTGCAACTGGCATGCTGGAACCAGGTTGGACAAGCCCTCTTAGTCCCAGGAAAGGAGAATTCTTAATACTACAGCACAACACATGAGGCAAGAGTTTAAGGGAAGCTCACAAATGAGTGTATGGGTGTCATTTTCAGGTGTTCACATACTGTACAATATATGGGCAAAAGTTCTGGGCATCTCACTAACTCTTACTCATCGTTTATACCGCTTTATGCTCTATTCAGGGTTTTGGCCGGCCTGGAGCCTATCTCAGAAGACTTAGGGTACATGGCAGGGTACACCCTGGACAGGGTGCCAATCAATCACAGGGCACACACACACATACATACACTCACTCATTCACACACCACGGGCAATTTGTAAACAGCAATTAACCTAACCTACATGTCTTTGGACGGTGGGAGGAAACCCACCATGCACGGGGAGAACATGCACACAAAGATGGCCTGGCCGAGAATCGAACCAGGACCCTGGTGGTGCAAGGAGACAGTGCTAACCACTACACCACGCGCCACCTAGTTTTGGGCATCTAATTGTCACAAATGACAAATGCGGGCCTTCCCCCATCCGCCATAGTGTTCGGAAAGGTTGGAACGGAAAAACTTATATGTAGTACATAAACGCCCCCAGTCCAAAACCATCAAACAATCCAGGTCTCTTTGTCTCAAATCAATGTTCAAACTCCCCAATTCCCTTGTAGCTGAATAGGCAAATATTGACAGCAATGCTTTTAAAATACAGGAAATGTCAACCCAAAAATTATAATGACAGCAAAGAGGAGACTAAATCTGACAGAAATAACATTTACAGACAATCTACAAGTCATAAACTATTACACTAGTTATATTGTTATACTTTTACCCTTGAATTGAATCACAGTGTGCTGGATGATAAAATATCTCTAGCAAACCTGACCATATTTTTTGCCTATATCATAATGAGATTATATTACAAAGATTAAAAAGACATTGGTATAATATTACTTTTTTATTTAATCTCATCAGATTAGTAAATTATATATATATAAAATATCTTTAATTGCAGATTTATTTGGATCCCTGGGAGTAAAAGTCATTTTCAATTCAAGTCAGTGTACCTAAAAAAACTTTTATGGGCTTAAATTCCAAATAGCATAAAATGAAAAGCTAGAGCTTTATGTAGAGTGTGGGATCCCTGTTTTAAAGCATCAAGCAGTGCCCTTGTTCAGGAGTTCTGGGATTCCACCTTGTGTTAGAAGCTTGTAAGCATTGCAGCCATGAACAAAATGGTGAGGTGAGTCATGAACCCGTCAGGAAGCTGGGGGAAACTCAGACTTATGTTAACTGCTATAAACGAAAGATAGATGGTTCAACTGCATTCAGGAACACAATTACTAACAAGATAATGTGCTGCTTAAGATGACAATGTCAGCAGAAATGTTTTCTTGCTGAAAGTGCACCTGTGACTGGTTTTGACTGTGGGTTTTGGCAGGCAGCTGCTCACATCTCTTTCCGGTAATGGGTACTGGCAATAAAACTTTTAGTGTTACAAAGTACTGGAAAGTACCAGCCTACCTTCCACTATCGGGACCACCAATTGCCTAGTTATCCTAAGAAAACAGCATAGAAATATGCATATGTACGAATAAGTGATGCTGTGTGTGTGTGTGTGCCAAAATTTGGCCCACATCATTCTTGAAATGATGAAATCAATGAAAACAAATGATATAATAAATAGTTCAAGCTGCTCAACTAAGCATTAGTTGTCAAGATATTAATAAATATTCTGTTTTAAATATTTAAGTGTCAACCCTAGTGTTTACAACATCTAATTTCACAAAAATAATAAAAACAGTCTACTCAACTTCAGGCTTAATCTTAAACGTTTTATCAGATCACAGTACAGCCGGAAGAAGAAAAAGGAAGTATTGCATCGATTTAGAACAGTGATTCAGCCATCAGGCTTGAAGACCTGAGGATCTTGCATGATTGCACAGACACGAGTCATGATACACTGCGACAAATGTGTTTGCAAAATATTCCATCTGTATTATTCATAACATAGTTAAGAGCATGAATCTATTACTTCCCTAATTCAAATGGAATATAAAGTGTCTTGTCCAGAGTAAAGGAAGGACAGTTGATTCCAGTGGTATAGACCTCATTAGCAAGGATGCATTACTCCCTGACAGCACGCCAGTTGGTCTTTTGCTTTTGCTTAATCGCACTTCTGTTCAGCTGTGTTCTTGGAGGTGAGTTTTCATAATAAGCATGCACTTACATTATGTGTATACGTACATTGTATATTAACAAATCTTATGTGATAATGTTTTTATAACTAATACCTGGATTTTTCCTGAACTGCAGTGAACTCGATTGACAACAAACCACCAACTTGCTGTTCACGCACAAGTCAGGGCCGTGTACTCACACGACATATAGCGAAATGTGCCTATACCCATAAATCAGGAAGATGTCTTGAAGCCTATGTGTAAGTAAAGTAAATCTTTCTATTTTTCATGTTGATTAAAATGTCTTTACTCTACCATCTGTTATAGTACAGTATGTCAATAAGAAAAATGACTAAACCTAAAAAAGTTTTATAATCTGGAAAGGAAAATCCATTAATTATAATGAGCAGTGACTAATTGCCTTATAACCATTTATAAATAATTTTTTGCGTAGAATATGATAATGTGTTCATTTGTAGTTTTGTTCATTTTAAAAGTTGTAAAATTAGTTTTGTTAATCAGACGCTTAATGTGTGCAGGTTTTCGCTTGAGAATGGGAAGCACCATTGCAGCAGTGTAAAAGCAAAAGGAATCAATGCAACTCTGGCAACTTTAGAAAAGGTAACTAACATCTAATACATGATAGATAGATAGATAGATAGATAGATAGATAGATAGATAGATGATAGATAGATAGATAGATAGATAGATAGATAGATAGATAGATAGATAGATAGATTTACACTGTAATTCTCAACTTTATTGTAAACTGTATAAATAAAATGTCTTAATTTTATTTCTCTCTCAAAAGAAAGGAATCCCATGTTTGGACAGGCCCAAGAGCTGACATCTCCAAGCAAGAAAACAATGAGGTTTCAGTTGTTATGGTGCATAATGTCTTTATATGACATACTGGTTCTAATTATGGACAAAAGAAAACAGCAAAAAATTATGTATTTTTTTATTCCTTAATATTTAATATTTAATATTTAATAAATAGTATTTTTTTTATTTTGTGTTGAATACGAACTAGATATGTATGCCATATTTATCTAATGTTTTACTTTACTTGTACTGTACTGTATTTGTGAAAATTATTTATTTTATTATTGGATGAAATTGGATGCTAAATATATTATATATGTGAAGTATTTTTAAGACTCATTTTCAATAAATACTAACAATGAACCCTGAAATAAAAACTTCCTGAATTTATCATTTTTTGTTCATGATACCATGATATGGAATGGATTTAAACTGGGGAATGAATTAAAATAATAATGTTAATTAATGTCCATACATGCATTTTTCAACTAGCATTATTATTATTATTATTATTATACCCTTCACAATCACAATTATTATTATAATCACAATCATTAATTATTATTATTATTATTATTAATAATAATAATAATAATAATAATAATAATTGTGAATGTGATTGTGAAGCGTATTTCTTGGTTCCCTTTCAAAAGCTACACTCGATGCTGTGTGAAAACGCTATGGGAACATCTCTTTGTTCTCCGGTTGTGAAGCCTGTGCATGTCAAAACCGCCGAATACCTCGGGCTTATAACCTCTGCCAGGCATGACGTCACCGAATAAGGTGCACCTGCAGGTTATAAATAGGAGTGAACCGGAAACATCCTCAGATCTTTCTGTCTTCAGGACCACTTTGTGTTTGCGTGTGTGTGTGCAAACAATAACGAAAACAAAAAAAGGAAATAACAGCATTAACTCACCGATATGGCAGAGTTGCTTAAGAGGTGCATGCCTCCGTGTGATAGATCTCTTTCAGAGGGCGATTTTGTCTTGAGTGCTTGGGGGAAGAACACGCTCGCCTCTGGCTTCAGGGAGACTGTAAGTACTGTGATCTTCTCCCTATTAAGGTGCTTCGCGCGTGGCTCGCTTTCTTTAAAGAGAAACCGCAAGCCGCGGCACATTCCTGGGGCTCGTGTGCTGATCTGGCAGACACGCACGAGACGGAATTCCCCCTGTCTCCACTTCTGTGAAACCGGACCGAGCACATCTGCTAGCCCAGGAGTTACAGACTCTGTTGAGCAAAGGGGCCATAGAACATGTTCCCAGTCAGAGAGTCGTGCTACTACAGTCGGTACTTTTTGGTGCCCAAGAGAGTTGGTGGGTTGCGTCCGATCTTGGATCTTCGCGGCTTGAACCGCTATCTCAGGAAATCCAGATTCAAATTGTTGACTGTCAAAATGATCGTTTGTCAAATCCAACCGGAGAATTGGTTTGTGACAATCGATCTCAAGGACGCATATTTACATATATAAAAATTGCCACAGCACAGGAAGTTCCTGAGGTTCACTTTTGGGGGCGAAGCTTACCAGTATCGGGTCCTTCCATTTGGCCTAGCTCTGTCACCCCGCACATACACATGTGGACAAAATTGTTGGTACCCTTCGGTCAATGAAAGGAAAACCCATAATGGTCATAGAAATAACCTTAATCTGACAAAGTCATAATAAATAAGAATTCTATGAATGTTAACCAATGAAAGTCAGACATTGCTTTTCAACCATGCTTCAACCTAATTATTTTTAAAAAATTAACTCATGGAACAGGCCTGGACAAAAATTATGGTACCCCTAACTTAATAGTTTGTTGCACAACCTTTTGAGGCAATCACTGCAATCAAATGATTCCTGTAACTGTCAATGAGACTTTTGCACCTCTCTGCAGGTATTTTGCCCCACACCTCATGAGCAAGCTGCTCTAGTTGTTTCCGGTTTGAAGGGTGCCTTTTCCAGACAGCATGTTTCAGCTCATTCCAAAGATGCTCAATAGGATTGAGGTCAGGGCTCATAGAAGGCCACTTTAGAATAGTCCAATTTTTTAGCTGTGTGTTTTGGGTCATTGTCCTGTTGCAAGACCCATGACCTGCGACTGAGACCCAGCTTTGCTTCATTTTTCCATCTGTGAACATAGAGCTGATTTGCCTTGGCAAAAAGTTCCATTTTTGTCTCATCTGTCCATAGGACATTCTCCCAGAAGCTTTGTGGCTTGTCAACATGTAGTTTGGCATATTCCAGTCTGGCTTTTTTCTGATTTGTTTTCAACAATGGTGTCCTCCTTGGTCGTCTCCCATGTAGTCCACTTTGGCTCAAACAATGACGGATGGTGCGATCTGACACTGATGTTCCTTGAGCATGAAGTTGACCTTGGATCTCTTTAGAAGTCTTTCTGGGCTCTTTTGTTACCATTCGGATTATCCGTCTATTTGATTTGTCATCAATTTTCCTCTTGTGGCCACGTCCAGGGAGGTTGGCTACAGTCCCATGGATCTTAAATTTCTGAATAATATGTGCAACTGTAGTCACAGGAACATCTACCTGCTTGGAAATGGTCTTCTAGCCTTTACCTTTAACATGCTTGTCTATAATTTTCTTTCGAATCTCCTGAGACAACTCTTTCCTTCGCTTCCTCTGGTCCATGTTGAGTGTGGTACATACCATGTCACCAAACAACACAGTGACTACCTGGAGCCCTATATATAGGCCCACTGACTGATTACAATATTGTACACACCTGTGATACTAATTAGTGGACACACCTTAAATTAACATGTCCCTTTGGTCACATTATTTTCAGTATTTTCTAGGGGTACCATTATTTTTTTTCAGGCCTGTTCCATGAGTTTATTTTTTTAAATAATTTTGTTGAAGCATGGTTGAAAAGCAATGTCCGACTTTCATTGGTTAACATTCATAGAATGTTTATTTATTATTACTTTTGTCAGATTAAAGTTATTTCTGTGAGCATTATGAGTTTTTCTTTCATTGACCGAAGGGTACCAACAGTTTTGTCCACGTGTGTATACAAAATGCATGGATGTGGCCCCGGCTCCTTTACGACTCCAGGGCATCCCTATTTTAAATTACATAGACGACTGGCTGATTCTGGCCCAGTCTCAGGAGCTAGCGCTTCAACATTGAAATGTTGTCCTAGCCCATCTCCATTCTTTAGAATTGAGACTCAACGCCACGAAGAGTGTTCTCTTTCCTGTTCAGGAGACAACATATTTAGGTGTCACATGGGATTCGGTCACAATGCGGGCACAGCTGTCTCCTTCTCGTGTCGAATCCATTCTCAGCACCCTTAAGGAAATCAAGCTAGGCCAGAAGGTCACTGTTCATTACTTTCAGAGATCTCTAGGCCTCATGGCAGCTGCATCCACGGTGATACCTTTGGGCATTCTGCACATGAGAGCATTTCAGCTGTGGCTAAGAGCCAGGGGGTTTCATTCAAGGGCCAACCCCCAGAGGCTAATAAGGGTTACACGCCGGGAGCTTCGTGGTTCAGACCCCGGTTTCTGACTTTGGGTCCCACTTTAGGTCCGTCTTCTCGTCACAAGATGCTAACGACAGACGCTTCCCTCACGGGCTGGGGTGCAGTCTTGGATGGCCGTCCAGCACAAGGGAGCTGGAGAGGTCATCTTCTCGCGTGGCACCTCAATTGCCTCGAAATGATGGCTCTGTTTCTGGCCCTGAAACACTTCCTCCAGCAGTAGAGAGGCTACCATGTCCTAGTGCGGGTGGACAGCACTGCGGTAGGCTCGTACATAAATCGCCAGGGTGGACTGCGCTCGCGCCACTTGAACAAGCTAGCACACCTTGTTCTGCTTTGGGCATAGGACAAGTTCCTGTCCCTCAGGGTGATTTACATTCCAGAGCATATGAATGTAGGAGCAGACTTGCTATCCAGACAAGCTGTAAAACATGGGGAATGGAAATTCCACCCTGAAGTAGTCAGTAAAATCTGGGAAAGATTTTATGTAGCAGAGGTGGACCACTTTGCCTCACAAGAGGCAGCACAATGTCCCCTTTACTACTCTCTGACTCCTCCAGCTCCCCTGGGTTTGGACGCGATGGCCCACACGTGGCCCAGATTACGCCTTTATGCGTTTCCACCCATAGTTCTGCTCCCAGGAGTTCTGGCGAGGGTCCATCAACAGGGTTTGCGCCTCTTATTGATAGCGCCCCATTGGCCGACCAGAGTGTGGTTCTCGGATCTAATATTGCTCCTCGACAACTCAACCTGGGTGATTCCAGTGAGGAGGGATCTTCTGTCTCAGGAGCGGGGGACAATATTTCATCACTGGCCCAAGCTCTGGAACCTTCACGTTTGGCCCCTGAGGGGGACCAACTAAGACATGCTGGTCTTCCAGCCAGCGTAATTGAAACCATTTTAAGTGCCAGGGCTCCCTCCACTAGAAGAACTTATGCCCTCAAATGGAGTGTATTTGAAAATTGGTGCATGGCAAGACATGTAGACCCAGTTCACTGCCAGATTGTTTCAGTGCTGGAGTTTCTGCAAGAAAAGTTGTCCTCTGGCTTATGCCCTAGTACTCTCAGAACGTACGTAGCCGCTATTTCGGCTTGTCATGCTCTGACTGATGGGGTTTCTGTGGGGAAGCACCATTTAGTTGCCTGTTTTATTCGTGGAGCTAAACGGCTGAGGCCGCCCACTAACGCGACAGTCCCTTCATGGGACTTAGCTATCGTACTCGAAGGCCTGGCTGACACCCCTTTCGAACCACTAGAGTCAGCGCCTGTCAGGCTTCTGTCTCTTAAGATGGTTTTTCTTATGGCTATTAATTCTTTGAAGAGGATTAGGGATCTGCAGGCTCTGTCAGTCTCCATATCCTGCCTAGACCTTGCCCCTGGGCTAGTCAAAGCTATTCTGCATCCTCACCCGAATTATCTTCCCAAGGTTCCATTCTCGACCATGCACCCAGTTGTTCTCGAATCCTCGCAGCTTCTATCCTCTATCCTCACAGCTCTGGAGCAGGAAAGACTTCACTTACTGTGTCCAATACATGCTCTTCAGATTTACGTACACCGCACTAGCCAGTGGCGTAAGTCAGAGCAGCTCTTTATTTGCCATGAGGGTCGCAACCGGGGGGCGGCCGCCACTAGACAGACTCTGTCACACTGGGTGAGAGATGCTATTGCCCTAGCCTATGAGGCGCATGGTCACACTTCGCCTCTGGGAATCAGGGCTCATTCAACCAGGGGGATTGCCTCATCAATTGCCTTGGCAAGAGGCGTCCCCCTGCAGCAGGTGTGTGATGTGGCGGGCTGGTCCTCTCCACACACGTTTGTTAGATTTTATAGTCTGGATGTCAATGCTACTCCCGGTTCGCGGATCCTTGAGTCAGCATCCCAGAGCTAGGTCTGAGACCTCCTTGGCTATTGTGCGCACACGCTACACAACCTGGGGGTCCAGACACTTCCAGTGCGGCGGCGTTGGTATTCTCGTTCCCATAGCGTTTTCACGCAGCATCGAGTGTAGCTTTTGAAAGGGAACTTCTCGGGTTACTTTGCTGTAACCCTGTTCCCTGATAGAGCGGGAACGAGATGCTGCGTTCCAATGCCGCACTGCTGGCGTGCCTGGACATCCTTCAGACAAAACTGACCTGAGGATGTTTCCGGTTCACTCCTATTTATAACCTGCAGGTGCACCTTATTCGGTGACTTCATGCCTGGCAGAGGTTATAAGCCGAGGTATTAGGCGGCACAGGCTTCACAAACGGAGAACAAAGAGATGTTCCCATAGCGTTTCACGCAGCATCAAATGTAGCTTTTGAAAGGGAACCAAGAAATACGCTTCACAATCACAATCACAATTATTATTATTAATAATAATAATAATTGTGATTGTGAAGGGTATAATAATAATTGTGAAGGGTATAATAATAATAATAAGAAGAAGAATAATGCTAGTTTTAAAATGCATGAATGGACATTATTTAACATTATTATTTTAATTCATTCCCCAGTTTAAATCCATTCCATATCATGGTATCATGAACAAAAAATTATAAATTCAGGAAGTTCTAATTTCAGGGTTCATTGTTATTATTTATTGAAAATGAGTCTTAAAAATACTTCACATATATAATATATTTAGCATCCAATTTCATCCAATAATAAAATAAATAATTTTCACAAATACAGTACAGTACAAGTAAAGTAAAACATTAGATAAATATGGCATACATATCTAGTTCGTATTCAACACAAAATAAAAAAATACTATTTATTAAATATTAAATATTAAATATTAAGGAATAAAAAAATACATAATTTTTTGCTGTTTTCTTTTGTCCATAATTAGAACCAGTATGTCATATAAAGACAGTATGCACCATAACAACTGAAACCTCATTGTTTTCTTGCTTGGAGATGTCAGCTCTTGGGCCTGTCCAAACATGGGATTCCTTTCTTTTGAGAGAGAAATAAAATTGACATTTTATTTATACAGTTTACAATAAAGTTGAGAATTACAGTGTAAATCTATCTATCTATCTATCTATCTATCTATCTATCTATCTATCTATCTAATCTATCTATCTATCTATCTATCTATCTATCTATCATGTATTAGATGTTAGTTACCTTTTCTAAAGTTGCCAGAGTTGCATTGATTCCTTTTGCTTTTACACTGCTGCAATGGTGCTTCCCATTCTTAAGCAAAAACCTGCACACATTAAGAGTCTGATTAACAAAACTAATTTTACAATTTTTAAAATTAACAAAACTACAAATGAATACATTATCATACTCTATGCAAAATTTAGGCAAAAATTAGGCAATTAGTCACTGCTCATTATAATTAATGGATTTTCCTTTCCAGATTATAAAACTTTTTTAGGTTTAGTCATGTTTCTTATTCACATACTGTACTATAACAGATGGTAGAGTAAAGACATTTTAATCAACATGAAAAATAGAAAGATTTACTTTACTTACACATAGGCTTCAAGACATCTTCCTGATTTATGGGAATAGGCACATTTCGCTATATGTCGTGTGAGTACACGGCCCTGACTTGTGCGTGAACAGCAAGTTGGTGGTTTGTTGTCAATCGAGTTCACTGCAGTTCAGGAAAAATCCAGGTATTAGTTATAAAAACATTATCACATAAGATTTGTTAATATACAATGTACGTATACACATAATGTAAGTGCATGCTTATTATGAAAACTCACCTCCAAGAACACAGCTGAACAGAAGTGCGATTAAGCAAAAGCAAAAGACCAACTGGCGTGCTGTCAGGGAGTAATGCATCCTTGCTAATGAGGTCTATACCACTGGAATCAACTGTCCTTCCTTTACTCTGGACAAGACACTTTATATTCCATTTGAATTAGGGAAGTAATAGATTCATGCTCTTAACTATGTTATGAATAATACAGATGGAATATTTTGCAAACATATTTGTCGCAGTGTATCATGACTCGTGTCTGTGCAATCATGCAAGATCCTCAGGTCTTCAAGCCTGATGGCTGAATCACTGTTCTAAATCGATGCAATACTTCCTTTTTCTTCTTCCGGCTGTACTGTGATCTGATAAAACGTTTAAGATTAAGACTGAAGTTGAGTAGACTGTTTTTATTATTTTTGTGAAATTAGATGTTGTAAACACTAGGGTTGACAGACTTAAATATTTAAAACAGAATATTTATTAATAGCTTGACAACTAATGCTTAATTGAGCAGCTTGAACTATTTATTATATCATTTGTTTTCATTGATTTCATCATTTCAAGAATGATGTGGGCCAAATTTTGGCACACACACACACAGACTGGCGCACCTGGACGTCTTTCAGACAAAATTGACCTGAGGATGTTTCCGGTTCACTTCTATTTATAACCTGCAGGTGCACCTTATTCGGTGACCTCATGCCTGGCAGAGGTTAAAAGCCAAGGTATTCGGCGGTTTTGACATGCACAGGCTTCACAAACGGAGAACAAAGAGATGTTCCCATAGCGTTTTCACGCAACATCTCGTTCCCGCTTTATCAGGGAACAGGGTTACAGCCAAGTAACCCGAGACGTTTAATGCTGACACCCGTTTTTGTTAATATGCATGTGGAAATAGTAATTTGAACGCTAATATTTAAATGAGAAAATTGAACAAAACACCATCATCATACACTCTAAGTCTGAAGACAGATTTATGAAATAGTGATTGAAGTGTCTAAAACTTTAAACTTTATTTTGTTAATGATGTACGTAATCATGTCACATTTCTGTGATTATTCTGTAAAGTGATGCTACACGATTTGGGATTTTCCTACATATACTACATGACCAAAATAGGTATCACACGTTAGCTTTTATTATGTCACACATTTTAAATGAACTTTTGTTTTTTATCTAGACTTGCACTAATTTTCGGTAAAGATCTTTTTCAAGATTAAAATCTAATCTCTAATAAACCTCAAAGACTTTGAAGATTTTGAGTTTAAGGTCACCAATTCATGTTATGATTTTTGTAAGTCGCTCTAGATAAGAGTGTTTGCCAAATGTCTAAATGTAAATGTAAAAAAATGATTCCTCATGCTTTCAGAACATTCTTTTTCATAATTTGAATCTGATGAAAATTGCCATTGTCATCCTATAATAAAAAATCGTTGGAAGATGCGGTATACTTTTAGGTACATTTAAATTTACATTTAGGCATTTGGCAGACATTCTCATCCAGAGCAACTTACAAAAGTGTAATTGGAAAGATTCCTACACTGGTTACTAGGGTACTACTGTAACTATGCGCAGCATCGATCAAACCCTGTTTGGTAGAGGTTTTTGTGTTTTTAACATAAATATCCAGAGGTGGAAAGAGTACTAAAATTTTGTACTCAAGTAAGTACCCGTTGGGCCGTATAGCAAAAAAATGGTTCAGGTTCCATTATAAACTGTATGGAAATGGTGGTATATGACAGAATGAACTAGACCCCATCATTAACTGATGAAATAACGAGGTTTGTATTGCTTTACACACACACACACAACAGGAGGGGGATCAGATTCAGGTGGACCCAGGCCAAAATAATAAACTAAATGGTATTTATATTTAGTAGCTAGATTACAGTACCTGCAAAAAAAACAAACAAAAATACAGGTACCTTCCCTGACTCCCTAAACCAAAAACAGTGTATAAATTCCCTCTTCACAAAATAAATGGCAGCCACGCCCCTACTACTGGTGAGTGCACAAACATACAGTGAAATTATCTACAAATATATATAAAGACCAAACAAAGCAATAATCAACGGCAACGGGAGGCAAAAATTCGCAACCAAATATCAAAACGCCAAGCTCACAATCTCTTTCCTCTTCTCCGCGTCTTTTTCCGGTTTATACATGGTGGCGCTGGTTGATGACGTCACTCTCAGGGCGGAAGTGACCGTGTGGAAGGTCAGGTAGATGCCGATGTGGGGACAGTCAGAAAACCTGGAGTGGAGTCTGGAGCGGCGCGCGACCAGGACACGATACACACACGCGAGCGCAACGAAGCATTTATACAAAGCATAATGTTTTATGCATTTTCATTCATTTGTTTTACTCAGTAGCGCATATGATTTAAAATGTAGCGAATTACAATCCTTCACACAAAACATACTGAAGTAAAATTACAGATTTTAAAAACTACTTTAAAAAGTAGAAGTAGACACAAAAAAACCTACTCAATTACAGTAACGCGAATAAATGTCATTCGTTACTTTCCATCTCTGTAAATATCTAAGAAATCTAAGAAAGATCTTTTGCAACCTCATGTGCCACTGAGGTTGCTTAGGTAGTCAGCTAACTTACTTTCACATAAACATATAATGTTGCTGATCTTACTTGAAGCAACCTGTGATCATACGACCGCATCCAGAGGCTTGTGCACTGAGCATGATGCATGAGAATGCTGCATAATGCTGCATGGTGCATCACTTACTCTGACACACCCATTGCTTTAAAATTGTACAAATTATGAACTTGACCACATGACATTTTGCCATTGCTCCAAAGTCCAATCTTTATACTCCCTAGCAAATAGAATCCCTTTTTCCCAAATTGGTTTTATTAATTAATAAGTGGTTTTCTTAGAAACAGACATCTGCAGATGTCCTTAAAAAGTTTTGCATTCATGTATGTAAAATTGCTCTTGCTTTGTGTTTTATGGGGGTTCTCTGACAGTCCAAAACGTGCACAGTTGGTTAATTGGTGTTTCCAAATTGTCTGTAGTGTGAGCGTATGCTTGTGTACTGGGTTGACACCCCATCGCTGTTGAGTATAGTTCCTCTCAAGATTTCTTTGTTCGGTTATCTCAAGGAGTTTTTCCTTGTCTCTCTTCCACTAAGGGACAAACTGACAGTTAAAACTTATAATTTTTTCCTTACACTTTTTAAACTCAATTCCATTTTTTTTATTCTACAAAGCTGCTTTGCAACAATGACCATTGTTAAAAGTAAGTAAAAGTGCTATATAAATAGAAATTTTATTTATTTGAATAAGTTAATGGTTCACCACTATCCTTCCAGACTTTAATACCATTTTGGACAGTTCTTCCCCAATTCCAATAATTTCAGCTAAATTATAATTTTTTTCCCCCCTATGAAGCAAATTCTTTCCAAACATAGTAACATTTTTCACCATGGCTGTTTAAGATATAAGAAGTTGTCCCAGCTGAAACATACTGTATTTAAACAATATCACAATATTGAGTTTTGCTGAATATCAGCACAGTTATGATATAGTCGGAGGCATGAGGGTGCAGAGACTAGGTATTCAGCCTTGTGCGATGAGCTTGTTAGCTTTGTAGCTCAAGTTAGCTGTGAACAGAATGATAAGCAGTTACTAATTAGATAATGTATTGCTTAGGGTGTGATAACATTAGCAGAGTGCTTCTGTGACTAGTTGTGAATGTGGGTTTTGGCAGACAGCTTGCTCTTCCCTCTTTTTCAGTCCTGCGGACCTTACTGACCTACTTTACAGAATTAATCCAATGGAACTGTTTCTTATAAATTCAGTGTTTATACTCAGTGTCATTTGTAGGTTGCTCACTCAATGTTAAATCTTAATATGAGTCATAAATGAGTCACAAAAGAGTTCTGCTTTAAACAAGCAATGAGACTATTTAAACAGCCTATGGAACAGTTAAAATCTAAATGTGTCTTTATTCTTCTGCCACTGGAATATCATTTTCTCCTCAGATTGAACAAGAAGAAGCACATCAGTGCAGATGATCACATTTTGGTGCTTCACTGGTGAACTCATTAAACTCTAATGACTAACTTTCTAAAACTGGCAATATCAAGCAAATGACACTTTCACATGACTCTACACAAGTGGATCTTGTGTCTAAAAATGATGAGTAACCATACCGAACAAAAAATAGTCAACTGATCATGGTGTGAGGCAACTCTTGCAATACTGTATATGTGCACCAGGACTAGGTATTCTGAAGTATTTGGGAGGAAACTAAGAGGCTATGGCGCACTTGTAATTGTCATCACAGGTCAAGAGAATTACCACAGACGCTTCTGCTTATATGCTACATAGACACATTTCCGTCAGACTCACTTACGTAATGTTTCAGTTTCAAGCATGAGCAATAGTGCATTCTCGAAGTGCAATGAAATCACTGACTACCTTGTTTTCCACTCACATCACAGCTACTCTTTTTTTTTTTTCAACATTTGCCTTCACACTGGAAAAAAGACATAAGATGGCCTTTATTGCAACATACATACGAGAACAGTATAATTATTTTGTTTGCGTATACAGTATATTAGCCTTCAGAAAAGATGGGGTTAGAGCACACAATGTTAATATCCACTGAATAAAAGATTATCTGGTAATAAGTCATTGGTGTTAGTTTCATCAACTTTGTCAACTTTTTCACTTTCTTTTCTGCTCATAGTTTTGTTTTTTGTCCAAAGTGGATCGAGTAGAGCTTGCATTTAAATTTATGTCAACTCACGGCTTTGACATTCTTTAAAATTTAAGCTTGTATAGGCTGACATAAGGCCTAGAGCCTATCTCAGGGAGCTGAGAGCACAAGTCAGGGTCCCACACTCACCCACTCATACATCATGGGGGATTTGGTAATGTCCATTTATCTAATTTAATTTACTATTTCATTTATATACTGTATATTGAAAACAATAAATGTAAAAGAAAAAAAGTTAATACAGACGCACACAGTGGGTCATACACATAAAAAACCATCTCCTGTAAAATTGGTGGGTGGAGGCATTGAAGGGTTAATGCCATACTATGCTACATTATCCATGTACTGTATGTATATTATAAAGTGGCTGTTTTTGCATTCATGTGAATGTTGGCTTTGTGGTTAGCACTGTTGCCTTACAGCTCAAGAGTTGGGGTTTGAATCTCGCTTCTCGGTTTTCAAATTAATTAAATTGGCATTTCCAAATTCCCCATGGTACAGTACAGAATACTGTATGAGTGGGTATGTGTGTTTGTGCCCTGTAATGGGTTGGCACATTATTCAATGTGTGCTCTGTCTTGTGCTCTGAGCTCCCTGGAATAAGCTCCAGACCTTAAGTGAGCCTACACAAGAAAAGCAGTATAGACAAGGACTACGGTTGGGTTAAAAACAGGATTTATTTGAGAAACAGCTGTTTGGTATGCCATATGGAACAAAATGTATGTTGTTGTTCATTTCCTGTCCAAAATACTTTTCACTTACAATCATCCGGCGGTAAAATACATCATTTTCAAAAGAAACTGTTGGCTTCTTGTTACCTGCAACAAATAGTGACTTTCACCCAAACCTGGAAACTACCCAATAGTGCCATTCATGATGATGGGTTAAAGAAAAAAACTGTTGACAAAAATATGTTCTTGAGAAATAGTGGAAGATACCCACAAACTTCATATTTCCTCTTTTTCTGCTACTTAAAGTTTCAATCTTGAACAATCAGTCACTCTTAGAAGGGATAGAGGACAGTGGCAGACAGAGAAGATGCAGACAACTACAACACTGATGAGAACCCTGACTGCCATGGTTATTATTGCGTTTTCCAGCTGGACTGTAACAGGTAGTTTAATCATATCCACATTTTTGACTTTGGTGTATCGCTTTAAACATGTAAATAAGACACTAGTGGACTGTTCAACGCCTTTCATTACAAAAAAATGTATACATTTTACTCGAGACTAGAGTCTTTGCTTGATGTGCTTTTTGGTGTGTATTCACTTACTGTAGATGCAGAAAAAGTGAGTCCTTGCTGTGTTGAGGTCTCCAGATTCATGGAGGACATCAACATCACAGATTTCAGATTACAGAAGCAAAACCTTCCGTGTGTTAAAGCTGTAATGTAAGTTCAGCCTCAAAAACAATATCCAAAAACTACAAATACAAGTATTGAAAATAAAGAAAATGCAGTCTGTTTACACAGTACTAGTGTAATCATCATTATTATGGCCTGTCTTTTACAGTTTTCAGACAGAAAGAGGACAGTTCTGCATTTACCCACATCAACCCTGGGTGAGGAGGAAGATCAAGGAGTTGAGGTATTTTTACATTTTTTTTATTTCAGAAACATGAACACAAAGTTGAAAATTAAAATATAATATAACATTTTGACAGAAGTGTGTATAGCCCTATGCCATTTTAATATATAATTTTTGTTTTTCTATTCTCTAGATCACAAAAGACCAAAATAATAACTACAACCTCTGTCCCACTGCATCTGACCTTCTCGCCACCACAGAAGTCAACTGCTCGCACTCAAAATGGAAAAACTACAAACCACTTACTTCAGTAAATAAAAACTGCAGTGATTTTAAAAGAATATGGTTAAGATTTAAAGCTATACTTATTTGTAATTTATGCCAAGACTATTTATTTTAAAAATAACTTATTGTATCAGTTAGTTTATACCATATATTATAATGTAGTACTGTATATTTAGAACAGGGATAACTTTAGATAACTTTATAAAGCCCACTTTATTTTTGTTTTATTGCTGTTGTTGGTGTTGATGATGTTTGGCAAAAAAAAAAAGGAAATCCAATAAAAATGGTCCAGTTTAACTTATCAGTGTGTGCATTGTTGAGCAGAGTTTAGATGACTATAAGATAAGAATAAAATATTCTCATAATATTCAAAATGCCAGTAACTCATTGTGGATTGTACTGGCCTGTTTTCACCCATGCTGTGACTTACAGTTACAGTAGTGTAATTACTGATTGTTAGAGAGAATTATACAGATACAGGAGTTAAATATCCCAGTGCTTTTATGCTCACTCCTAACACCACTTATAGAACTAATTTCATCCATTCAGATTACATGATCAGAACTAACTGTTGTATACTATTCATTGTAGTAATACAAACAACAGCTCTTATGTACTTGCTCATTTCAACTGAAATGGCATTTTCCCCCAGAAAGTGTATTCACTTCTTTATTCTAATTAATTAATGTAACTGAGCTGTTTCTTATAAATTCAGTGTTAAAAACTGTAGAGTATTTTTAAGTTGCAAACTCAGTGTTATTTGAATCATATGAATAATATGAATCATAAACAGGTCATAGCAGTGTTCTGCTTTAAGAAAGTAAAGCAGCCTATATAAACAGCCTATGTCAAGCAAACGTCATTAGCACATGACTCCACACAAGTTTTTATCCTAAAAACTATGAGTACACATGCTGAACAGGAGTTAGTTGTCATGGTGTGAGGCAAACAACCTGAATCTGAAACATCAAAGAGATAATCATCAATTCTTTGGAAGAGGTTGTTCCTAGGGCATTCCTTTGAAACATATGTGCGTCAAAACCAACAACAATATTGTGTAGGATTTTACATGTGACAGAACTAAGAAGCCATGACGCACATATAATTGCTATCTGTGAAGAAACTGTGACTATCCCTGAAGCTTCTGCTTCACACACACATTTCCGTCTGATTCACTTAAATAATTTTTCAGTTCAAGTATAAGCAATAACGCATTTCGCAAAGTGCAGGGAAATCACTGACTTAGACACTTAGACTTAGAGAGGAAACCCTTAACATCACAGTCATTCTCTTTTACCAACATTTGCCTTCACATTGGAAAAAGATATATAGGCTTTAATGCCATATATAAAAGTCCAGTTTATTTATTTATTTATTTATTTAGCATGCAGTTCATACTAGTCTTCAGGGAAGTTTTAGTCAAAGCACACAATGTTATAAAAGACTATTGAGGCTATTTTATATTAGTCACCAGGTTAGAGAAGCCATTAAAATAGAATTACCAGTACATAACATCTATTAAATATTTGTATTATTATTTCTAATACATTTCTAATAGCTACACTCCAGTAGATGACTGAAACTAAACATGCATATTATGTCAATGATAAACTAAATTTTATAGATGTGACAATGATCCAAAAATGGTCCACTCTTTCTCAATATAAGTTCTTGAATATGCGAGTGCCATTAGGGGTGGGACAAAAAAATCTAAAAATGTGATACCCTGCATTCAGTACATTCAGGTTCATCGCTTTGTGCACGTTCCTTCTTTCCCTGATGCAATGAACAGTGAGTTTAGTCTGAACTCCACATGACCCTTTTCCACTGCTCCCTGGCAAACTGAAACTTTTTCTGATTAGTCTCACTAGTAAGTGTTTTGCTCATGGCTACACAGCTGTTCAGCCCCAATCCTGGGAGTTCTCATCAGTTTGTGTGTGTATAAAAATGCTCTTGCTTTTACTACTAAACATAGCTTTGTTGTATTTTATTTATCATTAGATTAGATGTATCTAATAATTTTGATTCATACACTTTCACATTTCATACAAACGTCCATAATTTCTTTTGATTGTTTAAAGCTACTTTGCGACAATAAGTTGTTAAATTTACTATACAAGTTGAATTTAGATAATTTTTTTAACCATGCAATTTCACCATTCACAATTATTTAAAACCAAAACATTTCTTCCACACATTTGCCAGTTTTAGCACTATCCTTTCCGGACTTAATAATGTATTAAAGGGCTTTTAACCCCTCAACAGGCAGTGTAGATCAATGCAATCAAATACTGTTAATAAGTCAAGAAAAACATTCTGCATAGACAATGAATCTTTTTGCATTAGATACAGGAGTTATTTGAGGAACACAAATTTGGTAGTGATATATGAAACAAAATGTAAGTTTTCTTGTTCAAAAGAATTTTAAATTAAAATCAATTCATTCTTCACTCAAAATTATTTAATGTATGGTTGTAGTAAAGGTACATTACAAATAGAATATCATGGAGGGAAAAAATAAGTTAATTTTCTTTTGTATTTGAAAACGTTCAACTTGTATATAGATTCAATGCACAGAGATTTTCCCCATACCCCATAGATTTTCTATGAATTTCAGGTCAGGTGAGTTGGATGGCCAATTAAGCACAGAAATTTTATGGTCAGCAAACCAGCAGATAGTTGTGTTGACAACTTGCAACCTTGATGTCAAATGGAATGAAAAAATTACTTTCATCAGAAAATAGGACCACTGAGCAACGGTCCATTTTTTTTTCTTTGCCCAGGAAATACACTTCTGATTTCTGTCTATGGCTTGGGAGTGTCTTGAAACTAAAAGTACAACAGTTAAAGCCCATTTATTAAAGATATCTGTGCATTGTGGTTCTTGATGCCTTAATTGATGCCTCCAGCCTTACTTCACTTAGTGTGAAGCTCTCCCAAGGTCTCAAGAAGTCATTCCTGTTGCTTGTGCACCTTCTGCCCCTTTCACACTTCCAACATTCTGAAGCCCCCTTAGAAATCGATAATATGATAAACAAATTACAAAAACCAATTAATAGATTAATAGATAGACTAATCAGAAAATAATATACTAGATACAGTACATAAGTTAATAATAATGAGTTAATACAGAGATAAACACATACATCGCATTATGAACCCCAAGGTCAGGTCAACAGCAGAATTACCATCAAACTACAGGTCCCAGAAAACTACCAGGGCCAACAGCGCTTCATCTCACCTACGGTACCCAAATACCGTATGACAGCCCGTGATCTTAAAATAAAAGTCTATTAATGGGAAATATGAATAAACAAAAATAAAATAGAAAGAAAATTAGCTAAGAACGTAACGATGTGACGAGTAGAGCCACGCATAAACTGTTCAGAACGGGCAGATCTGCAGGTAGCTACCACTCAAAGTTCTAAACAGGCGCGGCCATTTATACACGCGGTTGTCAGGCAACACCACCGTCAGGCGAACAGCCCGAACGAGCCGCACCTGAAGGCGTGTCTATTTAAAGGTCCTGATACAGGTGCACTTCATGCAATCATTTAGGTAGCACCAGTAAGGTATCAGGGCCAAAGACGGTGGGTGGGTGGGTGGGTGGGTGGATGAGTGAGTGAGTGAGTGAGTGAATGAGCAAAGCCCCAGCCTGTCTGTTTAAGACACCGCCGGCGAAAGCGAGAGAGAGAATGTGAAAGAGAGAGCGGCACGAATCAGTTCAGCGTGCGCGCTCAGTTGTGCATAAAACACAAACCCATCTCTCTCCCATAAAAACTTGGTAAGGGCAAAGGCCCCGAGAGGATAAATGCTTTGTTTTATTTTCCAGAGCCTGGTCCGTTCTCGCGTAGACGGCAGAGCTCTGTTTACTTTGTGTTTACAGTTTTCATTTGTTTCCATTTAAGTTTCTTAGTTAATAATCCCACACTATCTCCAAATGGGAAGGTCTTCCCATGTGTATCACAAGCACTCTCACAGCTTCCTATTTTCCTTTTATCCCTCCTAAGCAGCCCTGGAAAAGTCTGATCACATTTAATCCATATCATTTAATATGTAGATGTAATATCAAGAATATATAATTTTATCTTGTTTTTTGGTAATTGTAACATCACTAAAACTAGAACTGCTTTGGAAAATGAATTGCGATCGCAGTTTTTGGGAGAAAGCCATAGACAGGATAAGCTCCAGCACTTCCTTCGCCTGCCTCGGTCTTTTTCAGTTCAAGGCTTTGCACAGAGTCCATTATTCCAAATCAAGGCTGGCTGAAATACGGAAAGAACATAGGGTGAAATATAAGAGCGGAGGCAGAAGCACTCAGGTGGACTACATCTTGTGTCAACATTGTAATCTGGAAAAGATCAGTGATTGCAAAGTATTGGTAGGGGAGAGTGTAGCTAGACAAAGAATGGCTGTGTGTAAAATGAACCTGGTAGTGATTGAGGTGAAGAGGACAAAGGCAGAGCAGAGGACAAAGTGGTAGAAGTTGAAAAGGGAAGAATGTTGTGTAGTTTTAGGAAGAAGTTTAACAGATTCTGGGTGGTCAGGAGGATACTTGGTGTATCATCAGGAAAGGGAAAAGTGGCCATGGAGACTTGGTGGCGGAATGAGGAAGTTCGGGGGGTGTATACAATGAAAGAGCCTAGCTAAAAAGAAATGGGACACTGAGAGGACTGAAGAGAGTAGACAGGAGTACAGGGAGAGGCAGCGTAAGGTGAAGGTAGAGGTGGCAAAGGCCAAACAAATAGCATATGAGGACTAGGTTGGACAAGTAAGGAAGGAGAGGTGAATCTGTACAGGTGAGGAGGGCGTTAAAGAAGATGAAGAGTCGAAAGACAGTTGGTCCTGATGACATACCTGTGGAGGTATGGAAGTGCTTAGGAGTGGTGGCAGTAGAGTTTCCCACTAGTCTGTTTAAAATGATTTTGGAGAGTGAGAGGATCACACAGAAATTAAGGTAAAATGTATTAGTGCAGAAGGAGCCTGGATGTTTGCAGATGACATTGTGCTTTGAAGAGAGTGCAGAGAACAGATAGAGGAAAATATAGACAGGTGAATGTACAGTCTGGAAAGAAGAGGAATGAAAGTTAGTTGTAGCATTAACTTAGTCGTGGAATGGTGGGGCTACAGGAAGCAGAGGTAAAGAAGGTGGTCAGGTGGCAGGACTTTAGGTACTTAGGCTCAACAATCCAGAGCAATGGAGAGTGTGGAAAGGAGGTGAAGAGGTGTGTACAGGTTGGAACGGGTGGAGAAAAGTGTCAGGTGTGTTGTTTGACAAAAGAGTAATGATTTAAGGCTTAGAAAAGACAGGAAGCAGAGCTGGAGGGAGCAGAGATAAAGATGTTGAGATTCTCTTTGGGAATGACAAGGATGGATAGGATAAAGAATGAGTGTATAACAGGGACAACCCATGTGAGATGTTGTGAAGAAAAGTCAGAGAGGCCAGAGGTGGTTTGGACATGTTCAGAGGAGAGATTGTGAATATTTTGGTAGAAGGATGAAGAGGTTGGAACTGCCAGGCAGGAGGTCTAGAGAAAGACCAAGGAGGAGATTTGTGGATGCATTCAGAAAGGACATGAAGTTGGTTGGTGTGAGAGAGGAGGATGCGGAGGATAGGGTCAGGTGGAGCCAGATGATTCGCTGTGGCAACCGCTGAAAGGGAACAGCCGAAAGGCAAAGAAGAAGAAGAAGAAGGCTGGCTGAAATATATTCTCATGTTGTGCATAGATGTGACAGGTGTGATGCCTCTCCTTGTAATTTAAATCATACATTATTTTTGTGCCCAAACTTGCAGGACTTCTGGACAGTTGAAGCCCTGTCCGTTAACTGTTATATTTGGCATTGCAGATGATTCAGTCCCATTGAGTTTTGCACATAAATATGTTATTGCTTTCTCATCTTTGTTGGCCAGACATTCCATACTCTTCTACTGAAAGTCTATTAAGTGTTGCTCTCTCAGTGGATTAAAGATTTATTATCTTTTCATAAGCTAGAGAAGATGCAATACACACTAAGAGGTTCTGATATGTTCTTTCACAAATAGCAACCGCTTATTGCTTATGTTGCAATAAATGCCTAAATGATTATTTGAACCACATAGTTCATTCATCGGGGTGTATGTACTGTATGACCCTTCCAATTCACATAAATTAGTTTGAGCTGGAGGGTGCGCGCGTGTGTGTGTGTGTGTGTTTGTGTGTGTGTGTGTGTGTGTGTGTGTGTGTGTGTGTGTGTGTGTGTGTGTGTGGTTATGTTGAGGGTGGGTGGGTGGGTTAATTTTTCTTCTCTTTTGTGCTATAATAATAATAATAATAATAATAATATAGTTAATTATGTGATTATGTTTGTATATGACAATTATTCAATAAAAATATTTTGCAAAGAAAGTGAAAGGATGCTTGATGAGTAGAGAAAGTGTGTTAGTTACAATTTTCAAGAACAAGGGAGATGTGCAGATCTACACTGTATGGAAAAGAGTGGTGAAAGCTACTGTATGTTGTATATATATATATATATATATATCTGATAAAGAGTTGAAATGTTCAGGCATGTTTTTTTCTTCACACCTTGTCAAGCTCCAAACATTTCTGCTGACTGTGTTCCTGGGGGCTCAGTGTGGGCTAGAGGTGTTAGCCAGATTTCTACATTCACTTAGCAAGATTCAAAATGTGGTTGATCTCAGACTGCAATTCCATTGGTGAAAGATTTGACACGCCACTTTTTTTTCCGCTGCTCTGTCTTGACAATAAAAGAGTTCGTTACAATTAAGAACCATTCGGTGAGTAAAACCAATCTACTGAGTAATCTACTGACTGAAAACCATGATGAATTGCAACAAAAACTGGTACACGTTTTTGGTAGTGCTGCTTTTGCTTGTTGGATGCATCACTGCTGCACCTGGCAACTGTAAGTATCCATGTATGACAATTTTTCAGTAAAATACTTCTCTGTTTAGAAATGTAAGTTCATCTAGAAAAGCGACAACTAGAACATGCTTAGATGATAGACAGTAAATGAACTGTGAAATAGAATTTTAAGATTTTGTTAGCAACAGTTAAACTTCATGACATTTTTTAACTCATTCTTTCCTAGATCGTCGTCCTACCAAAGTTGGTCTCATATGCTGTGAGGCAGTGTCCAAAGCAGTCATACCAAATCACATAAAGCTCACTTCATACAAGCGCCAGAATGCCCTGAAACCTTGCGTTGAGGCTGTCATGTAAGTTTACTAATACTCTATAACTTTTTTTTTTCTAAACAAACTTCTCTGAAAAATTGTGAAGTAGTATATAACTTTAACATTTTTTCCTTCATTATTTCTTAATAGATTTTTCTCTGAGAATGAAAAATATTGCTCTGAACCTTCAGCACGCTGGATCCAAAAGAGAATTAAAGGTACAGTACTAACATCATGTCACTGTAACTTTCACTGTAACTATTACTACAAAGTAGTTGTATCTGATGTCCTTTATGGGACTAAAAATATTTTATTACATTATTATCGATAGAGATAATAATAGCACATTTCCTTTTTGATCAAAGTCAAAGATTGTCAATCTTTTCTAGCATATAATTCACACTGTCGAAAATATCACATAGGTTATTTACCTGTATTAAGTTGTATGTTAAGTTTTTAAGTACATTTTCTAGTTTGGAAATTTTCCTGACTACGAGATTATTTATACTATCTGATTAACTTTGCAGGTTTGACAGAGATCAAGGAATGAAAATGTGACTCTGCCACATCCTACTGATTGCAACAGATTTTTATATATATTTCAAAATATGGTTGCTTTAATTCTGTTTAACAGTTTTTGTTAAATTCAGTTCAGACTAATAAATGTGTGTGTGTGTGTGTGTGTGTGTGTGTGTGTGTGTGTGTGTGTGTGTGTGTGTGTGTGTGTACACACACACACACACACACACACACACACTTCATTGGTTTAATCCCATCTACTGTTATAGTGACTTAAAATTACTGATGAATAAAAATAATGTTGTATGGTAGAATCATTTTATAATCATTTGAAATGTCTGCACTGGGGAGGACCATGAACTGTCCACATAATAAAGCACCTTTACCTTGCAAAAAAGTGTCATTTTTGTCTTCTTGCACTTCAGTGACTAATGACCTCATTTGAGCTATTCAAAATTCAGTATATTTAGTTGAACTCAATATTTATTTTTAAATTTATTATTGAGAATAAGTATATAAAGGACAAGATTATGATGTACTGTAAATACACACAGTGTACCCAGAACTGAAACACAGATACACGTGGATAATGTCATGGAGTACATCATTGACAATAAAATTAAATAAATCTTTGCCGAAATTTGAAAGATCAGGGAAAAAATTGTCTCACAAAAACAGTGGCCAGTAGAAATGCAAACATGCTAAAGCCCCAAAGAATGAAATTAATTATAGAAGTTGCCAAACTCCAGGAAGCACTATAACAGTTAGCTCCCCTTCTAGCCCCTTGATATATCTATCTCACAAATAGCATTTTGTGAACAAGGACCTCATGCTTTTCACGCTAGATGTTAAAGCTGGTGTTCGAAGAAATGTATGGAAAGTTCTATGGAGAAGATCAGAGTGTCATGAACTTAGTCATGAACTTGGGTGGTATTGCTGGCTGATGCTGATGCTGCACCATGGGCTTACAAAGGGCAGGCATAGACGCAGAGGGTATTCAAACATGGTCTTTTTATTAACCAAACATAAATATCTAAGAAAACTTGAGGCTAATCCATACTAATAGCTAAACCTACTAGAGATTAAAGCCACAAGCAGCCAATCCTACTAGCGTCAAAACCTACTGGAGGCTAAACCTGCTAGCGGCTAAGGTCTACTAGCGGCTTAACATACAGATAACTAAACACACAAGGAGTGAAACAAGAGACAAACAGACACTGAAGACACAGAACAGTACTAACATATCAAGAGACACTAACCACACATACTCAAACAGAACAGCTCCATGACTCAGAACACAAAACATACACAACCAAACTAGAGCCTTTCTTAAAACCAGGGTTACACAACATAATTTAAACTAAAACACATGCCCACATGACCTTAACAATGCTTGACCCAGTTCCCCAGAACAACCAGCTATTTATTCAATTCAATTTTATTTGTATAGCGCTTTTAACAATTGACATTGTCGCAAAGCAGCCTTACACAATCAAAATAATTATACAAGTTTGTATGAGAAGTGAACATGTATGAATCAAAATGATAAGACTGACCCTGATGAAAGCTGAGGACGATGGCGACAGTGGCAAGGGAAAACGCCCTGAGATGGTAATAGGAAGCAACCTTGAGAGGAACCAGACTCAGCAGGGAACCCATCCTCATTTGGGTAAAATGGATAGCAGGGATTGATCTGCATCATACTGTGTGAGATTGAAAGTTCAATATAACAGGAAATGTGTTCAAGTTAAAATTGAGTCCAGTTCGTTATTGGAGGCTCAGGTAAACTGTAGGAAACTCCAGTCCTGAACTATTGAGCAACTGAAGTCACAAGTCCTCAGAGAACAACTGTGTGCATCAGCCAAGGACAAGACCGCCTTCGTGGAAAAGTGGAACCGTCCTCAGTCACCACACACATCCCAGGCAGACCACACGGGGCATCCATGCGATGACATCTCCAACCAGAGGCAGGACACCAGGATGAGTCAGACAGCTCCAGGGGGCAGAGGGGGTCTGGATCACTGGCAGCTTAGGAGCAACATGTATAGCTCGAAAGAGAGAAAGAGAGAGTGGGAGAGAGAGAGAGAGAGAGAGAGAGAGGAAGAGAAGAAGTGAGAGAAGAAGAGAGAGCAGAAGAGAAGGAGAGATGGCAGAAGGAGAGATGGTATGGTCATAATCAAACAATGTATAATGTGAATGTATCTTTAGTGCAGAGTGCAAGCAGGGACTCCGGCAGGACTATAACAGCATAACTAAAAGGGAGAGCCACAAGGAAACACAGACATGAGGGCTCCCTGAGATGTAAAGCAACCAATCACCTCACCGTCAACAAACCTGAGTGATCAATGAGAGTGGGGAAGACAGCATCTAAACATACCAGTTCACCAGAATACTCCATGAGTCCCCCAGATCTGCTCCTTTATCTAAGGCAAATTTAGAGAGATTTATTATTAAATTTATTTCATTATTCGTAAATGTTAAAAATTGTACATTATTTCATTATTTTGTCTGGCTGCTTACAAACTTTCTTTAAAAAATAAAAATAAACTGGACATTACGATGAAACAGTTCTCAGTACTTGAGTAGTCTTTTCACAGAAATACTTTTTACTCTTACATGAGTAATATTTTGGATGATTACATTTTACTTCTACTTGAGTAACATTATTTTTATGTACAGCTACTTTTACTTGAGTACAATTTTTGACTACTCTACCCACCTCTGGAAGGGAGTGAGCACTGAATTCTATGGCATATTCTATGCTGGCAAAGTTGTCATACTGTACTATAAGCTTTCCTATCTGAGAGGTTACCCATGATGTAAGGATATGTGTAAATCGCTCCCTGTCAGTCCTGTTATAATAATCTGTATTATGAATGTTAGGTTGTTATACATCAGCTCAGATATTCCCATCGTCACAACTTTAGACTTGAAGAAGGAGTGAGTGTGTTGAAAAATTAATAAGTCTGTGATTCTGTGGGTAATTTCAGACATAATGGCAACTCGACTTTTTGTCCAAAGCTGCTACAAAGCTGGGTAAACCATTTACGTTTTCATTTTTATTATCTAGTGTAGATTTGAGTGATAGTTCTAACACTAGCTGGCTTTGCTAAACTTTTTTACCAAATTGTTTCCTCCACCTAATGGCACTGGCATCACAAATGAGTATGACTTTTTAAATCATAAACTGTGAACATGACCAGAGTAGTGCTGGAAGTTGTTTATGCTGCGCAATCTCAAGTACCCAGAAAGTGAAAATGTACTGCTCGCATTTTTGTCCCAACTGGCACTGTAAGACCATCACAAAGCAAACTGTTCAATTTCAACACATATAATTTAAATGAATAAAATTGCCTTTTTCTGAGGTTTTATGTACTGATATGAATTTAAGCATTAATGTGGGATAATGTGGTATGTAGCTAGCAATAAATAGCTACAAACAACAGCAATAAATCGTGTTGGTGGTTCAGGAAAGATCTGATGCCACTCATGAATTTAGATGGGGCTGCACAGAAATGTAAAAATTACCAGGCTTAATGGCTATGTGGCCACTACAGACCTCATGATAAGCCTACATTAAAAATTTATATAATTTTTTTTTTTTTTTACTTATAGATTGGATCCTATTTTAGGATGCATGTAAGCTATGTAAGATGATGAACATCATTTATAACTGTAATCCAAGGCTTATTGTGTAAACTAAAGAAAATGAAAACATAAAGAGAAATAAATCCATGAAACATGGGCACCAGGAAAATATGTTTATATTACTACAATGCAGTTAAATGTACATAGCTACAGATCCAGTGCGTTACAGAGTATAACTTTTTATCCCCCTGGTCAGACAAGTATCTATATAAGTATCCATGTATGACAATTTTTCAGTAAAATACTTCTCTGTTTAGAAATTTAAGTTCATCTAGAAAAACGACAACTAGAACATGCTTAGAATGTAGACAGTACATGAACTGTGAAATGGCATTTTAAGATTTTGTTAGCAACAATTAAACTGCATGACATTTTTTAACTCATTCTCTCCTAGATCCTCATCCAACTAAAGTTGGTCTCATATGCTGTGAGGCAGTGTCCAAAGCAGTCATACCAAATCACATAAAGCTCACTTCATACAAGCGCCAGAATGCCCTGAAACCTTGTGTTGAGGCTGTCATGTAAGTTTAATACGCTATACGTAACTTCTTTTTTCTAAAGAAAATTCTGACAAACGGTGAAGTACTAAAATATTTTTAACATTTTTCCCCTTCCTCATCAATTCTTAATAGATTTTTCTCTGAGAATGAAAAATATTGCTCGGATCCTGCAGCATGCTGGATCCAAAGGAAAATTAAAGGTACAGTACTAACATTAAGTCACTGTAGCTTTCACTGTAACTATTACCACAAAGTAAATGTAGCTGATGTTAGTGTTTACTTTAATGGGGCTAAAATATCTTATTACATTATTATGGATAGAGATAATAATAGCAATTTCCTTTTTGATCAATCTTTTCTAGCATATAATTCACACTGTCTGAAATATTACATAGGTTATCCACCTGTATTAAGTTGTGTGTAAAGTTTAATCACATTTTCTAGTTTGGTCATTTTCCTGACTCCCAGATTATACTATACATACTATATAGTATATACAGTTTATACTATCTGATTTACTTTGCAGGTTTGACAGAGATCAAAGAATGAAAATGTGACTCTGCCACATTCTACTGGCCAGGCTCGATTCCCGTCTCTGTGTGCATGGAGTTTGCATGTTCTCCACGTGCTTGGTGGGTTTCCTCCGGGTACTCCGGTTTCCTCCCACAGTCCAAAGACATGCAGGTTAGGTTAATTGACGTTCCCAAATTGCCCATAGTGTGTGAATGAGTGAGTGTGTGTGTGTCTTTGCCCTGCGATGGATTGGCACCCTGTCTCTCTTGGGGCACACCCTGCCATGTGCCCCAAGACTCCTGGGATAGGCTCCAGGCCCCCCGTGACCCTGAATACAGTAATAAGCGGTATAGATGATGAGTGAGTGAGTGAGTAATAAAGATGTGTGTATGTATATATATATATATATATATATATATATATATATATATATATATATACATACACATATATATATATATATATATATATATATATATATATATATATATATATATATATATATATACTGTACACACACGCACGCACGCACACACACACACTGTATATAAAACCAATGAAAGTTTATAAAAAGCATTTAGATCATTTTCATGTCACTTCATTGGTTTAATACCATCTACTGTTTGAATAAAGTGACTTAAAATTACTGATGAATAAAAAATAATGCTGCATGGTAGAATAATTTTATAATCATTTGAAATGTCTGCACTGGGGAGGACCATGAACTGTCCACATAATAAAGCACCTTACCTTGCAAAAAGTGGCATTTTTGTCTCCTTGCACTTCAGTGATTAATGTTCTTATTTGAGCTACAGTATTCAGAATTCAGTATATTTAGTTTAACTCAATATTTATTTTGAGATTTATTACTGAGAATAAGTAAGAGAAAAAAAACAAGACCACGAAGTACAGTAAGTACACACAGTGTACCCAGAAGTGAAACAAACAGATACATGTGGAGCATCTCGTGGAGTACATCATTGACAATTAAATGAAAGAAATATTTGCAGACATTTTTAAAGATCAGGGAAACACATAGGCTCACAAAAACCACAGCCAGTGTAAATGCAAGCAAATAATGAAATGAATCTTATCAATTAATTATAGAAGTTGCCAAACCCCAGGAAGCACTATAACAATTAGCACCCCTTCTAACCTCTTGATATACTGTATCACAAATCGCACTTTGTGAACGAGGACATCATGATTTTCACGCTTGATGTTAAAGCTGGTGTCCGAGGAGATGTGGCAGCCAATGCTTGATGTAATGGAAATGCACTGATAGTTCTGGGGAGAATGTCATTGTTGCAAGTTTTGATAAACCTTGCCAGCATATCCCATAGCTCATCAAGGAAGTACACTCTGTTGTGAATGCATGTGGCTTCCACCTACTGTAGCAGCTCAGTGGCACAGTCATTCATGTGGTGGATTGATGTGGTTTAAGCCCACTGGCTGTGGTTTTACTGAACACTTCCTGGAATTCGTTGTACTTGGGGAATTTCCAAAATAACCTGAGACTTCTGGGCTTTCGGTGCTAGTGGAAGGTACTGTGAACAGTACAGACATTTGTGAATCCTGCATTCATGTCTGTGGGAAGCCCAAATACAAATGAAAAATTACCAGTTAGGAAGAAAGGAAGGAAGGAAAATATTTCCGGATTGACTTAACAGATGACAGGCCACGTGTTTAGTGATAGAACTCATACTCATTCAGTGCTTGCACCTTTAAGATGGCAGTAGAATCAGCTGGAGCTTATCATCCATGATACAGACATGGAAAAGATCCTTGTATGGATCGTAAAGGGAGCAGAGGTGTGTAGTAACGAGTTACATTTACTCCATTACATTTAGTTAAGTAACTTTTTTAATGCACTTCAATGAGTAGTTTTACTGCACTATACTTTTTACTTTTACTTGAGTAGATTTGTGAAGAAGTGCTACAGTACTCTTACTCTGCTACATTCGGCTCCACTCAACTCATTACTTTTCTAACCATTTAGTCTACACATTAGATATCCTTTATTTTTGCCAGAGTGGATGCAGCCAGTGGATCTACCACGTGGCTGTGTTTCACTAATCAGACGTAGCAACAATAATCACATGACTCCGTTTGACCAATCAGCGGCAGTAATATATATTGTAACCGCTTGTAGTCAAAAGACCACACAAACGCTGCATTGTGCGTGTCTTGGGGGCGGGGCGCGGGGGCTGAGCTGGGGGAATTCACCCGTGGTAGACAGCGAAGGAAACATGTTGCGTTAGTTTAGCTGTTTTATTTAATGTTGCAGTGTTAAAATATATAATTAGCTAGAGGCTATACATTTTAAGTTTCTTACATTTGTTCTGCTGGACACAGTTTATGGTAAAGTGAGACTCTTGTACACATGTTCTAATGTTATTTTCTATCTGCTGAGTCATGTGCAGGGGAACTGAATATACAGTATATCTTACACTGGAAATAGTCTACACTGTATAGTCAAAACATACATATGTTACCTACAGTAGGGGTTTATTTCAAAAGCTTTATGTTGTGAAAAAAGTGATATTAGGAAATTTGCTTTTCTTGTTCCTTAATTTTCTATTTTGTTAAGATATTTATTTTATTAATTGTAAATGTCAGAATTTGTACATTATTTCATTATTTTGTCTGGCTGCTTACAAAATGTCTTTAAAAAATAATAATAAACTGGACATTACGATAAAACAGTTACTCAGGACTCGAGTAGTTTTTTCACCAAATACTTTTTACTCTTACTTTAGGTAATATTTTGGATGACTACATTTTACTTCTACTTGAGTAATATTATTTTTATGTACAGTTACTTTTACTTGAGTACAATTTTTGGCTACTCTACCCACCTCTGGAAGGGAGTGAGCACTGAATTCTATGGCATATTCTATGCTGGCAAATTTGTCATACTGTAAAGCTTTTCCATCTGAGAGGTTACCCATGATGCAACGGTATCACAAAGGAAACTGTTCAATTTCAACACATATAATTAAAATGAATAAAATTAATATATTTTTTTCTAAAGTTTTATGTACTGATATGAATTTAGGCATTATTTATTGTGGGATAAGGCTGTACAGAAATGGCTATGTGGCCACTACAGACCTCATGATAAGCCTACATTAAAAATTTATATATTTTTTTACTTATAGATTGAATCCTATTTTAGGATATATGTAAGCTATGTAAGATGAAGAAAATCCTGTATAACTGTAATCCCAGGCTTAGTGTGTAAACAAAAGAAAATGAAAACATGAAGAGAAATAAATACATGAAACATGAGCACCAGGAAAATATGTTTATATTACTAGGATGCAGTTAAATGTACATAGCTACAGATCCAGTGCATTTTCAGTCACATAACGCAGCTTCTTGCTACAAGCAAAAAGTGATGTCTTGGGGGTGCACAATTTTTTTTTAAATAGATATTTAAAAAAAATCTTATTGTTCTCTTATGACAGTTGTTTCCAACCCTGCCCATGAAGGAACATTTGTCCTACACATTTTATTGTTTTCCCATTTCTGCCACACCCATTTCAATTCAAAAAGGCTAAATTAGCTGATTGGTTAAAAAGGTGCCCTTGGAGCTGAGAAAACCTTAAAATGTGCAGGGCCAGGGTTGATGAAAACTGGCATGTAATATATGCAGAGTGCAGTTGCAGAAGGCCCCCTTGTGGGCGAAAAAAAATTGACTGATGGCATTGACAATTGACAATCAAGAAATGTTCTTCTTTTTAAAGTGAAAACTGTTAACTACTATAAAATGTTAATAACTAGAGCATACACAAGGCGTTTAATATTTCAACATATTCAATCATTACAGAATTTATAGCATATCCACAACATAACAATTACAACATAAGCAACCTTTTTTAGATGTGATGAGTAGTTACAAATAACTGCCATTTACTGTATATGTACTAAACTATGCTTTCTATCACATACTACTAGGTAACACTTGTGTATAAAAATAAGGTGTGTTGTGCAAAAATGTAAAAAAAAAAAAATAAAAAAAAATACAAAAATAGAATTAATATTATTTTACTTATCTGTAGGATCACATTTGTTAAGTGTGACATACTTGTGCATTTAATGTGGAGGTCAGACCGCAATAGGACCTAGGATGTATTGGATATATAGGATGTAGTAATTATTTAATCATTAATTGAATGTTTTACTTTGCTAGTTTCTGGTCAATCACTATTAAAAAATGTATTAAAGTGTATCCTTTTCATTTCATTCTTGGAAGCTGTAGCTTTGTGGTTAAGGCTTATGATCTAGAAGCTGTTCATTCAAATCAGAGGGCTGCCACTTATAGTATGGGCCCTTGAGCTGGTGTAAAGCTCATGTAAGTGCAAATGAAAACAGACATGCAAAGCATATTATAAAGATAGTCTCTTCATAAAGAGGTTTGGCTCAAGAATAATATCTATTTATATCTAATTATATTTGTTATATCATATGAGGATTTAAAAAAGATACATAGAGGAAAAATATACCATGTTTGTACCCCTCTGGGCAAAGTTATGCTTTTATTTGTTACATTTACGTTACTCTACGTACAGTGAAAGTCCTGCATATTCTTACTTGGGGGCTCGGGTCAGAGTGTAGGATCAGCCATGATACAGCACCCCTGGAGCAGATTGAAACACCTTGTTATTAATAGTATATATTGTGATGGCGGGCTATTAAGTGCAAGTAAATCTCGCACAAACACACACATTACGTACATGGCATAAACTGTTCTACAAAAGCAGTGTGTCTTACAAGGGGTCAGGCCAACACAACTCACCTGGGCTGGATGTTCATCATGGAACACCATCTTCATCCGCCACGCAGCCCACAAAAGGTCTTCTCTGCTTCCACGTGGTGAGTAGAGAGTATTTTCCCGCGTACTCACTCCTGTCTCTGAAGACTTGAATCATTCCAAAAGAACAAAGCTGCAGGCCTCCAGCTCTTGCTCTGCTGTCTCTGCCAGCATTGCGCCACCTGTTCAGACCCGCTTGTTTCATCTGCTTCACACACCTCCGTGCGACATTAAAGACATCACACCATCTGAGCACCAAACCGCGGACCCGCAACTCTCACAGAAATGTCTACAGAGCTACATTGCTTATACAGAGCGTAACCTCATTCAGACTGCAAGATTATAAGTTGTTTCAAAGTTTTTATTAAAGAATCTCGTTTTGTGTGACTTTAACATCTCCTGTGTTTTTCCTCTGTATGCTAGATCCATTACAATATATACACACAAAAGTAATCTCAGACTTACAAACAAGTTCTATTCTGTTCATTTTCAGGTTTTGTTTTTAAGTCCAACTAAGTGAGGCTTATACAGCATTGACACAAATATACAATGGAAAGCATACCAATCCACTTAAATAAATATCTGTCCCCTTTCATAACTGCGCCTAAGAAATGAATCTCACATCCAAAATCCCAGACTCATTAATTGAAACTGGCGAGGCCGACTGATTTCTCCCGCACCCTACACACACATGCATACAATATACTGGACTTTGGGAATTTTATACATTCACTTGTAAATACAAACTAAAAGTACCACCTGAGTAAATCGTGCATTAAAGATATACTCAGGTGTGCTATCAAATCCACGAATAACCCTGGAGGAAAATCTGAAGCATCTTCTTGGAACAAGCATCCAACAACTGGTCCTTGTGGAGCAGCTTTCACGAGGTCTGTAGGCGATGGCAGCCAAGCTATCACATCTCAACACAAAAGAGCCGATGCCTCTGCTGGGCGACAAGAGAGAAGCTCAGCATCTGTTAACTAAGATCACTCCGCATGATGACATTAAGTTAAAATCTGCTTTATTGTTGATTCTGCTGTGTGTACAGTAGATACATATAGAGAATTGAAATTACGTTACTTAGTCCCTAACAAACAACACTAAGTACAAAAATTGCAATGTAAAAGAACAAAATAGTAAACAGAAACAAACACTTAAATAACACAAACTAAGATTATAACAGTAATAAAGAGTTACTTTATCTGCCCTGCAAAAAGGGACACATAACACACGGCAGAAGGCCGATATTGTGCAAAGTGGAAACAAATGCAAATGCTAGGATATCTGTTGCGTAGTGAAGTGTAGTGCAAATGAGCTTTCAGTTTGTTTGAAGTGACATACAGTACAGACCAAAAGTTTGGACAAACCTTCTCATTCAAAGGTTGAATTTGTATTATGGCAAGAAAAAAGCAGCTAAGTGAAGAAAAACGAGTGGCCATCATTACTTTAAGAAATGAGAGTCAGTCAGTCCGAAAAATTGGGAAAACTTTGAAAGTGTCCCCAAGTGCAGTCACAAAAACCATCAAGCGCTACAAAGAAACTGGCTCACATGCGGACCGCCCCAGAAAAGGAAGACCAAGAGTCACTGTTTAGCTCGCAGCGGTAAATTAGTAAATTAGCCGTGCTGCTTCCTTTAGTTGCCACAAACTTCAGACAAATTTTTCACCGGGTTTTGGCTTGTTCAATGTGTAAAGTTGCGAACCCGAACAATTTCCATACGAAGAAACCGCGCCTCTGTTGGAAACAAGCTCTTTGGTTTCATCAGAGCGTGCTGCCATTTTGTATCTCGTATTTCCCATGTGTGAGTCACAGAGGGGGCGTCACAGAACTGCAGAAGTTGCGGTGCAGTGAAACTGTAAAATCGATTTTCATTTTTCAACATCGACATGAACCATAAATCGTAACGATTAATCGCGCAGCTCTACCAACGATCTTCTCAGCTGCTCTCACTATGCGCTGAAGCATCTTTTGGCAGGACGCGTTGCAGGTGCCATACCACACAGTGACGCAGCTGGTTACGATGCTCTCGATGGTGCCTCTCTAGATGGTGCACATAATGGGGCCCAGGGCTCTGGCTCTTTTCAGCTTGCGTAGGAAGTTGGTGCTGCTCAACCTCTCCACATTTGCACGTACATATATAGCCCTGATTAAAATCAGGTAGACATAATTGTTGACACATAACGATCATAAAAAACACCAGTGATGAGCAGTACTTGCAGACCACAACGGTGTCGCGGCATTCTCTGTGCCCAGCAAAGAACTGGCTCCATATCTACCACGTCTTGAGTAACCCCTCAATAAGCCCATGCAGAACCAGAAATCGGCCAGAAATCGGCACAAATGCAAACATGCACTGGGACAAAGTGAATGGAGTTCAGCTCCCTGCACTGCTTGATACAGGATGTGGCGTCACTCTAGCTTGCCCCTTAGCGTTTCGACCTAGTGCACTGTCATGCAAACTGCTGCCAGTTACCTGTGTGCATAGCAAACAGCGGGAGGTTCTGGTGGCACACATTGCGGTCGAAGACCACAATCTAAAAGCTGGTATTATTTCTGATCTTATCATTCCTCTAATTTTAGGTAATTCCTGGCCTGGCTTGTTTCCAGCTAAAAACATCTAAGTGTTGAAAAAGGATGGGGCATACCAGCACAGATGGCAAGGGCCTGCATTCACATATCATGCGTGGTTTGTGCAGTCTCCTGACGATGGCATGGATGCAGTAGCAAAAGGTCAGGCTAATGATCGCTCTTATCCATTTGTTTGCGCAGCTGCAAAAAGATGATACCTGTCAAAATGCTGGAAACGGGTGCTAGAGATTAAGGGTGATCCTGACACTCCCCTGATACCACAGCCCTCCTCCTATTATGCTGGTGCATAATGGCCTTTTGTAGTACTGCACACAGAGACGAGGAAAGCTGTGCGACCTCCTTTTGGAGGTGGACACAGTTATGCACCTGGCATACTCAACATCTTTCAGAGGACACTTTGGGGCAAAGAACACAATTGAAAAAGTCTGTGAAAAGTCGCTTGAACTGGCTAGGGCTGCACGGCAAAGTGAAAAACCTCTGCCTGTGCTGCCCTGACTGCCAGAACAATGTCACTGACGAAGCAAACCCCAACCCTGTTGATTCCTCTGCAGATCACCAAAGTGCCATACGATCACATCGAGATTGATATTATTGGGCTCCTCCCAAAATCTACAAAATGGCTTGAGTTTATCTTGCTGATAGTCAACTACATGACGCGATACCCAGAGACGGTGCCCCTCCAAAAAGTAACATCTAAGAAGATAGCAAGAGAAATGGTGCAGCACTTCAGCCACCTAGGATTCCTTACCAACCAAGGTACGCTCTTGTATACCACCTGCAGAGAGGCAGCCTCAATGAGAGATTCAATTAGAAGCTACAAAAGGATGCTATGAGGAGAGGAGAGCCAACGATCGGCTGATGTAGCCCTGGGAGGTTCAGCCAGGGGACTTCTTGCTCCCCAGTGCCACATGTAAGTTCCTTGGCCACTGGCAAGGACCCTTCACCATGGTGAAAAAAGTAGGTCCTGTAAACTACAAACTTTAATTTGGAATTTTACCTTAATGAGGAATGCGACAAATAAGGGTGGATAGCTAGGTGCTTAGCTGTGGAGGGTCTTCTCAACCCGTTCTCTCTGTGGAGCCTAAACAGCACCTGGCATGACAGGTGAAACAAGGAGAAGAGCCATTCAGGGGAACATAGAGGCAGCAGAGACAGCTTTAAGATGGCTATGGAATGAAGAGGGTTTGTGGGTCATCATGCTCTCAGAACAGCTCTTTCACAATTCGAACATGATTGGCATGAACATTGGCAATGAATATGCCCACTCTTCAGGGACAAAAAATATATTAATTTGAAGACCTGGTCTACTTTCAGGTAGTCAGCTGACTTTATATTACTGCCAGATAATGTTGCTGATCCTACTGAAGCAACCAAAGATCATACCACTGCATCCAGAGATTTGTACAGTGGACATTGTGCATGATGGGTGCATCACTTTGTGAGCTTTCCTTACTGTGGGACACCTATTTTTCTGAAATCGTGTAAATCTGGACTCATCAGACTACATGACCTTTTACAATTGTTCCAAGGTCTAATCTTTATCTAGGGAATTAAATCATTTTATTCCCCAATTAGTCTTATTAATATGTGAAGATTTTAGAGCCACACACATTTAATTACAGTCATGAATTCTTAATGCATTTATGTACTATACAGGACAGTATATGAAAATGCTCTTACTTTCTAAGTGACTTAGTGATTTGAACTGTTGTCTTGAACCACCAGGGTTAAGTGTTCAAATCTCACCTTCAGTCCTGTATGCATGGAGTTTGCATGTCCACTCTGAACTTGAGGGATTTCCTCAGGGTACACTGGTTTCCTTCTATAGTCTAAAAACATGCACAGTAGTTTAATTGGTCTTTCCAAATTGCCCATCATGTGAGTGTAAGTGGTTGTGTCCTGCAATAGGTTTGCACCCCATCCCCAATGGGTGTATGCGGACCTTGAGTCCTAAGTTTCCTGGGATAGGCTACAGTGGATAAAGAGTATGAATAATAGATGAATAAATGGATGCTCAAACAGATGTGTACCTCAGCATCCAGCAATAAAAGTGGACTCCATATTAACTTAAACACCTTTACTTTTATACTGACCTTCCAACCGCCTAACATGTAGCATGACATGAAAATCTATCCCTGCTATCTTCTATCACACTAATGAGGATGGGTTCTCTGTTGAGTCTTGTTCTGTTTCCCTCAGGGTTTCTTAAGTTTCACACATGCTGGCGACTGACTGTTGTATAGTTTAACATCCCAGTGCTGTTATGCTCTAAATCACCACTCATGGAATGCCTCTTATGCAATTAGATTACTTAGTCAGAATAACAGTTGTATAATTTTCATTGCAGTAGTTATGCATCAAAGGCTTTTAAGTTTTTGCTTAATTAATACAAATGAAGAATCTTTCTGGTAAGGAAGTGTAGTCACTTTTTAATCTACTAAATTAATCAAATTGAGCTATTTCCGATAAACTCAGTGTTTTAGAACTATTTGGTAGGTTGCAAACTTGATGCTATAGGTTAATGAGTCATAAAAGAGTTTTGTTTTAAACAAGCAATGAGACTATTTAAACAGCCTATGGAACAGTAAAATTCTTAATGTGTCCTTATTTCTTTGCATCTGGAATATCATCTTCTCCTCAGATAGAACAGGAAGAAGCACCGATAGAATGTCAGTGTAGGTGATCATATTTTAAGACACCTTTAGTGTTTAACTGGTGTGCTCACTAGAGAAATTAATGACTGTCTTTCTAAGACTGACAATTTCAAGCAAATGGCGTTATCACATGACTCCACAGAATGGAGTTTAGTAAAAAAAACATATTAAACAAAAGTTAGTCATCTGGTGTGAAACAACTCTTGAATATGAAATGTCAAAGATAAAATTATGAATTTTAGGAAGAACTTTTTCCTAGTCCTAGGAAACTTTAAAATTTATGTGTATCAGAACCAACAACACTATTCTGATGGACCTAACATGGGACAGAACTAAGAGGTCATGCCACACTTGTAATTGCTATTACAGGTCTATAAACTCTGACTCTGACTATAAACTTCTGCTTCTATTCTAACAGACACATTTCCGTTAGATTAATTTACGTAATGAATCAGTTCAAGCATGTGCTTAATAAAGCATTTTGCAAGGTGCATTGAAATCATTGACTACCAGGTTTTCCACTCATTGTGTGGGAGCCCTTCAAATCACAGCCACTTTTTTTTCTTCAACATTTGCCATCACAGCGGAAGACCACATACATACATGTACAGTGAAATAATTTTTATACAGTGAACTATAATTTGAGCTTGCACACTAAAAAATGCTGGGTTGTTTTTACTACCCAAATGCTGGGTTGCCTCTGTTGGGTGATTTTACTGGGTTATTTACAGGGAATTGGGTAGTTTTTGTTTAATCCAGCTTGCTGGGTTGGCGTTGGGTTAGCTAGTAACAGCTAAAATCACAGACAAGACTGCCCTTCCCCCGAAGTTCACCAGTGTATTCAGAGGCTGTCATCTTTGTGTCTTTTTTGGGGTCTGCTGATGAGGGTGCTTCCTCCTCACGCATTTAAGGGAAAATGTAAACGTTAAATATAAGGTCTGTGTACACACTTTCACTCACCTATGACTGAATTTGTTCACTGTATGTAACATTTCTTACTGTTACCATGTTAATGTTACACTCAAACTTTCAGACTGGTCTATGCTATAGCATACTAGTTTATCTGACAATGGCTGCTGGCTAGCCAAACCAAAGTACCCCACCTGTGTATGAAAGAAACAAAAATATCTGAGCTTTTTAGCTTTCTTTGTAGAATACTTGCAGGGTGTATGAAGGTGATGAAGTAATGAATGAAAACGAAACTGTTAACTGTAGTGCCAGCATGACGCTAACATTTACGGTAGCTAGGTTGTTAGCGTTAGCAACCACATATAAAAAGCTGAGGTGTTACAAAACACTAATCATCTTACAAATATGCATACTAGCCAACCCTCTCGATTTTTTCACAAATGTTTACTTTTTTAAATTTCTTTCTTTCTAAGGTTGGAACGAACACTGTGGAATATCTCCAGCAGACTGAAGTGTCGAGGCCGGACCCCTACATCCGGGAGATAATGACTAGCACTGCTGTCAGGCATTAGTGCTTCTGAGTAATAGTATCATAATGATGTCGCTGTTGAACTTGTTTTGTATTATCTGATCTTGTGCTTTTGAAAAATAAATATAAATATTTTTTCTATGATTTGTACAATTAATTGGGTGCTGTTTATTGCATATATGTATGGTTTGCCAAACTTAGAGTTTTTTTGTAATAGACCAGTATATCAACGTAAATTAACTGTTTAAACTGTTTTACCCATAGACATGTAAAACATAAAAAAATAATAACCTATTTGTGAGGTAGAATTAAAACAGCATTATAGTTAAATATGACCTAGCATTTGGATTAAATATTTTACCCATCTTGTTGGGTTAAACAAATAACCCATTTTGCTGGGTTAAATTAACCCAGCATGTAGTTGGTCCAATATTTATCCAGCAGCTGGGTTAAAAACAACCCAAACTGGATTGTTTTTAACCCAGCATTTTTTAGGGTGTGGGTTCAGAGCACGCAGTGTTAACATCTAATAATTGTTGACACCATTTTACATCAGTTATTTTGATAGATACAAAAGTTTAAATAGTATGGTAAATAAATTATTATTATTTTAAGATTTCTTTTTCTTTATAATAGGTTTCTGATATTATAGACCACACAGAATGCCTGAGACCAAAAATGCATGTCAACAAAACACCCTAAGCTAGATTTCGTAGATCCAATGTTCCATATTTTACTAAATTAGTAATGCATGTAGGTCAAGTATTTGTGAAACCAACTCTGATAACTGTTTTACTTTTCTGCTCTTTCTCGAGCACAAATATACTTTTGATCAAGTTGAACTTTTCCCATTCATGCTTAAATATTACACAATTGTGCATTAGAATTGAGAATGGTGGCTTAGTGGTTATCACTGTTGCCACACACCTCTACCAATTTAAGGTAATTGGCATTTACAAATTGCCTGTGGTGTATGAGTGTGTGGGTGTGTGTACTTGTGCCCTGTGAGGGGTTGGCACATCATTCAATGTGTACCCTGCCTTGTGCTCTGAGCATCCTGGGGCAGACCTTGTTTGGGCCTACACAAGATAAGTAGTATAGACAATCAATATGTTTACATTACAAACAGGATTTATTTGAGAAACAGCTATTTGGTATGGCATATGGAACAAATTTGATATTATTGTACATTTTCCTGTCAAAAATAATTCTCATTTACATTCAATTAATTCCCCACTCAGAATTATTTATAATATAGGGATTCAGTTAGACATAATCCATATAAATACAACACTTTCAATAGAAACTGACAACTTCTTGGTACATACCATAAATATTGACATTTACCCAAACCTGGAATCTACCCAGTAATATCATGCATGGTGCTTGGTTAGGGGGGAAAAAACATGTCTTAACTTAATAGTTCCTCTTTTACTGAAATTTAAAGTTTCGACTTTATATTGAATCATCAGTCACTCTTTCAGAAGGAATAGAGGGCATGTGCAGACAGAGAAGATAACGACAATATAGTTGACCCTAGCTGCCATAGTCATCATTGCTTTTTTATCTGGACTGTAACAGGTAGTTTATCCACATTTTGGACCTTGGTGTAAGGTTTATGCATGTAAATAAAATACTAGTGAATTGTTTAAAAAAGCGAGTCCCTGCTGAGTTGCTGTCTCCAAATCCAAGAAGGACATCACCATCACAGGTTACAGATTACAGGAGAAAAAACTTCTGTGCGTTAAACCTGTCATGTGAGTGTAGTCTCACAAAATCCAAAACAATAGCCAAATCCATAAAATATTCAATTGTATACTGAAAATTAAGTAGGATTATTCCAAATGCCAAGAAACAGATACATCAAACAGAGTCGTCATTTAAAAGATTTTTAGCTTTGTAGGTAAGCATCAGGGGGAGGAGAAGTGGGGCGATGTGGGAGAACTTACAGTAGGAAGTTTGAAAACAAGACATGCAGCTGCATTCTGGATCAGGACGAATGGTGGACAAAGGCAGACCTGCCAGGAGTGAGTTGCTGTAGTCCAGTCTTAAAATAACTAGGGACTGAGAATGATCTGATTGTTTTCAGACATTTGAAGATATAAATGGGCGGATTCTTCTGATGTTGTAATAAAAAAAAAAAAGAAAAAGACAAGACCGAGTAAGGTTAGTAATGTGTGGGGACATGAGGAAATGACAGATGATTGTCCAGAGTTATTATTATTAGTATTAACATATACCATGTATTATACTATAGTACGTTTATTACTGAAAAGCCCTAGACTAGACTAGACTAGACATGAGTCTTTGGCAAAGCTGTGTGGATAGCTGTTTTCTAAAACCACATTTATGCATCTGGTGGAGAAGCACTGACCAGAGTGGCAATGATCAACGCTGTTGTAGACTGAAGACTGCACTTCAGTAGTAATAGGGCGTGTGTTTGTATATTGCCTGACTCATGACTTGATTTTGTACCTGTTTATTGGCTTATATACTTTATTTGATTACAAGTTTTGATAGAGCGCTGTTGTACTGTATCTGCACCAATCTCTGTATTTTGCAGTCTGACACATTTCACACATTTCAGTAGCAAACAAAAAGCAGAATGAACAAGCAAGAAATACTCAACTTGTAAGAAAAACAAGTGTTCAAGCGAAATGACAACATGGCCTGGGCAACGATTCCAAGACTAGATTGAGCCTTTAGATTTTCAAATTAGATCCTAGTGGCAACATAAAATAAAGAAAGAGCAAAAGGATAAAGAACAATATACATTTGTTTAGTTAACCAAAAAATGGCTTTTCCTTTCTGAAACTTCTGCTTGCTGTCTATATATTAATAGTTTTTGTAGAGGTCTAGTTGAAATATGAGTCATTTGTAACACCCTAAAGCTTTTATGTGATTTCCTGTAAGCAGGAAAAATATATTTTACTATCGATCTTAGTGCAGGTCAAACATTTAACCTTTTCTTCTGCAAAGGTTTTCACTGCATGATCTTTGTACCTATATGACTATTTCATAAATCTGACAATGCAACAGTAAGCAATTACAATACAGCTTTACATTAAAGAATTGAAATGTTCATGCAAGTTCTTTTCTTCACACCTTGTCAAGCTCCTAACATGTTCGTTTCTGCTGACTGTGTTCCTGGGGGCTCAGTGTGGGCTAGAGGTGTTAGCTAGATAATCAAAATGTGGTTGATCTCACAGAAAAGTCACAGGCTCCAATTCCATTTCTAAAACATTTGACGTGCTACTGTATGTATTTTCCACTTGCTCTGCCTTGGTGATAAAAGAGAAGCATCCTAACAATTAAGAACCATTTGTTGGGTGAAACCAATCCACTGAATGATCTATTGACTAAGAACTGTGATGGATTGCATAAGGAACTGGTACAAATTTTTGGTAGTGCTGCTGGTGCTTGTTGGATGCATCACTGCTGCGTCTGGCAACTGTAAGTATAATTGTATGACAAAATACTTCCCTGTAAAAAAAAAAATAATAAATTTTCATCTACAAAAGAGACAACTATAACATGCATAGAGGGTAGCCAGTATGTCAACTGTGAAATGTCTTACTGTTATTGCACTCTGTATCTTGTTTGTTTTAGGATTTTTACAATGCCTCATTCATGTGCTAAAAATGCTTTGTGTATTGCTCAAGTGCAAAACATCAGAAAATAACGCATATTTTTGAAATCATGGTTTATTTCTTCCTTTGGCATTTTAAGATTTGGTCAGCAACATTTATATTTCATGACATTTTCATGAATAATTCTCTCTTAGATCGTCGTCCTACCAAAGTTGGTCTCGTATGCTGTGAGGCAGTGTCCAAAGCATTCATACCAAAACGCATAAAGCTCACTTCATACAAGCGCCAGAATGCCCTAAAACCTTGCGTGGAGGCTGTCATGTAAGTTTACTGATACAACATAACATTTTATCTAAAGGAAATTCTCTGAAGTACTAAAGTAACGAATAATAACCAATATTATACTAATATATAATATTAATTATGCTTATTAAAAATACTAATATAATTACTAACTAATAATAATTTCTTAATAGATTTTTCTCTGGGAATGAAAAATATTGCTCTGACCCTGCAGCACGCTGGATCCAAAAGAAAATTAAAGGTCCAGTACTAACTTCAAATCACTGTAGCTTTCACTGTAACTATTACTTCAAAGTATGTGTGTCTGATGTGTATCAGTGTTTACCTTAATGAGATTAATGTGTAGAAATACCTTGTCCCATTATTATATGTAGGTAGAGATAATAAACATAGCACATAATTTCCTTCCAGGTTGATCTTTTCTAGCAAATAATTTCTTTTATAATGCAAACTGTCAGAAATATTAAAGGTTATCCACCTGTATTAAGTTGTGTATTATTTTCTTTTTACCCACGTTTTTTAGTTTGGTCATTTTCTTGACTACCAGATTGTTTATACTATCTGATTAATCTTGCAGGTTTGACAGAGATCAAGGAATGAAAATGACTCACCGCCACATCCTACTGCATTGCAAGCTTTAACCAAACCTTTTACCGGCTTTAGATCATGTTTATTCATTCTATTGATTTATACAATCTACTGTTTAAATAAAGTGACTTTAAATTACTGTTCAATAAAAATAATGATTCATGTTCATTCATTTGAAATGACATAATAAAGAACGTTTAGCTCACAAAAAGTGTAATTTGTTTTCTTTTTGTACTTTGATGACTAATGACATCATTTGAGCTATTCAGTTGAACTCAATATGTATATTTATATACGGCAACAATAAAGCCAAGTTGAAAATGAGTAAATAAAGGACAAGACCATGAATTAAGTACACACATTGTATCCAGAAGTGAAACAAGCAGATACTTGTGGAGCATATCATGGAGTATATCATTGGCAGTTAAATGGATTACATATCTCATATTGAATAACTTTGTACTTGTAGTGACCTGTGGTCATGAAGAAGGTAGGTTTGCCATTGGTAACCTCTATCATGAGTCATTGTGGTCTTATGGGACCAGGAGGGATCATCACAGAGCAAACTGTCCTCTTTCAACACATGTCATTTAGATTAATTAAATTGACTTTTTTTCTCAAATCATGCATAACTTTAATCCCAGGCTAAGGTGTGTAAACTAGAGGAAGTAAATAGAAATAAATAATTGAAACATGGGCAGCAGGAAAAGATGTTTATATACCTACAGTATTAATGCAGTCTGCAATTTAAAGTATGTAGCTATAGCTCCAGTGAGTTGCAAAGTTGAATTAATGTCATATAATGCAGTTTCTTGGTACAAGCAGCAAAAGTGATGCACTTTTTTTTTTAAAGAAATATGCAAAGAAATTCCCTTTCTACTATGTTATTAGTTGTTTTCAGGGTTGTTTCCAACCCTGATCCTGGAGAGCCATCTGTCCTACACATTTTAATGTTTCCCACATACAATTCAATTTAGAACAGACTAAACTGGCTAAATTAACTAATTATTTTGATCAGGTGCCCTGGGAACTGAGCAAACATTAAAATGTGCAATGAGGTTCCTACAGGGCCAGGGTTTTGAACCACTGGTATATGACACAAGATTATTGCAGTTGCAGGAGGCCCTCTTGTGGTGTGAAATTTTGTGGTGTGAAAAATTTATTTAAAATAAATAAATAAATAAAAAAATAAAAAAATTTGAAAACAGAATGAGAAATGGATTAAAAACAATGTAAGAAAAGGAATGAAATTCAATTAAATGAATTGTTTTTATTTTTGGTTAACTACTATCGAAAGCTATCAACTAGAGCATACAAAAGGCCACAACATATGTTAACATAACAATTACAATTGTGTACAGTTGTACACAGGGGCGTTTCTAGGATTTTCAGTTAAGAGTGGCTCAACCCCCATAGAAGTTTAACACATATTTTGCTTGTTCAGAGTCAGTACTCAAATGAGTTCTCCTGATCACACACACACACTGTTTACTGTATAAACCTTTTTCTATGTTCAAGTACAATCAGAAAAATTTAACCAGAAAACAGCATATAACTTTAAACTTACGTTGATTAGCAAAATAAACAACACACCTATGAAGCTGGACAATGGAATAAACTGTGTGGGTGCAATAATGTAAAACATTTTAACATCTGTTAATTCTTTGACAATACTGCTGCTTTTTGATGTAAACTGGCAGACATAAAAATGTGAAAAATACTTTGATGGAATGACTTCAGTCAGTGTTGGGAACACAATGTTAATGTGCATGAGAGGCTGCCCATGTGCTGTTCTTACCTGCTGCTCATTTGGAGACCTACTCCCATGTGACTAGAAAAACCTTCCATCTACAGTTAAATATAAATATTAAAAGTTGGTCACCATGTTATCTAGTTTAAATTAGCATGTTACCTTCATAAATAAGACAGTAGGTTCTACATTCAACCCCGTACAAATGTCATAGCTACTAGGCTCTTTATTCAAATTCATTAATATAGACATTGTTTTAATGAAATTTAACAAAGCATCTTTTTAATATCATTCTTTTTTTTATTCTATTCATTAAAAAGTAACTTTTTCTAAATCAAAGTGACAAAAAAAAACAACTCTTAGGCTAATAAATGTATTTTACGATCTGGGACATTTAATACAGTACAATATTTATTACAAAAAAAAAAAACAGGATTTTTCTATCTCTGTAAACCTCACTGCTATGCAGTTAAAACGAGTGCATTGAATGCTGTCTGTCACTGTTTTTAATCATCTATGTGCATAACTCTAGGGCAGTTAATGCCATATGCACTGTGCAATGTTTTATATAGACAGCTAGGTTTTCCAATTAAAACAGCATGATTGTTTTATAAAATAGACTATAGGTTAATAGGGTATGTATTAATGGCTTCATTTTCACTAGAGGAAACATCTGGTGTGATGAGGGTGAACACAGCAAAAACTTAGTAACTGATTACTTCATGACATTTTGTAAATTGTATTTATGAGAAAGGACTGCACTGATGCAGATATAACTATTTATCGAAAAACACACACCTTGGCTTAATCTTTACTCCGATTGCGTATTGAAGATGGGAGGAGCCGAAGAAGGGGACGTGGGCGATCACCAATTTGTGTCAAGTTTAAGGAGAATTTTTAGGGGGGGCTGAGTAACGCCCATGGTTTTACATTATAATAAGATCTGACCAGAGCATTACATGACAAGGAAAAATCAGGAAACTCAGAGCCAAGGTTCAGCTGGAGAAGTTTTATTTATTTTCAGTCAGCCTGGGCAATGGAATCCAAACATAAATGGCAAAACATCAATTTTTTAAAAACATTTTAATTAAAAGTGGTCATTATGATTAAATATTGTAGTTTTTTTTTTATAAGTGTAAAAAAAAGAAAAGGAGGATTTTAAAGAACTTCAATAATTGATTATCTGCATTTAAGGTTTCAGGAATACAGCTTCTTATATTATTTTGGTTAAAAAAAATTGAATTTTACATGTTTGCTTTACAGTATTTTAATTTTATAAGTAAATTAAATGAATAGTTGTGTTCTTACATTCGGACGAAAGTGTGTAAAACCGCCTTTGCCTAATAGTAAATACAATTAAAACTACAGTATCTACGACAAAAACCTACATAACTGACTAGCTAAGACAACATGACATAAATCATCAAAACTATCTAAGACAGCAAAAAGACAACATGAAGTGCAAGTGCAAACAAGAGCATTAACATGCAACAACAATGCAATACTCAAAGCAATGTTATGAGTTGAGTGCAAATAAATTGTCCATGAGATGATAGATGAAAAACAGTAAACATTTCTCCATGAAGTAGCAGCAAGCAGTGCTTTTTTCCCAGATGGCAGGAGGATGAAGAGTACATGTGTGAGGGGTGTGTATGATAAGCCACAATGCTGGTGGCTTTGCGGATTGGGGGTCTTGCAGTCTGAGATAGCACAATTTCCAAAGCAGACAGTGACAGCTGCTCAGGATTCTCTTGATAGTCCCTGTATAGAAGATGGTAAGCATCATTGGTGAAAACTGGGGCTTCGTCAGCCTTCTTAGGAAGAAGAGACTCTGCTGGGCTTTTTTGTTTAAAGAGCTGGTATGGAGGGACAAGGTGAGATTTTCTGCCACATGGACATCTCTTTTGTTCCATCAACATTTAGAGACAAGTTGTTGTCTTTACACCAATCCGTTAGCCTCTGCACTTCCTCTCTGTATGCTCACTTATTTATTGCTGATGAGACCCACCACTGTAGTGTCATCAGCAAACTTGATGTGAATGGAGCTGTGTGTCGCTACCCAGTCAGCAATGTGAACAGCAGGGGACCGAGCACACAGCCCTGGGGGCCCCAGTGCTCAGAGTGGTTTTGCTGGCGGTGCCTTTACTGATGCACACTGACTAAGGCCTTTTGGTGAGAAAGTTCAGGATCCAGTTGCAGAGGGAGATGTTCAGGCAAAACATGCTAAGCTTTTCCAATCAGGTACTGAGGGATGACGGTATTGAAAGCCGAGCTGAATTTCACGAACTTTCAAACATGTGTCCTTGTCTATGTGCGTTCGAGTGCCAGGTGGAGTGTGGGGTTGATGGCGTTGCCTGTGAAACTGCAGCAGATCCAGGGTGGGCAGGGTCTTGCTGTGCCTCAAAAAAAAACCCTCAAAGCAATTTATAATGATGGGTGTGAGTGTAACAGGTAGTCATTGAGACAAGATGCAGGAAACAACTTCAGCATGAGGACAATAGTGGAAACACCTGGGAACAGTGGTGCTGCCCAGAAAGATGTTATGGATGTCGGTAAGAATGCCTGCCAGCTTTATGGGGGATTGACTCTGCTTAGAGAATTCCTCACATCAGCCGTGGTGAGATCTGGCACCCTGTCATAAGAAGGACGGTGGTCTTACTCACCTTCACATCATTTTGTGCTTCAAATCGAGTATAGAAGCTGTTCAGAGCATCTGGATGGGAGCTGTCACTGCCATAGGCAGATAATGATGTCCTGTAGTTGGTTTAATTTTTGTGAACCTGCTTTGAGACAATGACCATTGTTAAAAAGCGCTATAGAAATAAAAAAAAAATAATAATAAATTGATGGCTTATATCACCTACCACATGTGCTGTGTGTCACCACTCTTTCTGAAGTGGTTGTGGATTCTCTATGTGCACTTTACCTCACAGATGACTAGGACAGTTTGGCCTTTGCTGTTCCATCCACTTTGTTTCCTGATCTGAAGGTGGAGTCTCAGGTCTTCTGGAATGCACACACTTCTGCAATAATCCACGGTTTCTGGTTGGGTGTAAGATGTTCTTGGAGACTGTGATGTCAATGCACTTTTTATTTTATTGACAATGCAAATAAAATACAAAACTCATTAACAATAACAAACTATTAATAACACATCAAACACAAAGGACAAGGAACTATATCCATCTTTTCATTATAGAGATGCACTTGATGTAATTAGTCACTGATGACTAGTGGTCTAAACTGGTGAAGTTACCGTAAGTTGCAGCCTTTCTGAACATGTTTTAGTCAGTGTTCTCAAAACAGTCCTGAAGAGCAGAGATAGTTCCTGCTGGCAAAGTTCCCACCTGCTTCAGAATCTGCTTCAAGAGTTTTGATAATCTGACTAGTGGTATACAGTACGTGCTGGAATTGGCCTAACAGAGATGTGATCTGAGTAGTCGTGATTGGTTCGGCTTGTTCTCCCCTTTTGTTGCAAAGGTCACATACTGATGGAATTTAGGCAGCACAGACTTGAGTTGCATGGTTGAAATCTCCAGCAACAATAAAACAGTCCATCAGGGCATGCACAGAGAATGAGAAAGAAAATTGTTTAGGTGCCGACACTTCATGTTGGCGGTTGGTTTTAGACCTTTGGAGGTGCGTCTGCAAACACTGAGCCAGCGGGTTCAGATCTGAACATATGGAGAGCTTGCTTAGCAATAGCTAAGGCGTGTTTATAGGTTCTGTGTTTATACAACCTGCCTGCTGCAACCAATCATGTCATACATCACTGTGAGGTAATATTTAATTTCCAGTACCTGGTAATTGCATAAACAATACAGACACATTGTATGTATATATATTTATTTAAAGGATTAGTGTTTGTTTGTTTTCATATGTCAGCCTCCCAGCATCCTTCTAGAAATCTAGCCACATGTGCACTCAGACCCAAAGAGTTAAGAGACACACTCCCTCATCCTGAATAACACACAGACATCACCACCATTGTCACTGATAGACTTTTAGATGCTATTCTACCTATAATGCAAATATATGTATGAGTACACTCCCAAATACATTTAAGCTTTCATTTTGGATTTACAGAAAATAGCACAGTGGTGTGAATCTTAGGTGCAGTAAAATATTTGAAAGGCGCCCATCCCTGACAATCCCTATAGTCCTTCCCATGAACATTCAGCAAGTTGAACACTCTCAGGGTAAAATTGGCTGGTTTGATGACCAAAGCTGTACTGTTAGTGCACTACAATGCACAACCTCATACTTCCCACTAAACCACTTGCGCGTTACAAAAATTATTTATAAGACAAAAATGTCTTTTGTGTTTGTTTTAAATAAGGGACTTTCACAGATAACTTGCCATGCCATATGTCTTCCAATACATATTGTCCTGTCTATGCCGTACAAAATTTGTCTGCTATCAAGTTGATTTTTTTTTTTTATTATTTGATCTTTGATTGGAACATCAACACAACAGTGCACAACAGTCTATGCCAGATTTGTTATGACCATGATATAATGGCATAGGTTCTATATATCTGAACTGTGGTTTGGTGTTGCTGTGGCTATGTTATATGCCTGGAACAGTTCTTCTGATTTGAGGCTACAGCTACATTTTTATACCAGCAACTAACCATTTCCTCATTTTTTGGACCCAACAAGAATAAAATGTAAAACTTGCAAAGATGAAAAGGCAATCCATGGGCATCATTAAAAGTGCCTAACAAATAGAAATGAATAATTAAAGGATAGTTGAGATCAATTAAACAGCAAATTGCTTTTGGTTTGGACAGGACAATTCCCATGAGGGGAAACTATCACGGCTACTACATAATAGTGTACAACTGACATTTAAACCACATTTACAACTTTGATATCTGTGAGGCAAATTTGTATTATCAGAATCAGACTTAAATTTATACCTAATGTTTCAATGCCCTTACTTTCTTTACATATTTATCATCCTTGTGTGCTTCTGTATGACTTGGCATGGTGTCTTGAGGCTGGCCCTTTCTCTTGCTGAATGTCACCCAAATTATGGAGTTTGTTTTGAAATGTTAAGATTTAGTCAATTTAGTCAGATTTAGGAAAGAAATTAGGAGTTAGCACTTACCTGTGACAGCCTAGTGTCCCTAAAGTTTGAGAAATTGTAAAGTTGTCTAATTTTTTTATTTACCATTTTATCTCCTAAAAATGTACAAATGAAGTGTCAGTAATTGTTACTTGTTATATTAGAAATATAAATGTTAATATTTTGACAAAAAATAGAAGATCTTCCTTTAGTGCTTGATCTCTCCTCAAAGCAAAGCTGTTCATATTTATACATTTATATATTATTGTCGTTTTGATGGACTGTTCCCTAAAGTGATGAGAAAAAATTGGTAGAGTCTTGGAATACAGGCCTCAGATACATCACTGACCTGTAAGCTCCTAGTCGCACAAGAGGCTGATGTCCAGTGCTGTTTTGTCATCATTGGCAGAGCTGCTAGATTGCTGGGACAGAAGGGGGAAGAGAACTTTTTATACTGAACATCTAAATACAGTATGGCTGCAAATCAATCCCTGCTATGTGAAACTGTGTTATCAAAACATTTTGCACTAAAAGAGTCAGATAATTTGTTTCAGCTCACTAGAAAGAGCTGACGCGTTTCACTCCCAAACACCATACATCATCATGTTCCCCTAAACTGGCCATTTTTCTTAATCATATTATAATTAATTGAATGTTGTTTATTTTTATTGGAAAGAGTAAAATTTCAAGAAAAATCTGGGACTGACTGACCAGGACAGAAATGCTTGTTAATATCAGGCTACTCAAAAATGAATAAAGGGGGGGAGGGGCGGTTTACAAATTAAACATTAGTTATTCAGATAAAATTCATGTTTTTCTCACTACTGAAATGATCTCCTCTCTTGAACTACATCGATCTAAATATTTTACTTTGCATACGACCAGAGGTGGAAAGAGTACTGAAATTTTGTACTCAAGTAAAAGTACTGTTACTTCAGTGAAATTTTACTTTAACACAAGTAAAGTTACCATTATAAAAAATATACTCAAGTAAAAGTAACTCAATTTTTTTTTTTACTGCAAGTAAAAGTAACTGAGTACTTTTTAAAAAAAAAATTTATAAACAGCGAGGGTGGGATGAGGCATTCTAGCGTAGTTCAAAAAAGATGAGCAGATATAAATCTCAAACTAGTTTTTAACTGAAGGAACACCTTTGCATAATAAAGTCACTTAAATATGGCATTACGTCCCAGTCTAGGGCTGGGCCATACAGCAAAAGAATGGTTCAGGGTTCTATTTTAAACTGTATGGAAATGATACAGCAGAGAGAACTAGAACCAGTCATTAACTGATTAAATAATGAGGTTTGTATTGCTTTACAAAGACACACACACAAACACCAGAAGGGGGAGGATCAGATTCAGGGTGGACCAAGGCCAAAATAATAAACTAAATGGTATTTATATTTAGTTGCTAGATTACCTGCAAAAAAAAAAAACCACAAACAAGAACACAGGTACCTTCCCTGACTCCCTAAACCAAAAACAGTGAATAAATTCCCTCTTCCCAAAATAAATGGCAGCCACGCCCCTACTACTGGTGAGTAGACAAACATACAGTGAAATTATCTACAAATATATACAAAGACCAACCAAACCAAACGGGCGAAGCAAAAAGTCAAAACAAGAATACATAACCAAATATCAAACTCACCGCCAAACTCACAATCTCTTTCCTCTTTCCCGCGTCTCTCCGGTTTATATATGGTCGCGCTGGCTGATGACGTCACTCTCAGGGCGGAAGCGACCGTGTGGAAGGTCAGGTAGATGCCGATGTGGGGACAGTCAGAAAACCTGGAGTGGAGTCTGGAGCGGCGCGCGACCAGGACAGGATACACACACGCGAGCACAACGAAGCATTTATACTAGGGGTGTCCAAATCCAGGCCTGGAGGGCCAGTGTCCAACACAGTTTGTAATACACCAACACCTAAACACACCCACTGATCCTAGTAATTAACAGATTAGTTAAATCAGCTGTGTTTGAAAAGAAGAAGCACCAAACTGTGTTGGACACTGGCCCTCCAGGACTGGATTTGGACACTCCTGATTTATACTGTACAAAGCATAATATTTTTTATTATTTTTGCATTTTCATTCATTTGTTTTACTTAGTAGCGAATATGATTTAAAATGTAGCGAATTACAATACTTCAAACAAAACATAAGTAAGTAATAGTAAAATGACAGATTTTAAAATCTACTTTAAAAAGTACAAGTACACAAAAAAACTACTCAATTACAGTAACGCGAGTAAATGTAATTTGTTACTTTCCACCTCTGCATACGACAATGCTCTGTTGTTCATATTCCCTTCGAAAAGAATGAAAACTGACAGAATGAATTATATTTGTTCCTAATACAAATTTATAATAATATTTACTGTAATATCGATGGCGACTCATTGCTAGCATCCTAGTAAATCCTTCATAGTGATATGACCTGGAATGCATCATCTGATGGATAAGAAACAAGAAGCGAGCCCTCCACTTTTGTGCTTGGCACTTGTCTTAACATCTCTGACCACCCTTGCAGTAGTGAAACTAGGGATGTCTAGGGATGTCCACGCTAGCATCTGGTGTGTTGGCGGCTAGCCATGTTTTTTAGTTATCATTACTCCCTGGGCTGCTACTGTAGGTCACTAGTCTTTTTAGCTAGCAAATTCATTTTCCCTATTATGACAGACACAATAAGGGGCTTGTATCTTCCCCACTTATCTTTTAGCTTAGCCTTTATAATCTCTATTTTACAGAAAAGTGATTAAGATTGGGGAGGGGGGGGGGAGTTAAATTTGTTGATATTAAATGTGCAGCAGAAGCACATTTAATATCAGCTTCTCATAACTTGACTTTCAAATTTCACTACTTATCAATAATTCTTGGGAGTTTGAACTTCACTAACTTTGGACACTAGATGGAGCCATTCTGCCTTTGTGCCTTACACACACGTTTTTTCTTAACTTATTCTTGCTATTGTCCTTACCCGTCTTCCATTAGCTGGACTATTTATACCCTCTCGCTTCTGTTCCCCATTATCCAGTCTGGCATTTGCTGATTGGGTTTTATCTTGCTGTTACTTTTTTTTGTGGATTTTTCCCCCTTTAATCTGTTAAATTAACTGTAAAATAACAAAAACTTGCACTTGCACACTTGAAACAGTTAGCCACCTAGCTTCCTATTTCATTTTATTCTTTACCATTCATCGCATGGCTTTAACATTTCCCTAATTAATATATAATGTTAATAGTATGGGATAGGCTCCGTGTCCAACGTGACCCTGGTTACATGATTAAGCGGTATAGGCGATGAATGTGTGATACCACGATGAGGACATTCCCTATGCCTGCCATTAGAGGTCGCGCTCACCTAACTTTTAAAGCATCTGAAGCAGTCTCTTCCTCCTAACTCACTATAGCATTCAAAGTTTGAGAGAGAGATTTTATGGACAAATTTGGCACTATGATCTTTTATTCCAGATTGGTAATTTTTGACTTTTTTTTTTTTTACTATTTGAATATAACATACAACTGTGAAATATAAGCACCTAACATAAGAGTAACATTACTTACATTGATTGACCAGTTTATCACAAAGGTGATATGACCTGACATTAAGCCTGAGTTACTGTTAGTGTCCAAATTAAAAGAAAAAATAATAATTTTTGAAAACTGCATGACTTAATTCTTTCCAATAATCCAATCAAATTTATGATTTGTTAGGTGTTTTACTGTGTGTGAAATGTAGTGTTGTGTGCTAGTTATTTTTTTAAGTAATAGCCTAAAATTACTAGTTACTTTTCAGTGAAAGTACTATATTACTGGTGGCACACTGGCTTAGTGGTTAGCATTGTCGTCTTGAAGCTCCAGGCCCTGGGTTTTATTCCTGTCTTGGTTTTTCTTCCATAGTCTGAAGATAGTCATATTAGGCTAATTAGGGTTCTTATAGTGTGTAAATGTTGACCAGAGGTCCCACCACAGTCATAAAATAAACATGATGGTAATGACCATTGGCCTCCACAGTCCCTAGTTAGACACAGGGGTTCCTGGATGGATGGAATTTGTCAGGAAGGGCTCCAAGCATAAACATGTGCCAAGTTGTCTTCTGTGGTGACCGCTTGACAGGAGCAGCCAAAAGACTAAAAACAACAACAAAAACAACTAGTTACTATTTAATATATCATTACTTTGGCACATAATTTTTCTAATCGAGATAGGATGGAGGCCACAACCCATGAGTTGAATGCAATAGTGCCCCCAGGATCAGCTATAGGAGACTGCAAAAACATTAAACCAGAGGCAGTTTTTCCCAAGTTATCTATAAACTTGTAGTGCTGAGAGGTTCTATAACACACCACAGTGTGTGAAGAAAGTAAAAACAAAATCAGAATAGTGGTGACATTTGCATTGTACTTTTTTTATTTGTGATTTGCATGACACATTGTTCTTGTGAATGCGGATCAATTAATCTTGTTGTTGGCCTAATACTAATTTATGAGCAAGGCATGGGAAAGTCTACCACTCAGAACAGAAGTACGAGATGAGCAGGAGCGTGGTCAGGTGGACACCAGATCTCTCCGCTGAAGATTTTGTACAGCAATGCAATTAGCAAAAAATTGTCACAGTACAAAATGCTACCAAATAATTCTGTAACCAGATTATAACCAATGTCACATTTATTGCAAAATTATTTAGAATATCATACAATCATCCCCCAAGGTGAAATGGTTTAGTCTTGACTTCCAAGCCATCATATGACTAGGTTAGAAAAAAAGTAAAGGAGATGAGAAAGACGCAAAATATATAGGTATCCAGCTATGTTTTCTACAGTATTCGAATAAAATCTGAATAAAACAGTACAGCAAAGTTGGAGGAGGCGGGTCCTTTTTGTCCTTCTTTATTATAATGTGGATCAATCAGAAACCATAAACATGATGATCAAGTATTGAACAAAAAGTTAATAAAATCACAAATGGTTAATGCAATTTGGTAATAATTCCAACAAAAGTAACTCACATTTGCATTACTAATTACAAAAAAAGTAAAAAAAAAAAAAAAAGTCAAAGTTACTAAAAACAAGTAATAAATTACAGTAAGGCGTTACTTTTGTAATGCGTTAGTCCCATCACTGGAGAAATGCGAGACAATTAGTGTTCCTTCCTCCACCAAAGACCATGAGGCAGCAGATGTAAGTTCGTCACCTTACAAACATGTGCAGCAAGAATATATTTATTCCAATATAAACAGACAGATATGACCTGTTTTCCTGTCGAGTTCAGTGGACAAATCTAGTACCTTGCAAAGAGAACCATTGTTCCAGTTTATGCTAAGTGATATCTCTCAATTTAATGCAATTCACTCACTCATCTCACCCATCGTCTACTGCTGTAACCAGTCAGGTTCAGGGTCATGGGGGACATAGGGCACAAGGCTGAACGGGGTGCCAATCATAGGGCACACACACAAATACATATACTACAGGCAAAATGGAAGCGCCAATTAGCGTCTTTGGACTACTGGAGGAAACCAGATTTCCTGGGGGAAAGAGTCCAAGCACAAGAAGAACATGCAAAATCCATGCACAGAGACCCGAGGCAGAAATCAAACCCGGACCATGGGGGTGCAACCACTGTCCAGGGATCCTTACTCATTTGGGTGATAATGGATAGAAGGAAAAATTTTTTACAGTCATACTGTGTATTAGGAGGCTGAAAATTCAATTTAACTCAAATTTGTTTGTAGGAAATTAATTCCTGAACTATTAAGCAACTGCAGTTACAAGTCATCAGAGAACAGCTGTCTGTATCAGCCGAGCTGATAAGGACCACACAGGGCCTCTATGCAACCGGATCTCCAGTCAGAAGCGAGCCACCAGGATGAGTTAGATAGGTCAAGAGGGCTGAGAGGGTCACTGTCAACTCCGGAGCACCAGAAGAAGTTAGAAGTTAGAGAGAAGTTAGGTGTGGTCACAGCCACATGTACAGTATAAGTTGACTATATATTTTGTGCAGAATGCAAGCAGGGACTTTTTCTGCTTTTGTCATTTGATTTGTTTGTTGGATAATTCTCTAGGGTTGATACGGTATGGAGTGTAACATCTGCCTTCGTCTTGTCCCTAATATCTGTAATGTGTTTTGAAATCTTTGTGACCTGGGATTCATTAGACTCACTAAACATCTGTTTGGAGTCTACCATATTAGACAAGGGGAATAAGTAAACAGACATTACCCTGCTTGATCTTTCCACTCTTTCTATTTCTTTTAAAACAAGTAATTGAATGATTTAAATAAAGATCAAAGGGGTTATATTTCTGTTTTACATTCTAATAAGTTGACTGATTTCACTGCCATGAATGTCACAAGTATTCAAATACAAAGCCTTATAAACAAGGTACATACAATCTTTAATGAGCAGCATTTCAATAGCTTGTTGCTTTTAATGTTGCTTGACATTTAATTAATTTAGTATGTCATCTAATTAAGGTCTCTATTATGTGACAAGTCATTTGTGGCAGCAGAGCATTGGTTGAAAGTAAACTGCTGATAGAGAGCAGGTGAGTTGAACAAGCAGGTAATGTGTGATAGTTGTCACTGGTTTCTAATTATCGCTTTTAGCAGCCAGAGGTAGGTAGTGTAAGTAGACTGGCCGTGAAAGAAAGAAGGAAACATGAGAATTATCACGGGTTACTGCTGGTTCAGTCTACATCTTTAAGTCCTTAAGCATGCAGACCATCAGCCCAACATGTAGCAGCAGTGCAGTACATAATATCATACAGATACATGTCAAGGGCTTAATTTGATGTTCACATCAAACATTATAATGAAAAAAGTCTGATCTCTGTGGCTTTGACCATGTAATGGTTGTTGGTGTCAGATGGTCTGAGTCTAGTAACTGTTTCCTGGGATTTTTAGACACAACAGACACTAGAGTACTGTACTGTATATACACAAATGACACAACAAAAACTATCCAGAGAGTTCTACATGTAGAAACACCTTGTTGATAAGAGACATCAGAGGAGGATGACCAGACCAGTCTAAATTGACATGAGGTCTACAGTAATCCAAAGAACGCATCTCAGAATCTACTGTATAGTAATCTCAGAATACAAAACACAGCAAACCAAGAGGTGGCTGGGCTAAAACTGTAAAAGGCCACATTTTAGTTCCACATCTCTCAGCCACAAACAATGTCATGGCCATTATGAACACTGCCTTACAAAAAGTGGACAGTATTTAACTTTTCGATTTCGGAGAGTCTGAATTTACGTGATTGCAATTATTGTGCTGCTGTCACATGATGGGCTGATTAGAGAAGTGCATAAATATGCAGGTGTACAGATGTTCCTAGTAAGGTTGACAGTAAGTAGTCAACTGTCCCACCAACTGACCATCAACTTCACCATAACCCATGAAAGGTGACAAAAGAAATACTTTGTGTTTTTTTTTTTTTACCTGACATACTTTTATTTGCTAAACATGATTCTGGAGAGCATTCCAGTAAAGAAAGGACCGTGTCACTCTCTTTTCAAAGCCTGCTGCCTGTGTCTTCAGTCCTATTGCCACCTACGAGGGTTCTGCCCTTCTACAAGTGCAGAGCCAGCATGCAGTTAAGGTCATTGTGCCCTTTGAACTGCGGGGGTGGTGTAAATAGGGCAATCCGCAGTATGGTGATGTTTCACTCACCAGACCAGTGAAAGGTCAAGCCTAATGGGTGTTATTATCAGACTGGTAGTGCCAGGGCCACTTTTATTCCACAGCAATATTTTAATGTAAGAGTAAAATGAGTCCCCTACTGGGTAAACATTCCACACTACTTCACAGTAACATTGATGTAGAGATTTCAAAGGCAGCATAACTCAAGTTTGTTTTTATGTTAAAAGACTGTATACAATATAGCTTTTAAACCATAAAGACTTGGCTACACAAGCACACAAACAGGTAACAAATAGAAGTCCTTATAAATGTATATAGGACTAATTAACTTGTTAATTAGTTAATCATGGCTCAGCAATTTGCTTTTATTTATAGGAATATTTTATGCTTACTTGCATGTTTTTGAGATATATAAGGAGAAACAGAATAAAAAGCTTTAAAGTAAAATGTATGTAAAGCAGGAAATGTATAGCATGCAGTCTCATCACCCAAATCAATATGCTTTCAGCATTAGACTCCTTTCAGCCAATAAAAGAAAGCTGAGGCTGCATTGGGAACAGGCTCACAAAAACTGTACAGCTGAAAATGTAGCCTGGTGTGGTGAATCTTGATTTCTCTCCAGACAGTATGATTAGCATTTGATGCCAGCACCATGGATACTTGTTAACAGTCCAAGATGGTGGAGATGGGTGCTGGTGTACGGAATGTTTTTTTGGTAATCTTAGGGACTGTAAATATCAGTCATTGTTTGCCACTGAGTAATGCTACTGACTGTTTTACCCATCCTTTAATGATTCATTGCAGCATGATAATATCTCAAAGTAATATCTTAAAGTGGTTTCATGAACATAATGAAAAGTTGTGATCTTTGTGACCTTCCCAGTCACTGGACCTGAACCCCTTTTGGATGTAAATATACAATGGGAGAGTTGTAGTAAGAAAGTGCACCTGAAGAATCTTTTTCATTTTCACCACCAGAATTTTAAATCATTATGTGAAATCCATCCAGCATTTTCTAAGCAAGTAAAGCGATACAATTATTAAACATTCAGTCAGAGCTTAAGGCATGGCTGAAGGATTTAGTTCTGTGGTATTTTTCAGAAATGTCTCAAATCATTGTTGAACAAGCATGTAAAAAAGGAGAAGGTTGGTTTTCTTTTTTTGGGAGGGGTCACAGTAAATACTGTTATATAAAGCACAGTAATCTGATTTTAGCTGAGATGATAAACAGTTGTTTCAAGGTGTGACCGTTGAATCTCTGCAGTTCCAGTTGACAGTCTCTACAGTTGCTCATGAATTGATAAAGTATTCTAAGAAAACAAAACAGCTTGGGTAGGACATGATGCCAATCTGTTCCGATACCAAACTGTTCTGAATAATATTAGTACCAGTATTACAACTCTATCATGTGCTGGTAGCAGCATCACAGTATAAATTATTTTGTACCTTTAAAACCCAAGCGACACAGATACATGCCGACAACTCAGCATAGGTCAATGATGATTAAAAAAATATATAGCTTATACAGAAGCCTTCCTGGAGTGTGTTAATGGGGAGGCTTCAGACTTCAAACTGTGTATTCGGGTTTTCAGAGATGTCAGGAAAAACAAAACGTATCATTACTTTTATAAAGATTAAATGTTTCCACTATCAGAATATGTGAATGAAGTTGCAAAATGTAGAACTCATAAAATGAGCAATTTATTATTATTTATTGGTTATAGAAACAACCGAAAACAACTACAGAAATACGTGATTGTGTGTACAGTATTTGTGCTATTTCTCTGCCTTTGTGATGCAGTTTCTAGTTTATTATATTGCCTATTTTGTGATTTAAAAAAGGATTTGTTATTTTATACCACACAATCCTGAGCTCTATATATTTTTATTTAAAAAAAACAACCAAACAAATAATGGATAAAATGCTCTTAACTTTAAGGGCTAGAGACAGCTAAACTAAGAATTGTCTGTTGTCTAAATTGTGATGTGAACCTACACTAGAACCTAGATTTGGAATTCAGTCTGAGGTGATGTTAACACTAACTACATGGGAGACGACTTACATAATAGTGATAAATATAATGAAGCCAAGCTAAGCAGCAAACATCCACTCCCTCTAAAAGAAAATTCATGACACTTATTTGCTAAATGTGACCAATTTGGGAAATATAAGGCTAATACAACATGTGTTTTGCAACTTTTGCATCATTTTGCTACAGGTGTAGAGGGAAACCAATTGCTTGTGTGCCACTGCTGAAGGCACAGCAATCACAAATACATATTGGTGAAAATTTCCAGGTAAAAATTTTTTTTATGTGATTTCACCAATTGTGTAGTTTTTTTTAAATTATTATTATTTAAAAATGTCCAGATTTTCCAGAATTCAGAGTGAGCCCTAGGCAAATTTAAGCAGCTTACTTAGATCAAGTATGTTACACTTGTTGCACTCTGCAGGGCTTTGAGGTAGTGAGATGCTAGGCTGTGGCACTAATTAATAACATAGCCAATGTGGTTAGGTAGAACATGGGTTATTATCATTTAAAACAAGTTTCCACTGTCACAATTTGTGAAATCACAAAGAATTTATAAACATGATGATTCGTGGGTAGTTAAGATGTCATGCGCACTCCTAACACGACCGGCACTAGGACCTGGAAGTAGTACGGTCGTTATTCAGGAAGCATAAAAGGAGACAAGATGGCTCCACACATTGCTCAGTCATTGAGTTTGCCCATGCTATCGCCGACGCTCTGTCCGTCTAATCGTGAGTACTCACTTTCTTGGGTTTCGCTTTCGATTGAGTGTGTGTTATTAGAACGCGGGTTTATTTGTGTAAACTCTTGCTCTCGCGCCAAGAGAGTTCTAAAAATAAACAGCGTGGTTATCCTGCCTGTTCGCGCTACTTCCGCGTTTGGGTTTACCATCCACGCTACAGGGCTAACTGCTAATCTTCTGGTCCGTCTCCGTTTGTTTGTGACAGAATGACTGAGCCATCAGCAGTAAACCCAGCGGATTACGCTCACCTCTGCAATGTGGTGGATCAACATGCTAAGCTGATCAATCAGCTCCGTAGTGAAGTCGCGGTTCTCCGCCAAGGCATCCAAGACATCGCGGCCCTGCGCCGTGAGGTGGCGGAGCTACGGCAAGAGAATGCGACGCTCCGCGGAGCGGCCGCTCAGCCGGCTGTTGCCACGCCCGTTGCAGCGGCTGCTGCGCCGCCACCCTCCCCCCCTTCTTCTGATGTCTTCATTGCTCTACCGGATAAGTGGGATGGCACGGATGGGAAATGCAGTGTTTTTTTAACCGCGTTGGATCTTGTGTTTGAGTTTAATTCCACCAGATACTCCACAGACCGACTGCGTGTTGCTCTTCTCGTCTCATTGCTATCCGGGCAGGCAGTGGAGTGGGCCACGGCGGTCCTGCGATCTGATTCAGATGTAGCGTATTACTACACAGAGTTCACCCGCCAGCTAAAACTCACCTTTGAACATCCTGCTGCTGAGGTGGAGACCGACTCCAAATTATATCATCTGCGGCAGGGAGGCTCATCCGTGAGCCGCTACACGGCGGATTTCCAAACGCTCGCCGTCCAGACCGACTGGGGAGACTCCGCCCTCCGGACAGCCTACTACGGGGGCTGGCTGCGCGCATCAAGGACGAGCTCGCCAGACGAGAACTTCCAGCTACGTTGGAGGGCTTGATCCAACTCGCCCTCCGGATCGACCAGCGTCTGCTCGCCCGACCCAAGCCAGCCCCTCGCACCCTGCTGCCCATCACGCCATCACTGCCTCATTTCACGCTCCGAACCCCCTTCTTCTTCTCTCACAGGCCTGTTCCGGAAGCTCGCTCCTCGTTTTCTACTGCACCTACCGTACCCGTTGGCTCTCCACCTTCCGCCGTGGTTGACACCGGAGCCAGGGAACCCATGCAATTAGGGCGCGCCTCCTTAACCGCTGCAGAACAGGAACGCCGATTTAGAGAGGGCCTCTGCGCGTATTGCGGTTCAGCAGCGCACTACCGAGCCATCTGTCCTCTGCGCCCGGGAAACGCGCAGCCCCAGTGAGGAGTGAGAGTGACTCACCGGGTTCCATCTCCCTCTCCACCACCCTGACCAATGATTCCCGTCTCACGGTAAGAGTACACCTCCAGTTTGGCCACAAACGGGTCAGAAGTACCGCATTCATTGACTCCGGTGCTGCTGGTAACTTCATTGACTCTTCTTATGCCAAGAAACTGGGGGCAAAGATCGAGGCGTTATCCCAGCCCGTAAATATTACATCTGTCGATGGTTGGCCCCTCTCCTCCAGCCCCATCACCTTCCAAACCGAACCCATCACCATGAAAATCGGCCAACATCAGGAACAGCTTCACTTCTACCTCACCCCCATCTCTTCGCCTCCTCTTGTTATTGGACACCCCTGGTTACTTCACCACGACCCGCTCATATCTTGGACACAAAGTCGGATCTTACAATGGGGTCCGACTTGTTCTGAACTCTGCCTACGGGCCCGGGCTGGGACGTGTTCTAGGGAGTCCGAGGCCCCCGAGGTCGACACAGACAACATCCCGAGTGCCTACCGGGACCTGGCTGAGGTGTTCTGTAAAAGACGGGCGACCCACCTATCTCCTCATCGCCCCTACGACCTTGCCATCGACCTTCAGCCAGGTTCCATGCCACCCCGCGGCCACCTCTACTCATTATCTGCCACCGAGACGCAGGCGATGGAGGAATATGTTTCCAGTGGACTGCGCCAAGGTACTATCCGGCCTTCCTCCTCACCTGCCAAAGCGGGGTTCTTCTTCGTGAAGAAATGCGATGGCAGCTTATGCCCATGTGTCGATTATCAGGGGCTCAACAACATCACCATCAAGAACCGACATCCATTGCCTCTTACCAACTCTGCCCTGGACGCCCTCTCTGGTGCCACCATTTTTACTAAGTTGGACCTCCGGAGCGCCTACAACTTGGTGCGCATCAGGGAGGGTGATGATTGGAAGATGGCCTTCATCACTCCCACCGGCCATTATGAAAGTTTGATAATACCATTTGGACTCTGCAATGCTCCTGCTGTCTTCCAGCAATTCATTAATGACGTTCTAAGAGACATGTTAGGTCGATGGGTGTTCGTCTACCTAGACGACATCCTCATATACTCCCGGACTGTCAGTGAACATGTACAACCACGTTCCTGGGTTTTGTCATCTCGCCCCAGGGTGTGGCCATGGACCCGCAGAAGCTGGAGGTTGTGAGTCACTGGCCCCTACCCAGGACTTTTAAACAACTCCAGCGTTTTCTCGGGTTTGCAAACTTCTATCGTCGCTTTATCTGGGACTACAGTACGGTTGCAGCTCCGCTAACTGCTCTGACGCGCCCATCATCTCACCCCTTCCACCTCACCTCTACTGTCATCGCCGCATTCCAAGAACTCTGCCGCCGCTTCACCACGGCTCCTATCCTCCTTCATCCAGATGCCAACAAACCATTCGTTGTGGAGGTGGACGCGTCGGATGTGGGCGCCGGGGCCGTTCTCTCCCAACAAGGTCCAGACCAAAAACTGCATCAGGGAGCCCCAGTTCACCTCACGTTTCTGGAAGGCCTTCTGCCGTCTGATCAATTCCACCTGTAGTCTGTCTAACGGTCAGACGGAACGGACCAACCAACAACTGGAGCGCTACCTGAGGTGCTTTGTCGCTGATTGCGCGTGCTCCTGGGCTCGCTACCTCATTTGGGCAGAATTATCACATAACCTCCACGTCTCCTCGGCCACCAATCTAAGCCCATTTGAGGCATGCTACGGTTTCCAGCCTCCGATGGTTGACCATCAGCCGGTGTCGATGGCTCTGGAACCAAGCAAACAACGTCATCTGACACTCCAACACCCGCTACACCCTCCAACATCACCATCGACACCCCCCGAGACAACTGTTCCAGATATGTGACAAGGGTGACAAGGTATGGCTATCTACCAAGAACCTACATCTACGGACAGAATCACGGAAGCTCTCCCCCAGATTCATCGGTCCATACCGCATCACCCTCCGGATTAACCCTGTCACCTACCGGCTCCAGCTGCCTGCGGCGCTCCCGATCCACCCGGTATTCCATATATCCCAACTCAAACCCTTCACCACTTCCACAGTTTGCCAACAGAGCCATGTCTTTCTACGACGTGTAGGTCTCCTGTAGGTCTTTTGTGGCCTTCCATCGTCAATTATAAGCAACCAACATGGCACCATATCACATAGTGGAACCATGTCACTCATAAGGGAACTTTAAGGGTTATTTATTTATTTATTTTATTTGGGTTTAAGTTATCCATGATAAAGACAGTAGCATGTGCGAATATCAGCAAGTTAATGAAGTTTGTGCTATACTGTGCAAGTATATATAATATAAGTACTGTATATGTAACTATTTGTAACAAATCCTTATTATACGATTGTCAGCTTTTCCTTGCTATTTATATATGAGTATGTAAGAGTCATAGCAAGTCATACCATCCATTAGATGGAAAATCATCAAAGTGGTAGCTGGGACTTGTATTAGTGTAATATGTAATTAGTAGTTAATGTCATAGGTCCAGTTGCTGAACAAGAATAAATTTTGTTTGTTTTCCCCCCTCTTTTTCCATTGTAATGTAATGGGCATTAATTAATAAATTCTAAGGTAAGAAATAAAATAATAATAATTCTAAGATATATATACAGTACAGACCAAAAGTTTGGACACACCTTCTCATTCAAAGAGTGAGAGAGTGAATAATTTTCTTTATTGTGTTCTTTAGCCCAAACAAGTCTCTTCTGCTTGTTGCCTGTCCTTAGCAGTGGTTTCCTAGCAGATATTCTACCATGAAGGCCTGATTCACACAATCTCCTCTTAACAGTTGTTCTAGAGATGTGTCTGCTGCTAGAACTCTGTGTGGCATTGACCTGCTCTCTGATCTGAGCTGCTGTTAACCTGTGATTTCTGAGGCTGAACTACTCGGATGAACTACTCCTCCGCAGCAGAGGTCACTCTTGGTCTTCCTTTCCTGGGGCGGTCCGCATATGAGCCAGTTTCTTTGTAGCGCTTGATGGTTTTTGTGACTGCACTTGGGGTCACTTTCAAAGTTTTCCCAATGACTGACCTTCATTTCTTAAAGTAATGATGGCCACTTTTTTTTTTTCTTTACTTAGCTGCTTTTTTCTTGCCATAATACAAATTCAACCTCTCTGAATGAGAAGGTGTGTCCAAACTTTTGGTCTGTATATACACACACATACGCACAGTATATATAATTAGTGAAAAATATCTTGCAATTATTATTATTTTATTTATTAATAATATAATAGTAATAATACACTTTAGAATGTATTAATTAATGGGCACTTTTCAAATTGCATACATACTATATATATACTGTATAATAAAAATAATACAATATAGTAGAATTAAGAATTATTTTAATTATTGTTGCAATTATATAGCCTCTTGTAATATAGTGAGATAGTAAGAATTATTATTGTGTCACCTGGGTTTTCAGTCCTAGAACTCTAGTAGTGTCTAACTCTTGCATCAATTTGAGGTATTATTGTAAGGAACACATAGTCCTCTGTCTCAGAGACACAGCTTCCACTATACTTTGATGCTGCTCCGTCAACTGGAACAGCTGAAATTGTGTTCAGGAATGACATTATTACCTGGAATGGCCCTGAAGAGAATTTGCTTGTGTACATGCATTTATGATGGCATGAGCGGTGAGTGATATTAGCCTGAAAAACATCTAACCTTCTCACTCGGAATAAATACGAATAAGAATAAGAAAAACTAAATAGATGCCATAGGTCACTAGCTGCACACTGTGTTCATGATTATTACATATATTCATTTGAAAGATACTTTAAAAGGTGTTTGTAAATGAAATGGAATCCAATTTAAGCAAAGAGCAGAGAGCTTTTACCAGTTCTCTGATTCAGATTTGAAAAATTCAAAAGCATAATCCAAACTAAGTGACCACTTGACTGACAAAAATATAGTCATCAGGTTCCACTATTGTGAGAAATGGCATTAAGTAATAAGTGTCAAAGCTTCTCAGATCACTGATTAACCTTAATGAACATATTTATTTTATTCCTGTAATTTCCTCGGTTAGTATTATAGGGCTTTAACTTATGTTTAATCATGCCTTTATTGAGAACAACCATAAAAACCTCAAACCTCTAATGGAAAAAGTCTGTGAGTTAAGTTAACGACCTCAAAGAGCTAATTGCAGTGAGTTGTTAGCATACCTGGAGTCTTGTTAAGAAAATGAGTTTGGAGGTGGGGATTAGAGCTACTTTGGAGGATTAAAGACCACTTAAACTTTGGAGTTTGCTCCACACAAGAAGAATATGCTAATGTGAGCCAATAGCTTTCAGTGGATCTATGATCAAGAATTGTAGATTTCCAAAAAGCTGAAAAGGGATACAAAGTGATTTCAAAGACTTTAGAACTTGGGACTGTGTCTACTCTACCAAAAAGTGGGTGCCCAGTCAAAATGACTCATTAATGAGGTAAAGAAACAACTTCGAGAGACAGGCAAAGATTTGAAGGCATCATTGCAACTGGATGCATTTGTGTTCACAAGACTAGAGTAAAACAATGAACAAGTAGAGTGGCCATGGCAGGACACAACAAAGGAAGCCTCTACTTACTTAAAAAACAATCCTGAATGCTTAAAGTTTGTGAAAGAGCACATAGACGCGCCACCGTGGTATTGGCAAAATGTTTTGCTCACTGATGAAACTAAGATTGAACTATCTGGAAAGAAAACTCAGCAGTACATCTGGCGTAAAAAAATGGCACTGTCAAATCATGAAAACATCATTCCAAACATAGAGTATGATGGAGGAAACATCAAGATTTGGGCCTGCTTTGGTGCATCAGGACCTGGCCAGCTTACAGACATAGAGGGGAAGATGAATTCCCAAGCGTATTAAAAAATTCTTCAGGACAATGTGAGAATGTCCATGCGTCAGCTGAAACTCTGGAGAAGTTAGGTGATGCAACAGGACAGTGACCCAAAACACCAGATTAAGTCCACAGCAGAATAGCTCCAGAAAAACAAAATCAGCCAAGTCAGAGCATAGACCTCAAGAAATTACAAATTAATGAAAATACTAATGCAGAAAACCATGAAATGACAAACACTATAATTCTCTTTCTTGCCACTGTAGTTTCAAAGCATTTGTCTTTGGTCTGAAATAAATATCAAATATTGATATCAATAAAATCACATATCAAAAAAAATATTTAAAAAATAGAGATAAAGAAATATATAAGGAATTTTTTTTTTAATACCTTGATATACGCTTAGGGCTTTCAAGAAGGAACTTTTGTCTCATAAAAGGTGTGTGCGTGTGTGTGTGTGTGTGCGCGTGTGTTTTAAAACAGACATATTATTAATCTTTCTCATTACAACAGCAAAGCATATAATCACAAAAGGATCCTGACCTAACATTTTGCCATACTTATTAAATTAATTATTTGTCTATAATGACCTTTGACATTGACTGGATAATTTTGTGACTACAAAAAATGTTCCCTCTCTAATGTTTTTAAAATGAATACTATATTCAGAATTATATGTTCTCACACACATAAGCAAATTAAGTAAAACCAAACAGCTGAATCAGAATATGATAATGTATAACTTGTGTGTTTTTATTATTATTTTTTAAAATAATTATTATTATTTTTTTTTTTTATTATTATTATTATTTGTATTATTATTATTAGTAGTAGTAGTAATAGTAGTATTATCATAGGCATTTCTGCCTGATTTTTAGATATATTTAGATATATTTTGCATACAGTGTATACTGTAATGTAAAGGACAAACTCGGTTTAATATATAATATATATTATGCATAACTCAATTTTGACTGCTGGAAAATTCAATCTAAATTAAGAAGAGCAATTCATCATGGTTACAGATGCTTATTAGCTATCAAATGATTATAATATACAATCAAAAGGCTTCCAAGAAATAAAATTCTACATAGCCAATCATTTATGACCAGCAATACATATTTTAGTGTGTATTAATGATTACTATAATCGAATATAACCATGTTTATAATATAAATGCTTACTAATTCTTCATTCAAGTGTAAAAATAATGACTACTAGTGTGACCTGTCCTTTAGGTAATGTTCTTGTAATGAGAAATAGAAGCCTAACAACCCGTTACTTTTTGAGTCAATAAGAGAAATCATTCATTCTTATTTATTATTCACAATGGTGAGAATAGCAACATGGTACACAATCAAACATTGTTTTACAGGAAATAGTCGAGAAACACAAAAGTTTGTTTTTTTTTAATACAGAGAATTGTGAGTTGTATGCAAGTATACATTTTGTGCATTATAATAATAAGACAATAAGATTTATATTTTTAATTATGATTATATATTATTGGATATTAAGACTTGATTGATTATGTACAGTGATTTTTACCACAGGCATTGGCGGCTCAGTGGTAGGTTTCTCGCCTGCCATGCGGAAAAGCTGTGCCAAGTTGATGTGCAGATCGAATCACCATCTCTGGAGTAGCTGAAAGTCCAACAACATCAGTGACTTTTACAATGAGCCTCAATGAACAAACATACTGTACACTGAACCCCCCGCATACAACACCACTTAATTCTTCTTTTATTAGATACCTTATGGTATTAGATCAATGTTATATAATAATACTACTCTGTCACTCATTCACTCATTCTCTATACCACTGACAGGGTTGCAGGAGGCCTTGAGCCTATACTAGCGGGCAGTGTCATGTTGGAACAGGTTTGGGCCCAGCCTCTTAGTTCCAGTTAAGGTAAATTATACAGGTTGAGGCAGAAATATTGGAAAAACACACATTAATTTTATAGTCAGGTTGTCACATACTTTTGCCAATATAGTGAGAAAAGCCTAATAGACAGGCCAGTTCTGAGCACATTATATAGAACATGTGCCTTGCAGGCATCTGACCAGGAGAAGTTGAAGTGCCAGTTCTTCCCCTCTCATCTTGCACAGATGGTGTGGCTTCTTTTGGTTCCTGACAGAGGAAGTGCTTAGACATTGAAGCAAATATTACATCAGCACTTGTGAGCACAATGGTAAAGGTAAGAGTGCTGTCATTCAAATGTAAACCGCTTTTCAGTTAACAAAATATACAAACTAAGCTCATTAATTCAGTTTACTGTACAATCAGTCACACACAGAAAGTATAGGTAAATTAAGATATGTTTAGGCTCCAGTTTTATGCCATTGTGGGCACAATTTCTGGGTTACTGCTGTGTCCCTATTGTGGATGGGTGCAAATCTTTTGTTTTTTACTCTCTATTGCTATTTTCACTGTCATAAAAGAGTGTGAAATACCAGTGCAAAAGTGGGTGTGACATTTTAAAGCCACAGCTAGCTAAAAAAAAAAATCCCCTGTCTCCTGACACCCACCTCTTAGCATGGGTTCTTAACTTCAAGCACTTCAGGTTTCATAACTCCTGTCCCATATTTTATGACCCACTTTTATTGATGATCCCTGTTTATGTCACCACGCAAATATAAATATACATCACGCTGTATAGTAACTAAACATGTCAGAATTAATCGTATTAATCATGGGTTATCGAGATAAAGCTCAATGGGCTTTAATATATACAGTAGCGATTTGTTGACATACAGTAACATGGCAAATATTGTTTATTGCACAGAAACTAATCTGTCCAAAACAATGCCTTTTGCTATCTATCATGAAGAGAATGCTACTGTATTAAACATATTTTACATATCTGGACCAAGCTCCAAAGCCCCCAGCCCCCTTCACCTGGCAGTTATTACATTACTTTTACATTTAAGGCATTTGGCCGGCGCCCTTATCCAGAGAGACTTACATAAGTGCTTTTAAATCTCTATCATTAAATACATCCTTATAGTGTTTCACTAGGATACTGTACCATCATTCTACAACATTGTTGGAAGGGGTTGTTTTATTTTTTAATTTAAGAATTTTATTTAAAAAAAAGTAGGTCATTAGACATTGCTTGGAGACTGCCAGTGACTCAGCTGTTGGACATCTAGAGGATTAATAACCTCCATTGTTCTGGGAAGACTTTCTTGGAAATTTTGAAATATATCTGTGGTAATGTGCTCTATCACTCTCACTCAATTCATCCCAAAGGTGTTCCCTGTGTTTGAGGCCAGGGCTCTGTACAGACCACTCGTTGACCTGGAGTGCAAGCAAACCATTTCTTTATGGGGCTTTGAACACAACAGGTTTGAACCCCTTCATTCTAATGGAGGGACATCTTAATGCTACAGCATACTAAGACATGGTCTTCATGGCAACAATCTTGGAAAGACCCACTTTTAAGTGTGCATGTCCGGTGTCTACATACTTTTGGTCATAAACTGTGATGTATGATATTTAAATTTAAACACTATAGATTACTCTCATTACTCACGGGGTACATGGTCTTGTTAGTCCTGCAGCCTATTCTAGGGATGCCAATCCATTGCAGGGCACACAAGCACACATACACTCAGTCACACACTAGGGGACATTTGGAAATGGCAATTATTCGGCCTGCATGTCATTTGGACGAAGCCCACTAAGCATGGGGAGAACATGCAAATTTCATGCACACAGATGCAAGTCAGAAACTGACCCCTTAACCCTTGAGGTGCGACGCTACAGCTTACTACTACGTCACAGTACGTCACTCTCTCAAAATTACAAATGCACTTTACTATTACTGTATATGGGGATTAGTTGCTTAATAGTAGGTTTCCCTCATGCCACGCTGAAGGCTCAGGTCCAATACCCACCCAAGGCTCAAACCCCAGCCACTGGATGAGGTTCCAGTCCCAAGCCTGGATAAAATGGGAGTCTTTCTTTGTTCATTTCTTTCTTTCTTTCTTTCTTTCTTTCGTCAGGAAGGAGGTGTAGTGATTAGCACTGTCGCCTTGCATCGCCAGGTGTCTGGGTTCAATTCCCAGCCAGACTCGATTCCCGTCTCTGTGTGCATGAAGTTTGTATGTTCTCTCCGTGCTTGGTGGGTTTTCTCCGGGTACTCAGGTTTCCTCCCATAGTCCAAAGATTAGGCTAATTGGAGTTCCCAAATTGCCCGTAGTTTGTGAATGAGTGTGTGTGTGTGCCCTGCGATGAATTGGCACTCTGTCCAGGGTGTACCCCGCCTCGTGGGATAGGCTCCAGGATCCCCGCGACCCTGAATACAGGATAAAGCGGTATAGATGATGAGTGATTAAGTGTCAGGAAAGGCATCTGGTGTAAAACCAGGGCCAAATTGTGTGCGGATTGGATGGTCGACTGGAACAGCCGCAAGACATACTGTATTATTATATGACGTTTGGGGGGGACACAGCTTTCAGTCATTCTAACTGTCAAAGTTGCACAGTTGGGTGTCATTGGCAGAGTCATTAAAATAATGATTATACGACAGAAATATAATGTTATTATTATTTTAAAAGAAACCCCTGCCTAGTGTCATGAAAATTATCAACACTTGTTAACTCTCTTTAATGGGCTGTCTACATCTACAGCACTGTTATATATTTTGCAGTGATAATTAGAAAACATTTCCCATTAAATTATCAAAAGCAATATGAGATTAAAACACACACACACACAGGCAAAAATACAAAAACAGGCTGTTAGGGTGAAGAGAGACTTCAGTGCACTCCACTTTTCCTTTCAGAACTGGTGTGTTTCAGCTGTGTGTGAATCAGCAGGTAGGTCGTCCTGTGGACTAAACCAACACCAGTGAACGGCGGGTTGTTTTAAATCTTTCGAGGGTTGTACCACTGCAGACGAGAAAGGGGGCGAGTGCTGTAGTTATAAAGCTGGAGCTGTGAGGACAGACTAGTCGCTGTAAGTTTGAGCGCAGCTATGGATTAAGCAGCCGCGTCACACTCCGCGTGTTTTCGGTGAAGCGCGTGCAGGCGGAGCGCGAGCGCGGGCGCTGATCCGCAGCGGTTTCTTTTCGCGTGCCGCAAATCCTGATCCTGCCTTCTGACCTCAGGAGAAGACATCAGTGCCAGCACTTGGTGTGTGTGTCTGTCAGCAGGACAAAGTGTGAGTGTGTGGACAGTGCTGGAGCAGGATGGGGAGGATGAGCATGGTGCGCTCGGGCTTCATCCCGCTCCTCTGGATCTTCAGAATCAGCATCAACTCTCACGCGGCTTCTTCATCCGTCCGTAAGTTTCTCTTCATGCTTTTACAGTAGGGAGTTGCACGCGATCGCTTAGGGTGTGTTCGAGGGAGTTGTATTTGATAAGTTTTAAGGATGATTCAAGGGACAGTGTGGCCGCGGGGGCTTGTGGGAGTGCTGCTGGTTCTGTGAGATTCGGCCTAATGCGCATCAGGGACTGATTGGTCAGGGTGGTCGTCAGTGCATGTTCTCTTTTTCGTTCATAATTTTTATTTTATTAAAGTGAGAAGTGTTTTTTTTCTCTTCTTAATATGGACTCAACAATTTATAGTTGCCTCTAAGTTTTTTTTCCAATGCATACAGTTTTTTTTTCTCCAATAATAATTGTCTTGCAAAAATAAACACTAATAGGCAGCACGGTGGCTTAGTGGTTAGCACGGTCACCTTGCACCTACAGGATCCAGGTTCGATTTCCGCCGCTGTATGCATGGAGTTTGTATGTTCTGCTCGTGCTCGGTCGGTTTCCTCCAGGTACTCCGGTTTCTTCCCACATTATAAGACATGCAGATTAGGCTAATTCCCTTACCCCAAAATTGCCCATAGTGTGTGAATAAGTGCCCTGCGATGGATTGGTACCCCACCTCATGCCCTAAGTCTCCTGGCATAGGCTCCAGGCCCTCGTGACCTGGTATACAGTATAAAGCGGTATAAATGATAAGAGTGAGAATAAACAATAATTAAATTACTTTACAACTCTAAGTGTACATCAGTTTCCTTAAAACATTATTTTTAAAGCTATACACACAAACATCAACAGCCCAAAGAACCTATACATTTTTCTCTGTGATTCTTGTCATGGTTCTTAGTTTTATGCATGCAGGACAAACAGATCCTGTTTTTGATTGGTTTTCTGCTTGTTATTTCAACATTAAGTGCATTATTGTAGCCTGAGCAGATGCCCTATTAAAGGCACAAGTTAATTTTTACTCTTTCCCACTGACAGTGCAAATTAGGCATACAGGTGTTATAGCACCATGAATATGGTGCTGATATTAATATTGAGCTTATAAGAAAAATATCATTATGGATCTAAAATGACCTCAGTGAAGCAGCAGAATTATAGGGTCTGAAACCACAGAGTTGTATCTCCTGCTAGTCCCTGTGCTCGAGCATAGCGAGGAACAAAGCTCTTTTGGGGAAGGGTTGTTCTTGAACGGAGCTGTTCAAATTTAGTCCTAGAAGGCTAATATCCAGTACTGTTTGTATTGCTGATTTAACAAATGAGTTGAATCAGCTGTGGTTGAGTAGAAAAATCATCAAACTGTACTTGGAACTGGCCTTCCAAGAACATTTGTGAAACGTTTTGGTCACTAATGTTGATTTTGTCCAGATGATAATTTTTTTTTTTCCTTAATTGAATTGGACTTAACAAATGGGTGTCTTGCTTGAAAGGTGCTTAGAACGGTTCATGTGTAAAATGACAAACTCCTCCTTTTATACAGATTTTTACTTCAACTTTTAAGTAAAGTTCTATTTTCAAATATTAAATACTACAATTGTATACTTTACAACTTTAGAACCACATACCGTGATCAGCCAAAACATTAAAACCACCTAGGATATTGGTCCCACTTGTGCAATCAGGGCATCTCTGGCAACTCGGGAGATTACTCCTCAAGACCTGCTGTGGTGTCTGGCACCAGGACATTGTCAGTGGATCCTTTGGTGTGTCCTCTGTGCATTTGTTTGTCTGGTGCATCCCATGGGTGATCGATCAGACTGGGGTCTGAGAAGTTTGGAGACTGGTTTGGTGACCTTGGGCTCTTTGCCTGCTGAGCTCTGTGCACAGATCAGGCTGCAGTGCTTTAGGTGTTCTGGTGCCGTTCTGTCGTGGCCAGCATTGACATTTTCCCAGCGATTTATGCTTCATTGGCTTTTCTGTGGGATGGATGCAGATGGACGTCAGTCTTCAGTGTCCATTATCCTGTTACCAGTTTGTATAGGTACAATAGTTGGTGTATAGTTGGTGGTCATTGTTGTTCACTTCATCCGTTCATGGTCATAATGTTATGGATGATTGGTGGACAGACAAATTTTGGGTTATATATTATTTGTTTTGAACCGTTTATGTTCTTTTCCTTTCTGTGAGCTCACCAACGTTATATTACTGAATATTATTGCTCAGAGCTAATTTGACACTTTTGGGTAGCTTCTCTATTATCTGAGCATGCATTTTGGATAGAAATTCGTAAATCAAGTTTATTTATTTGACATTTTCCCAACATGCACATTACTGGCGTTGAAACAAAACTGAAAGCAAAAGTTATTTAAATAGATCAGCAAGCGACGACATTAAGTCCACCCGCCTAATAATTATGTGCCTTTTGCCACCAAAACTAAAATGCACTGACACATTTCTATTGAAACCATCATTCACTTTTCCGGCAATTTGGGCTACACTAGGACTTCTCTAGGTCTTTCCATGGACCGTTTTTTGTCGATTCTGACCTCTGCAGGCCGGGAACATCCACCACAAGCAGGAGTTTTGGAGTTGCTTTCCAAGCTCAATTTCTTCCTTGTTAAAGTCGCTCAAATCTGTAGGCTGGCCTATTTTCTCTGCTTCCAACACATCATCTTCATGGAGTAAATGCTGCCTAATACGTCCCATCACTTCCGGGTGTCATTGTAACGAGATATTTTGACTATCTACTGTGACAAGGGCCAAATTGTCATGGCTAGACGACTACAGTAGATCAGTGCAACTTAAAAACTGCAGGCCTTATGGGACGATCAAACCTGGGGATGGTTATGTCCTCATACTGTATATGACTGGTAAAGATCAACATGTATCTAATGTTACCATCCAGTTCAGGGATTTTACATCACAGACTTGACAACTCTTTAGGGTAATCAATAACCTGATGTTGAGTCCAAATGTTGCTTTTAGTTTAACTAGTCATTTATTAGTAGGATCTAGTATCCAGAGCATAGCCTAAATCATTAATAATTTAATAAATATATAATACTGTTATTTTTTTTTTTTTAAGTTTTGTTTGTGTGTAAATTAAATATAGTTTTATTCAAAGGCTTGGTTTATACAATTGCTTGTGGTTATTAAGACATAAACATATTTACTTCAGGTATGTACTTCCGTAAAAGTATCCAGTAATCCATAAAAGAAAGTAACATTTCATCAATAGTGAATAAAAGCGGTGCATTTGGCTGATAAATGTGCTTGCAGCGTCAGATAATCACAGAGTGGAAGCTTGTCCTGAATAATGAGATTAACGGTCTCCAATAATTGTCTGGTTTTGTGGACTGTAATTAGAAGCTGTCTAGCCCTTACATGAACTGACCTCAAATAATGAGTATTAAATGAAATACCTGGATTTATTTCAAAGTGAATATTTTCAGAGGAAGAAAGTGGCTGGTGGAATTTACTTTTGAATAAAGAGTAATTGTTAATTACCATTGACTTATTGTTAGATTTTTGTTTATATTTGCCTTTTATATTCACCAGATGGCTACTGAACAAAGAGTGTCACATTAGAGACTAGGAAGGTATGAAATCGGTCATTAATTGTGTTCTGGACATGACCAGCAGCCTTTTCAGTCTTGGCACTGTACTTATGACTCATCAGTAAGCACATAGAGTAAATTAATGCCATGGTTATGTGTCGTTACATCATGTATGATTTATTCTGTTTTATTTGACGTCCATGTACGTACATGGTTGAGAAAGCGTTGTTCAAAGAACTGTGTTATGTGGAATGTGAATGTGCCACTGTGCGTTTCACTCAAAGAAGAAGCATCTCTGAGTCTAAAGGGTCATTTAATCACAAGGGAAATTCTTGCTAGGAAGCCAGGACTCAAGAGTTAGCAAAGTAATGTTGATTGTAGACATGCAGTCCCTTTACATTGTCTGTATACCAATACACTTTAGTCCTCTTTTTAAAAGGTTTTGCTTAAGGTCTAAATTGCATGGGTCCGTGTAGAGTTTTGCATGTTCTTAGGTTTCCACCTTCCAAAAACATGCCTGCAGATGTACAGTATTAGATCAGCATTTTCAAAAAGAAAAAAGTGGGGTCATTTACAACAGAAATAAAATCCTTTTAATTTTACATAAAAAAGTGGATGAATGTGTGTGTGCATGGTGCCTTGTCATGGTGCCATCTCTTCCACAGATTAGCGATGACCATGTGGGCCATGATTTAAGAAAGCATCATTTCTGTATAACACCAGGCCCATGTATTCTAGACCTTTTATCATCAGCATGATTTTCCCAGCTGTTTGTTACAATAGCTCTTCTCTGGGACGACAGGCTTTACAGGGACAGACTGCCAGGGACACGCCACACAAAGTGCTATGTCAGAGATGCTCTGAACCAGTCACCTAGCCATTACAATTTCTGCATTTTCAAAGATGAACAGATCCTTATACTTGCTCATTTTTTAAGTAAAATTTTGATAATAACTTAACTTCATCGCAAAATAAAATAAATAAATAAAATAAAAATCTATAGTAATTTAATGCAAATGTTCTTTTCAGTGGCTACCTGTAGTACCTTCGTGACCCACCAGGGGGCTGCAGCCAACACTGTGGGAATCACTGACATATGGTTTAAAAGAGATGTTATTACACATTGTTTATACCATCATATTTATGCTGCCTTGCATTCTATTAAGAAAACATCTATAAGGAACTGTATTATAACATTCTGGCACAAATATATTTGGAAATATAGTCAGTTTGTATATATGACAGTGTCACAAACCATTGCTCCCAAATCATGTACCTTATGGACACTATATCGAGCAATTAAATGCTGCTCATTTACACCTATTTATAAGTTTATAAAGACGTTATGTGTTCTACTGACTTTATGGAGATACAAATATTTTGAAACAAAATGTAGATATAAAGCAATAGAAAAATGTAAGTTTTCAAGTGAGATTTTCAGTGCTGTTGTAGGGAGAGTGCAGTCAAATTAGTCAAATACTAACCAATGACAGGTGGCTAGCAACACTAAAACAAGGAACAGGAGGAGGGAGTGTTTTTGTTAATCAAAGCAGATAAGTGACTAGAATAGCACAGACAGAAATGCAGGCTAATAAGCTTAGTCGATGCCCTCTAACTTGTTTTATTAAATCTATAGAGAGCTTTATTACACCCGAAGTGAAATAAGTGAATGGGAAATAACTGTTTTTTGACAAGAATACCACATTTATGTACAATGTGTATAAATGCAGTTTAAGACCTAAGCATTCTGCATTTAATTTTTTGAAATAATACATTCCTTGTGCTTTGCCCAATAATTTCCATTCCAAGAGAACAGACTGGCAGGATTTAGGTTATTTAATTATTTTGCCTAATGCATATTCTAGAAGAAGCCTCACACTTTCAGATTTGTAAGCCGTCACTATATAAAATTTGAAAAATGTACTGTCACCAGATGGTGACTTCTCCATAGGAATTGGGGCCATCCAGTATTAAACAAAATGCCAATGTGATCAGTTTATCTGTGTCAAACTCGGTGTCTTATTCTAACTGAACCACATCACTATTTTTGTGAGCATTTGACAGGCTACCAAATTAGGCCATTCATTTGAAACATATTAGTTTTAGTTAATCTAACAGTTAACACTAATAACATGGGCTCTAAAAGTACAACAAGACTTCTCTTGGAGAAAAAAAAAAGAGGATTAATTGAAGCTGTGTGCAGTAATACGTGATATAATTACTTACACAAATTAGTTTTAAAATCACTACATTTAATAATTTAATACTCTATAATAATATTCAAGATTTCTACTTGACATAATATATATTTTTACATTTAATATGGTTAAAATATGTGAAATCCTGACCATCGCACCCATTACGGCTTGTTGACTGATGAGGCCTAGGGCATTTTAATGTTTAGTGACTTATAAGTCACATCGTGTGTGGGAACATTGTCTTACCGGAACAGATCCGGACTGGATCCTTTCGTTCCAGTGAAGGAAAACTTAAAGCTACCGCAAGACATTGTATACAATGTGTATTGTCAAATTTCTGGTTCCCTGACCATTACACCCATTCGTGCTTGTTCAATATCCCATGCCCATGTCAAAAAAGTAACATTTGACTAATTGCTTTAAGCATGTACTGTAAATGCGCATCTTACTGCATCAGCATCCATGTAAACAGTTGGAATCTCTAATTGGAATGATTTAAATTGCATTGACAGTTTAAGGACAATTTTGGACTATCAATGTGGGATTTGCCCGTTTTGCCATGAGAGCATCACTGAGGCACAGGCAGTGTTGTTGGCTGATGAGACCTGGGGCACATTTCCAGTAACATTTTAATGTTAAGGGGGTTGAGGTCAATGCTTATAATGCACACTATGCATTATATTGTATACATCATATACTGTACTACTGTTCTGATAACAGTAAAGAGAAGGTTTTCATATAGTGCCGACAAAGTTTTCAAAGACCCTTTCAAGATTTCCACATTTCACCTTGATCTCAAAATGTATCCAAATCCTTTTTTCTCATCATTCTACACACAAAACCTCAGAAAGACAAAGTAAAAACAGGTGTTTGGAGTGTTTTGGAGAAGTCTGAAATGTCTAATTTACATAAGTATTGAGACCTTTTGTTATGAAACTGGCAGTTGAATTCTGATGGATTTCCTACTTCTATCAATGGACCTTGAAATGCTTCCACAACTCGATTGGACTGCACCTGCACCCAAATGAATCCATTGGACATAATTATGACTGGCACATGCCAGTCAACAGTATATAAGGTGTTACTGCGAACGCTGGATATCAGAGTGAAAACAAAGCCATGAGGTTGAGAGCATGATCTGTAGCACTTTGAGAAAGGATGGTGTCAAAACACAGATCTGTAGAAGGATACAAGAAACTTTTTGCCCATGGTAGCCTCCATTATTGTCGAAAGGGTGAGATTTTGTCTCACATTTGCCTCTAGAATACTTTTGTATATTGTATTGTATAATACTTTTGAGTTCATGATCAATTTAGTTACTGCAAGGTGCCCAGGTCCTGTGTGTACACCATGAACCCAAATCATTACCCCTCCACCATTGTGGTTGACAGTGGGTATTCGGTGTATCTGTTGAAATGCTGTTTGGTTTTTGCCAACAAAAGATGGATGGCGCTGGGCATTAAGGCCAAACAACTCTACTGTGGTCACATCTGTCGATTCGACATTGTTCCAAAAACCTTGTGGTTTGTGCAGATGCAGTCTTACCAAAATCATGCTTTCAGGTTCTTGTTAGACAAATGAGACGTTCTCCTGGCAGTATGCTAGGACATTCACTTCTGCTAAGATTAGCAACTGTCTTGAGTTTAGTGAGGTTCATCAGAAAAAAGGGCTTCCCTTGCTCCAAGCAATGTGAAGCCTTTTTGTTTTTTCTAATGGGCGTGTCAGGATGTGAAAGAAAGCACATGAAGCCATGCACCCATCATGCATAGTGACCACTGTACAAGTCTGTGGAGGCAGTGTTATGATCTGAGGTTACTATAGTTGTTCAGATCTAGGCTCAGTAATGTTACGTGGCAATATAATTAAGCCAGTTGATGACCTGAATGTACTGAATGACCAGGTTATCATACCCATGGAGTTTTTCTTCCCAGATGGCAGAGACGTATTTCAGAACTCTGATTGTAAATACATGGTACTGCAAACAGGAGCAATCATTTTCAATGCTAAAGGTGGTAGAACAAAACATTTAGAGACAGCACTAAAATATACAGTACAGTGGGCCTCCAGGATCAGAGTTGAAAACCACGAGTCCGTTGCACTTACCTGCAGTTCCTTTACAGCCAATAGTTGGGGAAACACTGGTTCCTGGTCTGGTCCTCAGTTTAGTAAAAAAAAAAAAAAAAAATCCGGTTCTTGTCCTGTTATTGGTTTAATCAAAATGCTCTGTCCACCAGACTCCCTGGATTTTATAAATTATGTTTAATTACTATCATTTTGTTATTTTTAATCCACACTATTGCTTTAGTTGCACTCAGGTCTAATAAAAAGAGGTGTGCTATGAATGAAGATCTTTGTGTCACTTCATTTCTTCATATGTATCCAGTCAGACTCGTCCAGTCTTATTTATGGATAAAATGTATCAAAAAGATAAAAAGCTGCGGGACAGAATGGGGTACGCCTACAACTGTATTGAGTGAATGAATCATCTGCTTGCTATAAAATTATTAATGTGAAGCCGTTTGGACATCCTGTGTTACCAGCTTTTCGTTTAAGTGGATTTTAAATGTACTGTAGGCTTCTGAGAATATGGATGGAAATTCTGAGGGGTGAAGGCAGGGGTAAAAGTAACGTAATGAGGAAGGGTGAAACCATGGATTGGACTCTGTTTCATCATAAAGGCATCAGACAAAGTTTGTAAACTCATTTACACTTTACATTTACCGATATACGTATCCACATTGACAGAGGAAGATTACGTGAAACTCCACATAGACAGGAAACGGGCCCTGAACGTTCTCTCCTGCGCACCCTCAATACCACAATGCTGAGCAAGCATGAGTGAGAGTTTGTGGACGCTGATGAGGAATTTGTCACCTTGACCTTAATCATTTTGTAGAGTATTTACATCTTGTACTTCATTTGCATTGCTAACCCCTTGGTTGTGCATGTACTATATCCCTGATAGAGTCGGGGGACGAGGGGATACATTAAGTTACATATCACGATTCTTTTGTGCAATGCAATTCATGTATCATCACACTGACTGAAAAATAACATTTTAAAATAATTTCTTGAAAGGTATACATGTTTGCGTTTCAGCGTGGTAAAATCTAAACATTCCTTTATAATCCTACAGGTGGCGAATCTCAAATATTCTCTCTAATAACTCACTGCTATTTTAATTGCACGAAGCCCATTCAGATCTCCTTCCCTGGTCTGCTATTAAATATTCTCACCAATAAAATTCTGTCTGGTGGGAAAGTGAGATATCGGTGTCGGTGCTTTCTAGTGGTTTCCAAGACTAAAATAGTACAGGGCACAGTGTGCCTACTATGTGTCCTTTCTCCTGCTTTCTCTTACTCTTTATGGTTATATGCAGAAAATCATCAGCTTCACGCAGAGTGGAACTGCAGCTGTATTAGCATCTGTCATTTTTTTCTTGACTGACTGTATTAAGAAATCTTGATAGTAGACTTTTCTCCACAATGCAAATGCATAAATTAGCCATGTCATCACAGTTGTTTAATATCTTCACAGTTATAGCTGTCTGTCTTGTAAGATACTATGCTTATTAACTGTTTATCACATGACATCACTGCTGCAAGTATTTTGTAAAAGAACAAAACTCCACACTAGTGCAGTATGCAGAAACAAGGACCTAGTCTTCAGGATATAATTATCTGCTGCTATTTCTCCAATGAATTGAATTGAATTGAATGAATTGCATAAAAATCTAAATCCTAATATACACCTATGCATATACTAAAGATTACAATTTGTTAAGGTAATATCCAGTATCCTAGTCAGGAAGAAACAAAGTTTTGCATTATGTGTGTGTGTTGATACAACAATATAGGAGTTTTTTATTTTATTTTATTTTTTTAAAGGGGTGACTCAGTTAGCCGTTAGGGTTAGCCGTTCGAGCCCTGGCTCTGCCAAATTGTTGTTGTTGGGCCCTTGAGCAAGGCCCTTACCCCTGTCTGCTGCAGGGGCACTGTATAATGGGTGACCCTGCATTCTGACCACCGCCTAATAGTAAGAAGCTGGGATATGTACAGAATAAAGAATTTTACTGTGCAGTGTGTATATGTGACATAAGTAATAAGAATGCAATGTTTTGCTATTTTTATTTTGGTAGTATAAAACTTCCTCTTTACAAATGGTACTACTTAACACAAGAAGTGCATTTTCACCATTGTTAAACCTAACTTCCGAATCCTCTTTAAAAAAAATAAAAATCATGTGTATGTTTTATGCACTTTGGTGTCCGTTGCCACTGTGGGGTTTGTGTCACTCTGGAACAGGGTAAATCTGGACCATCAGACCACATGACCCATTTCCAATGCTCCAAAGTCCACAATTTATGCTCCCTAGCAAACTGAAGGCTTTTTTTTTTTTTTCAGACTAGCCTTACTGATCAGTGGATTTCTTAAGACATCTTTGCCACAACCACAGGATATGCCTTCTGACATGGTTGTGTAAGAAATGAGAAACTACTTGTAAATAACTTGTTGCGAAGCTGAACATATTAATCACTGCAGTAATTATCACGTGGACGGCTCTCACTTATTTGCTTAGTTAAATCGGGGTGGTGACCTTTTTTTGGCTGGCCAGCGATGTATATACTTTCATACTGTATTTTGCTTTCAAGCGGCCCATATTGCTTGTATTTCTAATGTACAAGCAAATAAGAATAGTTCTCATATATTTGGCAAGTTTTGGGCTCTTATTTTCAGTCCTGCTCCTTGTTCAAGCATCATTCAAGCATAACTGAAGGCATGAACCAGTGAGAAACTGGTCAATGTGCAGAGCAGGAAAACCGACAATCAAGACCTATGGTGAAGTACTTACAGCATATGCATCTCAATTTTGATTTGGTCTGGATTGACTTAAAAAGAAAAACAGAAACTATCGAAGATACATTGTACTCTGGGGTTAAAATGATTTCTACACATATTTGACAAGTTCCGCAAAATACCCTCACTGGCCACTTAATTAGGTACACCCTGCTAGTACTGTTCCACCACATACCAATGGTTCTCTGTTGGACTGAGATCTGGTGAACGTGTTAACCATTTGAGTAGAGAAGACCCATTTTTGTGTTCAAGAAACCAGTTTGAGATTAGTTTAAGTGCTGGTGCTATGGTCATAAAGGGATGGATGTGATCAGCAAAAATACTTAGGCCAGCTATGGCATTTAAACAAGTTGACTTCTGAAGTCATGTAGATAGCTTGTAATGTACTGTACACACGTGGACAAAATTGTTGGTACCCTTCGGTCAATGAAAGAAAAAGTCAATGGTCACAGAAATAACTTTAATCTAACAAAAGTAATAATAAATAAGAATTCTATGAATGTTAACCAGTGAAAGTCAGACATTGCTTTTCAACCATGCTTTAACGGAATTATTAAAAAAAAAAATGAACTCATGGAACAGGCCTGGACAAAAATTATGGTACCCCTAACTTAATAGTTTGTTGCACAACCTTTTGAGGCAATCACTGCAATCAAACGATTCCTGTAACTGTCAGTGAGACTTCTGCACCTCTCTGCAGGTATTTTGGCCCACTCCTCATGAGCAAGCTGCTCCAGTTGTTTCCGGTTTGAAGGGTGCCTTTTCCAGACAGCATGTTTCAGCTCCTTCCAAAAATGCTCAATAGGATTGAGGTCAGGGCTCATAGAAGGCCACTTTAGAATAGTCCAATGTTTTCCTCTTAGCCATTCTTGGGTGTTTGTAGCTGTGTGTTTTGGGTCATTGTCCTGTTGCAAGAGCCATGACCTGCGACTGAGACCCATCTTTCTGACACTGGCCAGCACATTTCTCTCTAGAATCCCTTGATAGTCTTGAGATTTCATTGTACCCTGCACAGATTCAAGACACCCTGTGCCAGATGCAGCAAAGCAGCCCCAGAACATAACAGAGCCTCCTCCATGTTTCACAGTAGGGACAGTGTTCTTTTCTTGATATGCTTCATTTTTCTGTCTGTGAACATAGAGCTGATGTGCCTTGGCAAAAAGTTCCATTTTTGTCTCATCTGTCCATAGGGGACATTCTCCCAGAAGCTTTGTGGCTTGTCAACATGTAGTTTGGCATATTCCAGTCTGGCTTTTTTCTGATTTGTTTTCAACAATGGTGTCCTCCTTGGTCGTCTCCCATGTAGTCCACTTTGGCTCAAACAACGACGGATGCTGCGATCTGACACTGATGTTCCTTGAGCATGAAGTTCACCTTGGATCTCTTTCAAAGTCTTACATAATCTTCTTTCGAATCTCCTGAGACAACTCTTTCCTTCGCTTCCTCTGGTCCATGTTGACTGTGGTACATACCATGTCACCAAACAACACAGGGACTACCTGAAGCCCTATATATAGGCTCACTGACTGATTACAAGATTGTAGACACCTGTGATGCTAATTAGTGGACACACCTTGAATTAACATGTCCCTTTGGTCACATTATTTTCAGTATTTTCTAGAGGTACCATCATTTTTGTCCAGGCCTGTTCCATGAGTTAATTTTTAAAAATAATTCTGTTGAAGCATGGTTGAAAAGCAATGCCTGACTTTCATTGGTTAACATTCATAGAATTTTTTTTAATTATTACTTTTGTCAGATTAAAGTTATTTATTTGACCATTGTGAGTATTTCTTTCATTGACCGAAGGGTACCAACAATTTTGTCCACGTGTGTATATGCAAGGGGTCAGCCAACCTTGTAGCTATTCTGATACTACCCTCCCAAAGTCACAGCAGACATTTAGACTTTTCCAATTTATTATTGTCCACTTTTTAGGAAATTTTAGCCAGTCTCTTTAAACACCATCATCTCAATCACCATTTCTCACAAAACTTTTTTTGCATGCCTTGTACTGCTGTGTATTCCTTTTATTCAGCGGTAGTCTCTGCTTTCATTTGGAAGGTTGGCTGACCACTTGCCACATACTAGCTAGCCACAGTATTTAGTTAGCCTGAGGCTAACGATGGCTAGCAGCAGACAAGTTGCTGCCAGGTAACCGCCCCCCATACAGCCACCCCCCCCCTTCCCCGCACCTCCAAAGAGCAAAAAGAATTGTTAAAAACCTGCTGTAGCTTCAACAAAAAGACTTAAGGAAGAATTCATAACAAACATTTACCTGCCATGTGGTAGATGGAAAATCTACTCTCATTTGCCGCTCGGTGGGTGTTAATTTCAGATCCTGGCTGCAATCTTTCAGTGTGACATGCTTAAATCATGACCATTATCACTGATTATCCACTTGTGTGTGTTTTAATGACTTTTTCCCCCTATTTCAGTCAATTAATTTTTTTTGCCTTACTTGCCCTTATTTTGCTCCATTTGGGAGTCAGAATGCATTTCATGGTAATATTTTAACATGGATAATGCTACACCACTCGAGACGCGTGAGCACTTGCACATGTGTTTTAAGGCCCCAGTGTGGCGCAGTGCACAACTTCCCCAATCAAACCGATAGTGTTTGTCCCTATGTTTTATTTATTGTTCACATACAGTGGAACCTCGGATTGCGAGTAACGTGGTTTGAGTGTACTGCAAACCGAGCAAAGATTTTTAATACATTTTTATTCGGAAACCGAGCAAGTATTAGTTTACGAGCGCCGAGTATCATGTATCACACATGCGACTCTTATTTTGACACCGAGCGTCACTCTCTCACCTTCCCCCCTCCACCCCCCCCGCTCCCCCCATACACACACAGACACACACAGACGCTCTTTCGCCTTTTCACCCCCTCCCCGTCTTCACAAACACACAGAAACTCTGCTCTGTCGCGATTCTTTTCAAAGGTAAGGTGCTGGTTAATTATTTATTTTTTTTACTTTACAGCAGTGATTCCCTTAGTATGCGCTCACACCAGGTCAGAGAGATTTCTTTTTTCCCTGTTAAAACTGTGTTTCCATGTTTGTGTGTGTCCGTTTGTTGTGAAACTTAAGCGATTCCTTTAGTATGCGCTCGTGCCAGTCTCGCTTTTTTTTCTGTTAAAACGGTGTTTCCGCTGTGTTTATGCGCTTGTTGTGAAACTTAAAAAGTGAGTGCCTTATTATACGCTCATGCCAGTATTTCTTTTTTTCCTGTTAAAACGGTGTTTCGTGTGTGTGTGTGTGTGTGTGTGTGTGTGTGTGTCTTAAAAAGCGAGGTGGGGAGAGGGAGGAGGAGTGTTACTGTGTAAAACGAGGCGAGGGAAGGGGTTAATTTCACACATACACACACACACACACACACACACTGCGCACACACACACTGCGCACACCGGAAAACGGAAACACTTATCTGTCAGGATTTATTTGTATTTTTTTTAAAGGTAAAGTGCAGATTAATTTGTTTTATTCTCATTTTATTGATTGTATTAATTATTTTTATGTCTTTATTTTTTGGGGCTGTGGAACGAATAATTTGTTTTCATTATTTCTCATGGGAAATGATTTGGTTTACGAGTGTTTTGGAACACGAGCCCACTTCCGGAACGAATTATTCTCGCAATCCAAGGTTCCACTGTATTATAGTTTTAATAAGACAACAATTTGAGTTTGGTTGTAGCAATCTACTTGGTGAAAGCAAGCCTTCCTGATTTGACCAGTATTCCTCGATCTTGGCCTTTAATTCTGGTCACTTAAAGCTGCTCTCCAGTTATGTATTAACAGATTGAATGCTATTGGCACTTACACCTTACAAGGATCAGCCAGCTGGTGAAGAGGCTGCTAAACCTGGAAATACAATTACGTGAGGCGCATTAGACAAGGAAGGGTGCTCATTTGGATGAATTCGCCACCTATTAGTATGCATGCAGGCAAGCACTCCTTCATGAGCAAATGCTGCTAATTTCACTCGAAGTCAAATAAGTGGGAAGAGCTGCTCAGGGGTTTGAGCTGTGCGGTGCACAACAATTAGGCAAGCTTCATCAACATGGGCTTTGTCGTAATTTTATAATTTGTTAAATCACAAGTTTATTCAGATGTAGAATTTGTGTCGGAGACACCTGTGTTTTGTCTACAGAGATTCATATAAAAAATGCATGAAAGTCCAACAATGGCTCCTAGTTTGGAAAATGCAATCCAATGCTGCTTTAATTGATTTGAACTCAGAAGCCATATCTTTGCTATTAAGCACATCTATAACTCGAAAGCAGAGGCACGGTTGGGATATTAATTTAGAAAATATATCCTTCTTGTTAAGGTACTGTCCACCTCTCGCAGAATGGGCACACAGAGCCATTTACCTTTTATAAATTCAGTGTTCGTTTTTCAAGTACACTTCACATCAGTCATGACATTTAAACCTGATTGGTTGATGTGAATGGTGTGTTGAATGAAGGATACCACCTGCGGGTTTAAAACTGACCAAGACAAAACACGGTGCATTTAGAATAATTTGCTCTTTGTTGCTAAAAAAAAAAAGGTCCTGAATTGATTTTTTTTTTGCTTCTAAGGAAAAAGTGGAGAGAAATTATTGACCCAGAGGAAAGAGGTTGATTATTGCTTGCCAGTTTCTGGAAAGTACTTATTCACCGCAGTCAATCCCTGCTGACATTAGAACCTACTGTACAGTCATGCAATAGCAGAGGTGGAGGGCAAGGGATTTTCTGCTGGTATGCAGTACTAGCAAAAAAAAAAAAGAGTGAAGCGGAGACTGTTTTTAAAATGGAAAATGTTTTTCACAATGGTGCATTTAACCTGCGGGTCAACTTTGCTATTAAGTGTACAAGCTCTGTGGAAAAGAATAGCTAGCTATATCCAATATGCTATAGTATATATGACAATGAAACTTTCTTTAACACACACATGGTGCTCATGGATTGCAACTAATTTGGTCAAAATTAAATTCTAACTATAATTCTACTGGTTCTATTTCCATAAGAATGAGCTACTCAGCTACAGTAGCCTTACAGTGGCCTTGGTCAACCAGTTATCAACATAGACAATCAGTGTTTTGCTGCATGAGTAATTGCATCACTTCTCTTACTGGTTCAATGTTCAATATAACAAAAAGGACTTTCATTTATGTCCTGTACCCCTGAAAACACCACATTTTAGCCATTTTTTGTTTTGCATTTTTTTTAAATAAACATATATAGGGCATAGTATTGTACAGTATAGAGTGACGTACTGTATCCTATTTATCAGTACAATATAGTGTACGCAATATGATGAATTGAAGTTTTTCATTTTAATCAACTATACAAACATACAACAGACTAAGCAAAAAATCTAAAAATGGGTCGCATACAGTAGGCATAGAAATAGCACAGATACACATGCTTACATGTTTTGCTGGTTGTTTTCACTTGTTTCTAAGATCAGAAACTTTTTAGAGTTACAATGCACATTGTTCAATGTCATTCTCATAGTGTTAAAATTTGCACGTCATAAAAGTAATGATAACTTTCATTCTACCTGACATATCTGAGGACCGAAATGCACAGTTTGAGGTCTGAAGCCTCTCTATTATCACACACCAGCAATGCTTCCATTTAAGCACCTATATTATTTTCATCATTATTGACCTATGCTGAGTTCTGTGCCACTTGGGCTTTAAGGGTTTGATTAATTTTGCATTGTTTTATCATTTGCATTGACCCACATTATGCATGAAAAATGGCAGTTTTTCATGCATAATAAAACATGGTATACTTTGGTGGAATGCAGAAGTACAGTATATTGACGGTCACCCGAGTAAATTTGCCCACCCTTTTTAAAAATCTGTCCTGGAGAATGATGCCATCTGTGATCGATTAGACATTAGCAAACGGTTGCCTCTCGCGCTATCACTCCTGTACCTATTTATTCTGCAAAGGGGAGAAAGGTGTACCAAAAGACAGTCAAAGCTGCCTTAAAACAGGAAACGGTTTCACTGGAAGAATGAACTGAGTGACTGAGAATACGGCCTGTTAAACCTCGTCTGTGTTTGTCTGTAGGTTGGTAAGTGATATTCAACATCCTGCACTAAATATACAGTATATCGGATTGTACTTTAATTTAAACCAGTGTTTTTCATTTGTTTGTCATGTCAATACTGACCTATGAAACAGACTGAAAATAGAGCATCCGGCTGCATGTCTGTGAATATCAATAACTGGACTAGCACCAGAGGCATTCCCATATGCACAGGCACTGGAGCTTTTCTTTGAAAAACCCAGGAAGATTAAGAGCTCTGACGAACAGTACCATTGTTGTACAACAAAGTGTGTTTAACTATTAATTTTCTTACTTCGTCTTACTTTTATGCGTAGATGAAGGCGAGGGTTAGAAGGTTGAAAGGTTAGAAGGTTCGATCAGTGAAATGTGAAATTAATAGAAATGTCGAATCAAAATATTATGTTAAAGGTCACATGTACAGTATGTGCTGTTTATTGTATGTAGGAGACCACATTGGTGCTGGCTTGTAATGTTGCTTAATGCACCCAAATCTATCACTTTGGAATAGGGTCATTCTGGACTTATCGCTTCATGTAACCCCCTCAATTCTGTGCATTAAATTATACATGTATTCATTAAGGTTATGTACTAACTGGTCTTAAATATGAGTATGTCTGGGGTAAAAACTCAGGTGCATGGCTGATCTCTACTAGATAAGTGTTGCAAAAGGCGGCATTTAATACAGTATGCCAGGGATAAAAAACGATCTTTGTGTTGCTGCCTCAAAGATGCAGGGTCCATGATTTGAACCTGAGCTCAGGTTAATGTCTGTGTGGAGTTTCTGTACATGTTCACCTAATTTCTGTCTGATTCCTCTGGGTTCTATGGTTTCTTCAGAGTGTTTACAAGGTGCCCTGCAAAAGCTTTTTGTCTTCCTGTATATGAATGTGTAGACATCTATTGTTGCCTGGAAAGGGCCATGAATCCACTGTGACCGGTTATTGATGATGATTGAATGCTTGGTTTATTGTCCACAGGGGGGCAGCAGTTGGTACCTCCGAAAGAGTCTGTGTCAGCTTCTGGAGAGAGAGAGAGAATGGCAGTTTATATTATGGCTTTACAACCAAGGGAATAATTTTAGATAAAATCTTGACTGGACATCATGAACCAGACAACAGAGTTAAAAAGCTGATGATCTGCGAACAGCACCGCTTCCACTTGTGTGACAGAAATAGAGCACAAAACAGAGTAATATTGGTATTCTCTATGGTGTTGGTTTTCATTTTGGGATGCAGAAGACCTACTGCACTGAAAAGCAAAATCTTCATGTCTCTTCTCATCTGTTGCTACAGTTCTTGCTTTTTCAGAATTTGGTACTAACTTGGTGTTTTAAACTGAACTTAATTCCATGGTACACTGCATTTTTACTTGCATCAGTGTGCCGAAATTAGGCTTATAAATTAAGTGGATTTAGCAGCTTGTGAACGGAGTAGATACTGCACTGCAATAAGCATGAATACACATGGTTATTTACGACAGTAAATCCTGAGTGGATGTTGATTTTCTCTATTCTCTAAAAACCAATCTCTTAAATATTTTATACCATGCAATTTAATCTCAGTGTAAGCACTAATACATCTTATTTTTGCTGCAGTGCTCATTTTCCTCTCAACACCTGGCCATGTGTATTAAACCCCCTTGTACCTGCCACTTGTCCTGCATGTGTGGAATGAGTAATGAGACGTTAATGCTTGCCAGAATAGCGGGTGTTTTAGACCATTTAAAGGTTGTTTATTACTTCTTCTGGAATTCCATTCATTCACCAAAAGTACTGCAGTGCTCCACACAACATGATGCGCAAATATATGCTATCTGTCTTTCACTGTTGGAGAAAGTGAAACTAGCTGTGCTGTTAACTTGGGTGCGGTAAACTGGTTATATTTTTTACTATCCGTGTCACAAACTGTAGCGATATGGTTTGACCTACTCATAGTGAAACAAAAATGTAAATATTTGATGTAGAGTTGCATACTATTGAAATGATATAAGCATACTAAGCAATGAACGGAATCACTGCTCTAAAGTAAAAAACAAAACGAATGAACCAGCACCTTACCTTTTGAAAAGAATCGTGACAGAGCAGAGTTTCTGTCTAGAGCAGAGTGTGTGTGAAGCCGGGGAGGGGGGGTGTAAAGGCGAGAGAGTGTGTGTGTGTGTGTGTGTGTGTGTGTGTGTGTGTGTGTGTGTGTGTCGTTGTCAAAAAACTTGTAAACCAAGACATGCTCGTATTTCAAGTAAAATAAATAAATAAATCTTTACTCGTCTTGCGGAACACTCGTAAACCGAGTTACTCGCAATCCGAGGTTTTATATATATATATATATATATATATATATATATATATATATATATAAACTACAGTGACTTGCAGATAAAACTGACTTGCACTTGAAGCCCTAAATAAATTGGAAATTTTGCAACATTTTGCTGCTTCTTCTTGAAGTGCTTTCTTTTTGTATGCCCTTTCCCTTTCTGTTCCACCTGGCCACTCTCTCTCCATGCTAGCATGTATAGTCTGTTTTAAATGCTTTGGCGATCTAGGATCGCAATTGGAATTAATAAACAGATTAATATTGTTGTTATTAATATTTAATTAACTAATTGCATGGCAGTTTCGGAAATGATCACTTTAGTACACTGATTGAGGAATAAGACAAAAAAGTCTGCTGGTCTGGTGACCTCTAGGGTTAGGAAGGACAGAGGGCTTAGTCTCTACACTTGCTTAAATCAATGATTATACTTAAATGCAACTCCAAAACTTGAATCTGAGGTTAGTGATAGTGAGCGGTTATTATTGGAATTACATGTTCTGTAAGTAAGTGTTCATTTACATGTCATCTGTGCAGGACTGGACTGGGCTAACCTGGGCTCCAGGTGACAGGGGGCAAATTCAGTGTAAGCTACACTACAAATACCTTGTTCTTTCACTAGGTTTTCGGGCAAATGCAAGTTTCTTTTTTGAATTTCATTCCTTATTTGAAATACCATGGATGCATTTACTGTATTTGGTCATATTTTGGCTTGCCTTTTTTCTTTTTTTTTGATACTGAACGGAATTACATCATACATCATTTGAGCGTTTGATATTAGATTATTTTCATTATGTTTAACACAAAATGCAATAGTGGAGCAAAAAAATAAAATAAAATAAATAACAATAATGGAATGAGGAAAACCAGAGATTGTGTCCCAACATAAACCCCACAAATACTCACTGGGGTTGGAGGACACCCTAAGTGCCAGTTCTTAGCCTGAACAAAAACAGGAGCATTGTATCAGGAACGGTATCCAGTGGAACACCTGTGACAAACTTTTTTATTTTCTGTGGTTTATTTTCCTAATGGAAGCATCAAAAAGCATAAAGCTCAGTAGTTAAAGCATTGAACAACGGTTTAGAAGGTCCCAGGTTTTAAACCCCACGACCACCAAGTTGCCACTGTTATACCCTTGAGCAAGGCCCTTAACCTTCAACTGCTCAGATATATCTATATACATATATCTGGATTTGGCGTCTACTAAATGCCTAAATATAAAAAGGAAAACAACATTTGGACTAGCGTTATAGTGTTACTTTCTACTAACCATAGCATTAACAGCATTCGATTTTAGTGAATGCATTGTGTGGGCTTTGGAGAGATCTGATCCTGATTCTGATCAATGGCAACCAAACTGCCAAACACCATAAATGCAATCTAAATGTACTTTAAAGTGATTTTGTCATCACATTCTGTTTCTGAGCACATTCGTTGGCGACGGTAAACTGTAAAGCATTATCCTTCCACATTTTAATAATGTTCTTTAGCCAATTCCAGTAATTTCAGCAGTAATTGCTTGAGCCATCGGTAATTGCTTGACCTTTCTGAAATACTGTAGATAATTGGTGAACATTGAACACATGCTACCCTAACAGGCTTCAATCTATAAAAAGAGAGAAATAAGATGGGTTTAAACACAACAGGAATCAGTTTTTAATATTTTCTCACCATTTGTAACAAATAGGTAAATTACATGCGAGACTACAAATGTACAAGAATATACATGTAGCCTGTTATTTTTTTTTTGTTTTTTTTTTAAATATATACAGGCATAGCCTTTTTACCCTTATGAAAAATGATCATAATGACATGATTATCTAGTGGTCTAATGGTTATGTGGTCTGATGGTAATATTATTATCTAATGGTCATCTTTTAAAGAACATTTTAAAGAAATGTTATTTTCTCAGTGTTTTTAAAATAGCAAGTTTACAAACTAAGTAAACTTTCCACACCCATTTACTGTTATCCATCATTACATTTCTGCAAAGACCTTTAAAAATGCCAAATCTGTGAGTTGGCATGGTTTATAGAGAACCGCTACATGGTGATGCTCTGAATGCTGCAGGCATTAATCTGTCACAAAGCATTATATGACCCTAATAAAACTACTCCCCCTTTTTCTCCACTCTCAAAGTGGATTTCGCTTGCATTTTCTGGATAGATGTAGACCTTTTTTGTTTTCAAAAGCAGGATTAATAAAACATATAATAGCACTAAAGCAGCAGTGCTGAATACTAATGTTAAGTTTCTTCTCCATCATCCTGGTTATTGTTGTTTAATATAATGTATTGGAGGAAACTGACAAACTAATGACAATTTATCCGTTTGAATTGCATGCCCCTACCTTAACAAGATTGCGCTTAATAATCTTGGCTAAGGATAGAAGGTAATCATATGCGATCATAGGGGATGGGGGTGGTTGTAACATCCAAAAATCAAAACTGGCCAGTTCAACTCCCCAAATATCATAATGATGAATAATAATTCTTGATTCAATGTAATTGGCAAGGCATAATGTTGAAGGGATCACTTCCCGTCTCATGTCTATGTGCATGGAGTTTGCATGTTCTCCCTGTGGTTAATGGGTTTCCTCACAGTCTGAAGACATGCAGATTAGGTTAATTGGCATTTCCAAATGTCCCGTTTTGTGTGTGTGCTGTGATTGATTGGCACCCTGTCCAAGATGAATCTCAATTCATGCCCCAAATCTCCTGGGATGTGTTCCAGGTACCCTGTCACTGTGTACACAGGATAATATGGTATAGAAGGTGAATTAATTAATAATAATTATAAAAAACGAAATATTACTTTCTGTCCCAGGGATTTATTTGATGTTTCTTTAATGGCAAAATAATTCAAAAAGGCATCGCGCTTTCTTTTAGTGATCTCTAAATGCACTGTAAATGTACTTGATTTTGCTAATTTCTTTCTCAGATTATAATGCCAGGCAGTGGAGCATAGAGTTAGCTAGTCAGTGGTTAAATTGTTCCGTACACACGTACACACTGTGAAGCTGGAGGCAGGGAGTCTATAGAAAAATGTCTGTCTGTGTTTGACCAACCGTGGAAATGTTGACATTTCATTAAACAAGAGGTGCCTTCAGGATGCCTTACATGTAAATTCACATGTGCGCTCACACACACACACACACACACACACACACACACACACACACACACACACACACACACACACACACACACACACACTTTTACTCCTAGAGTAAAAGTGTCGGTGGTGTGGTTGTATATTTGCAGCATTGCTCTCTTCTGCTTTGTAGTATAGAGCAAAGGTACCGCAAATTAATCATTTACACACATTATGGCACACTGCTGCACAGAAAATGATCGAGCAATTTCCATGTTCAATATTCCATGTTCAAAAAGAAGGCAAATTCATGAGATTTTGACTTTCAACATACTGGTCACAGTAGCCAAATCTCCTAGCTCTTGGAATATAAACAGACAGACTAACTACATTGTCAGGAAACTTTTTAAGAATGCCAACTGATACAGTAGTTCAGTCAGAAGCCTGGAGTTTCAGTATGTGCCTTTATTTATGCATGTTGAATTCATTTAGGCGCTTAGGTGGACTCCAATCAAGTTATAGAAGCATCTCAAGGTCCTCTGATAGGAAGAGAATGCACCATGCACCAAAGCTCAACTGCAAGCATCATAACAAGGGATCTGAATACTTATGTAAATGGGATATTTCAGTCTTTACTTTACAATTGTTTTGAAAATAAGCTTAAATAGACATTTTTCAATTAAAACCTTATGTGTCGGAGAATAAAACGTCAAAATTAGTCAAAGTCGAGAAATTGCAATGGCATCCTGTCTTGCTGTCAAACTGTTCATTAGTTATGCTTAGAACTCATGTGGAAATCATGTAGAATAAATCTTAATCACCGATTATGTAAATACAAAAACCTAATTAATTGAGAATTCTTCAGCACTAAGGTGAGCACATTGAAATCTTGCCAGCCAACAATTACTGCTAGCAGGACCTGTCACACCTTAGAACGGTCATAATCCAGCTTGACAAATATAACAAGGGCCCTAATAAATGTCAAGATTTTCTGTTCTACTTCTATATTAAATCCGTCTATAACTTTCATAATGGTCAAAATAACAGCTCATTTTATCGCTGACTTTATTGCTGGCAAAGTAAAACTCAGAGTGCAGAAAACGGATTGATTTCCCATCCAAGAATATTACTAAGGAAGAGCAGACGGCAATTGTTTTCTACATTGGATAGACAGGAACACTATCCAGTCCACTCGCAGGACAGTGTCTGGAAGAGCATCAATGTTCTAATGTAATAATTGTCATTCGGCATATTCGTAGTACTTCTCATCTACACAGGAATGAACAGAAAGTTCATAGACACTCCAACTGCAATTCAGATTAAGATTCCAGTGTAGAATTTGTAGTCTTCTCTGCATCCAAGCTCTAGATTGCAAAAAGATCCGCAAGGGAGACTTCACTCATTAAATGACACAATAGAAAAAAAAGTGCCAAGCACAGTGAGAACACCTCATTCCTTATCACAGAATAACCAGGATCTACACCTTCTGTTTAAGCCAGCTTGTTCCAGGGAGTTTTGAAGGGTATTCTGGTCACATGTGTCGTGCTTTCCCAACCTCTCTAAGATAACATGTGTAATGCTTGTCGCATGCTAAAAACAAAGCCATGGAAGAGTGTAACTGAAGAACAGAAACTAGGAACCATTACGGCATACCCATCTCCTGGGTCTACTCATGGATGAGTACAACAACTCACTGTTGTCCCCATTCACTGACCCAGTTAATTTTTACCAAACTCAATCTCGACCCTGTGAGTTATCTCTTTACGATTATTGATGAAGGGAAAAAATGGTACTACTACAAATATTAGGTAATGCAACATACAGTAGCTTAGTCAATCGCATGATTTCTTAGGAAATTGGATAACGGTCCATTGGAAATTCTCCAAGCAGGTCTGTCTGCGAACAATTGGGGGCATCATTATCTTACTTATACCACTTTCTTTTCTCTGCAATGTCCCTGCTATGGCTTGGCCAAAACCTTGAGACACAATAGTCTCGAGACTACAATAGCCTTACAGATGATTAATTTGTATTTTTAGCTGCATAGCTGCTCAGGTCTCTATTTAAAGGTGGGTACAGTAAAAAAAAAAAAAAAAAAAAAAAACATTTTTAAATTCACCTGTCCTTTAATTAGGTGACATTTCGAAATTGCCGTTCCTGTTCTTAGTCCAGTACCACTGGACATTCACTTTCAAGCAGATTCTGCTACTTCTGTATTAGTTCCAGGCAGTACTGGAATTAATATAGCAATTATTAGCTTTTCCATGACAGTTTATGGTGATGACGGTTTATAGTGATTTTGTGCAGATGATGATGATGATGATGATGATGATGCCAGAGCCGGTGTTGGAACACTTTGTCTTTACTGTGATAAAAGTTGGACTGCAGCTGTCGGATCAGAATCTGCTTGACAACGAATGTGCATTTATTATAATTTTTTTTTTTGGGTGTTGTGGTATTTACTTGGATACTGAACAAGACAAACAGATATGTGTCTAGAATACAATTGGTTATCGAACAATTTCCATAAACAATAAGTGGACAGCAATGTGTGGCGAAAATGCTTAGAGTGCACAGATTTAAAGTAATTGCATTAGAAGTTTAGTCTATTGTTCTTCAAAATCAAGGCTCTCCAGTAGGACATTTGATAATGTATACAGTACAGCAACTTGTGCATGTGCAATTTTCGACGGGGCATAGCTTCAGCTGCACTTGTTCCCAGTAGTACCACTAATACAGAAGGGCTTGTGAATTGGGACCGAGTTTGAAAAAAGTGGCAGAACAATTCCTTCCCGTACCGTCCCATTCCTCCAACTGATGCTTGTGGGGAATGTTAAAGGAGAATGTGTCCGGTGAAGATACTGTAATTGGACAGTGGCGGCACGGTGGTGTAGTGGTTAGCACTGGCGCCTTGCTCCTCCAGGGTCTGGGTTCGATTCCCAGCCAGGATCGATTCCTGTCTCTGTGTGCATGGAGTTTACATGTTCTCCCTGTGCTTGGTGGGTTTCCTCCAGGTACTACGGTTTCCACCCACAGTCCAAAGATTTGCACAAGTGCAGCCTTTTGTGATTAATTAATTGCACATGCTTATATCACAATTCATTAATAAGCAGCTCTACCATCAAGGTTAAATGGCCCCTTTTCAGACTTTTCAAATAAGAGCATGCAGACAGACAGGAGCTTTGACACTGACAACTAACAAATGTTAGCCCTCAATATGATGTTAAAAGACTTGCACCACTAATTATAGGGAGCTGAAATTTCACTGATCAAGTTTCATACCTCAACAAGGCAAAAGCGCATTGTTTTGTCATGTTCACAGTATGGATCAAACTCCCCTAATCCTGATTCATAGCCACCATTAGTTGGCAAAATAACACAAACCCAGAAGTCACTTAACTCATCCCTGTGGCAATCAGTGCCCCTCAGACAAGACTTGTCGTCCTTGTGTGCACTGTGATGCTCTCATTACATGGGTTAATACTGTCCCAGCCACTGAACACCCAGGGCTAAAAAAAAAATAGAAAAAAAAAAAAGACTGAATTCATCCTCAGTGTAAAATACAATTGGGAGTCCATGTTAAACGACATTTAAAATTTTATTAAATCATTTTCAGTCTGTGTTGAAGCTAAGGTTCCATGGCTAATGTAACACTCAGAGTTCAGCAGAAGGCAGGTTCGTGACGAATAATACTTTAAAATCTTTAAAGCTTTCTTTTTCCTTTTAAATGAGCATTTTAGCTGTTTTATTGTAACATGTGCAGACATGGATACACACAGACCCCCCTCTCCCCCCCTCTCTCTCTTCTCTATTTCATAAGTGATAATCATTACACGTTAAATAAAACATTTTTCACACAAGTTTTCTTTGTACTCACATGTGTATAATAGTACACAGAAAGTTTAGAATTTGAATGAACAAATCGAAACTACATAAAGACTAAGACACACTTCCGAACTAATAAAAAGTAATAAAAATGTATAGTATTAATAAGAGGCGTCACGGTGGTGTAGTGATTAGCACTGTCGCCTTGCACCCCCAGGGTTTGGTTTCGAGTCCCGGCGAGGTTTGATTTCCGCCTCCGTGTGCATGGAGTTTGCATGTTCTCCCTGCATGTTTCTGCATGTTTGTGTTGGGTTTCCTCCAGGTACTCCAGTTTCCTCCCACAGTCCAAAGACATGTAGGTTAGGTTAATTGCCGTTCCCAAATTGGCCGTAAGGTGTGAGTGTGTGTATGGGTGTGTGCCCTGCGATGGACTGGCACTCTGTCCAGGGTGTACCTCGCCCTGTGCCCCAAGTCTCCTGGGATAGGCTCCAGGCACCCCGTGACCCTGAATACAGGATTAAGCGGTATAGATGATGATTGAGTGAGTATTAATAAGAAGTGAGCACTAAATCTTCTGTTAGAGGTTTTTGTTTTCATGCACGGACAGTTTAGTGGATCTTCCACTTATTCAGCAACACTTATTTCATCATAATTGGTTAATAAATTGTATTTGTCTTTATGCATGTTTTTGTCACCTTTCATTCCTTACTTTTCATATTATTTAATTAATGCAATTTTCTTCATGGTAAAATGTTTATTTTTTTATGTAATAAGATAAGAAAAAAAATGGAAAGACAGGCAGACATGTAACCTGAAATAATAATATTACTGATTATATTAAAGCTGATCAGCTTATTTTTAGCTTGAACCTTTTAACTAATTCTACACCCTCTTTTTCCATCAACTAAGGTTACTTGTGTAGTTAGATAGTAGCTAGTGTATATATGAGAACTGTCATGAAATGCAAATTAAATCAGACCAGAAAATTAAGTGAGCAGTGTGGCGTGAATGTAGCCATAGGTCCACTTTATCACCTCATTGAAGGTGTCAACATTGTACCACTCTTACATTCTTTGACACAAGGGTTGAAGTTTGAGGGACGTTATACAACTTGCATAGTGGGTGTATAGGGCTGCTCTGGAAGCTTGAAAATGCTCAGGATTGAGCACTCAACATTCTGATCATGAACTCTGAGCTTGGCACAGTGGCTTTGTGGTTAGCACTGTTGCCTTCAATTCCTGGCCCGGTTTGATTCTCACCTCTGTGTGCATGGAGTTTGTATGTTCTCCTCATGCTTGGTGGGTTTCCCCCTGGTACTTTGGTTGCCTCCTATATTCAGATTTGGCTAATTGGCATTCCTAAATTATCTGTAGTTTGTGAATGAGTGTGTGTGTATGTGTGTGTGCTCTGCGAATGGATTGGCACCCTGTCCAGGGTTTACCCTGCCTCATGCCCTAAGTTTCCTGGGATAGGCTCCAAGCCCCCTGCGCCCCTAAATACGGGATTGAGTGGTATAGACGTTGAATGAGTAAGTAAATATAATATTTAATGTTTAATAACTAATACTGTTTTTCACATGAAAATGCAAATAATGTAAAAACACTTACAAGTATGTTAGATGGCTTTAATAAAACATCAGATTTCCGCACAGCATTATATAATATAATGTTGGAAGAAAATTGGCGGAATGAGTCAGTACGACCAATGAAGACGACTTAAATCATAAAAAATGTAATCAAAAATCTAAACCAATCTAATATGCATGTTCATCTCTAGCAAAACACATGTAATGCCAATATTTACCTGGTTTGGTTTTAGCCATTATGAGTTGCTGATCCGCTACAGGCTTTTTCACAATATATCTTTCTTTGATTAATCTTCATAGCTCAGCATTTTCTGTAGCAGAGGCTGATGTACTGTAATAACCATTGTTTGAACCCGTACTGCAGGGAATTTACAGCTTGTGGGCTGTTGCATTAAGAGGTTGCCTGCCTTATATTACCATATCGGTCTCATTCCTTATTAATGACACACTGACATTGGCAAATGAGCTTTTTATGAGTGGGAAAATTATACTTGCAAGCCTTTTAAATCACCGGAACACCTGTCAGTGCGAAGGTATTTGTTCTGTTCGGGTAGTCCACAAAATGTGTGTGTATGGTGTAGAGAAGAGATAGTGTTATTACTGTAATTGTATTTACTACAACACTTTAAACTAAAATGTGAATGACAAAACAGTAAACTACAAAATATCCTTCATGGAAAAAAAAAAAAAAAAAAACCTGTACTATGGGTATAGATGTCTCTTCCTCGAATTTGCGACAAGTTATTTGTCAATTTTCTAGGATCCGGCTTTCTGAATGCTCACAGGAGGACTGCAGTGGGCTTGGAGTGGGATCCCATCTCGGCCGGGATCATAAGAGTGTCATCATCGACATGTGCTTGAAGTATTCTGGAAATATCAATCACTTTCATATGCGAAGAAATTTCGTCACAAATCCTGGTTTGACTTGAACATGTGGAGCATTATGCTGAGTCATTATATTTTCTGCTGAATCTTTATGAAGTTTTGTCATTTCGAGTTTCTTCGCTCTAAAAGTGAATCTTACTGTACATGTGTGCAAATCACTGTCAGATTTTGTAAGAACCAAAAGCAATCGTTGTGGAGGATAACGACTTAGTAGTTCTATGGATATTTTTTACTCTGTCCTTAATACTTTTTTTTTTTTTTACACTAGTTGTCCCTAGTGTACAGTATGTATCTTTTTATATGAGATGTATTGAGACTTTTAACCCCCTTGAGCCCCATTTCCCAAAACCTCGTAGCTTCACTTGATCCTGTTTCCTAAAATATAAACAAATTCTGACAAGAATGAAACAGGTACTAAAGATGAATGAATGGTTGCAGGAAATGTGTAACGGAGGAAAAATGCTTGCAAAATCTATCTGAATGTAGTTGAGGAAACAAATGACAACCTTTTTTTTTTGTCCTGATTTTTGTCCTTGGATCTCTTCTCTGCGATAAATTGCAGAAATAGCGCAGTATGCTATAATTATAGTTGTTATATTATAATACGTTAATAAGTTGCTATAATTAAGCAGCTTGTTTGATTTATGAATTGAATTGAATGCATTAAATATAAACTACAGGCAGCATGGTGGCGTAGTGGTTAGCACTTTGGCCTCACACCTCCAGGGTCGTGGGTTCGATTCCCGCATCCGGTCTGTGTGCACGGAGTTTGCAGGTTATTCCCACATTCCGATATTGCCCACGGTGTGTGTTTGTGTGTGCCCTGCTATGGATTGGTGCCCTGTCCAGGGTGTATCCCACCACATTTTTTTCACTGTGCCAGACTAATTCACTCACTCACTTACCATCTATACCTCTTTATCCTGTATTCAGGGTCAGTGGGACCTGGAGGCTATAATTATATATATAATGATTAGGGCATAAGGCAGGGTACACCTAGGACAGGGTGCCAATCCATCGCAGGGTACACACATATACACTCACACACACGCACACTACGGACAATTTGGGTATGTCAATTAGCCTAATCTGCAGGCCTTTGGGAAGTAACCCACCAAGCACGGGGAGAACATGCACACAGAGACAGGAATTTAACCTGGCCCGGAATCAAACCCGGACCCTTGTAGTGCAAGATGACAGTGCTAACCACTACACTGCTACCACTACACTGTATCAAACAACTACTGTTCACTACTGTATACTACTGTATCAACAGTACTTTTTTAAATGTTTGGTTTTGTGCGGAAAAAATACTTTGCTTGGTTCTCATCTAGTCTGTGATCAAACAGTTGTCCCCTGCATAAATGTTGGTCAGAATCTTTCTGGCTCTTATCTTGAACACCGTCAAGCTCTGTGTTCAGAGTATATGTGCTCTTTAAAGCAGTATGTAACCATGCCTTATGACTTGAATAAGGAACAAACTGGCAGCGCTAATCATTAGGGATTCAATTATGCAAATTCTTAGATTTTTTGGAAAGACCCATAATTGATGTGTCTTGCCAGAGGGATGTCAATTTAATTTCTGCGAGCTAATGAGCTATAAATCAGAGGTGAAGGACTTTCCAGTGCCTTATCTGCATGCTATCGTTCAGCACACCATTTCTCTGATCGGCATTCTCTAATCAGTTTCTGCTCCATCAGTCTTCCAGTCATTTATTCACTAACCACTCTCCGTGTCACATTATCCTTGTGTATAATCTGATGGTTTATACATTACTTACGACCATTCATTTAACACAGATAGGAAGTCACACAGAACACTGTCTAGTTTTTAATTGTATTTTAATTGTAGCACGCATAAGAATTAGAGCATGCCTCAAAGCAACGATTGTCAGTAAAACATAAAATAAGGCTTATAAATTAAAAAAAAAAAAAAAAAACCTTCAGCTTTTGTCCAGTTTTCTGTACTATCGCTACACACCTCCTCTCCCTTCTGTCTCATGTTTACAGAATGAAGCGCATGCTCATTTGGGTTAAGGCCTAAGGATAGACCTGGCCTGTCTAAAACGTTCTACTTTTGTCTCTTGTAAAGTAAATTGCTGTGCTAGTAGTGTATTTTAGGTCATAGTCTTGCTGCATAATTAAGTTCCTTCCACTTAAGGCTGATTTTTAAAACTTTCTATACAGTTCTCAATCTAATCTGCTCCTACCATAATGAGTTATGTCATAAATCCAGAAGCAGCCATGCAAGCCCAAGCCATGAAACAACTTTCCCTATGCCATGAGCTTCCCATAAGCTTTTATGATTAGGATCATGAATCGATCCCTTCTCAACACTTTGCTAGACGTTGACGTTGGTTCCAGAACTCTTTTCTGGCTTACTTCTGTATTTCTTTGCATCTTGTGATATAGCATCTATATTTCTGACTGTATGTATTTTTCAGATGGCAGATGTGAAACCCCTTTACCTCTTCAACTACTTTAAAGTTTTGACATCAAGTGACTAATGTTTTTTGTCATCAGCTGTTTTTTTCTTGGCTGACCTTTTTAATTTCTTGTTGGTAATATGCCAGTGGTTGCTTCCTTTTCCATAGTAACTCACTCCTGGCATTCAAAGTTATTGCATTGTCTATATTAAATGCTTGAGCGACGACGTCTCTTCATGTTTGATTATACTTTCTAACAATAAATGGTTGGTTTTTCTACAAAATATGGAATATACAATATGTTCAAACTAGATCTTTTTTTTTTTTTTAGTAAAGGCTGGCCAGAATATTTCAACTGATGCAAATGAACTAACCGTTGGACCTTGAAGCCAAGAATGTTAACGCCAAGAAAAAAAAAGAAGGTTTTCCTGTTTGCTGATTACAAGTGCAGTTACCCCAGCAGGCATGGAGTACCACGATAAGACACTGAAGTTTTATCTCACTTGGCATGATGCATTACTGATGAAGACGGCACTAATCTGCTTTCTGAACTGACTATGTAATATTTTTTATGTTTCTTCTAAGCTCCAGCCATCTTTGTAATAAAAAAAAAAAAAATCCTTTTTCCATATTTCAGTTTGCTGCCAGTATGAAAAACAAAATTAAAGCATAATTTTAGTATATATATATATATTTTTTTACAAAGAAAACGTAACCAACATATGATTGTTACAAAATTGGAAATTTACATGGCCACAAACACAAATGTAGGCTGATTTTATCAATTTTGACAAACCCATGTCAAGTGGATTTATAGTGTTTTGCAAAATAATAAGGAAATCACATGGGTATGGCAATACCAGTTTTAACATAATATTTTGGCCTTTTACCTTGTGACGCATAGAAAACATGCCAAAAAATCTGTCATTTATTAATACTTCTTACATCTTTTACAAGTTTTTTTCTAAAAACTGCCAAATTGTATTTATTTTATTTTGCAAGAAAACCATTATATACTTATGTTTATATTGTTTTTTTGTTTTTTTGTGGTCATGTTATATTTTCAATAACTATTCAATGTATTTCTTGGCTTCAACTAATCAAAGCAGATTAAAAGCCAAATTTTTCTTGCACAAATTTGGCATGTGACATCTTTCACATAGACTATATATTCTTTACCAGTTATCTGCAACATTGATAATAACTGTGCACACAATCCCAAATGCATAAGAAAATAATACTTGTTAGTTGGGTTTTTAGTATATGAGGGACTTTGTTTACCAAAGTGCTTGTGATTCTGCTTTTAAAGATAAATTCATTATACCTCCAGGGTCGAGGCTTTGATTCCAGCTGTAGGTCTGTGTGCATGGAGGTTGCATGTTCTCGCCGTGCTTGCTGGGTTTCCTCTGGGTACTCTGGTTTTCTCCTTGGTACTCCCAAACTGCCTGTAAATTCCATATGCAACCTTTATACTCTTATAAAACAAACCAATGAGCGCACTACTTGTAGAATATTCTCGCCTAAGACTTAAACTGGCAATGCTGCATGAGGGAGAGAAGGAGAAAAAAATCCATCACCCTTACATGACTTGACATATAACCATTCATAAGAAATACTTCTCATTGGTGCTAAGTCCTTTCCTGATGCAGCAGCATGTACATGTTTACACGCTGCTAAAGTTCAGCAAGCCCATCTGTCACCATAGCAAGTCAGAAGTGAGGAGTACAGATTTAATTTGATGCTTGACTACGCTTCTTAAAACTCACAAGGAATTATTTCTCAAGGTCTCTGCAGTATGCACCTCCTAAAAAAAAAAAAAAAAAAAAAGATAGCTGTAGGGGTCTCTGTAGGAACATCTTCCTGAAAATTAATCAATAAACTAGCAAAAACAGATATAGAATAAAGCGAATTGTTTTCACCTAAAACTTCAGCTCTGGGGTTTAAATGCCTAATGGTTGAATGTTAGGAATCATGCAAATATACCTGCGTTCATGTTTCATTTGGATGAAGAGGAAAGTGTTTTCATTTCATTCTAATGAGCTTAAGCTCTCAAAAATAAATGGGTTTTTTACTCCATGTTGAGGCTAATTTAACACAGAGCTGTTTCCTGCGTTGTTTAATGCATAAGAATGCAGAGTGTTTCATATAAATAGTGCCAACTTTAATGCAGTGCGGAACCAGGTTAGGAGGTCAGCACTGGATCTGTATAGTGGTGTAGGATGGGGATTAACAATTGGGCGTGGGTGTTGGGTAGCCTTTAAACATCTTTTCTACACAAAATAGGCAATATGATGAATTTTATTTCATTTTAACCAACTATTAAAAAATGGGTCAAATGGGCAAAAAAAATGGTACAGATACACATGATTGTGTTTTTCTGGTTGTTTTCAGGCTTTACTACTGTACGACATAATAATAATAATAATAATAATAATAATAATAATAATAATAATTTGCTCATTTTTATATTTTTACATTTTTGCAGTGTCATTCTCATATTCCAGTAATTGTGAAATACACAGTTTGGGTTTTCTGAAGCCTCCGCAAGTACTGTACATTATATAGTGTTTTGACATATTGGTGCCGCTTGAGTTTTAAGGGTTGTAATATTCAGCACACATTGTAATGGTATAATTTTTTTAATGTTATCAATCGCTAACATAATTGCAAAAACTAAAGTAGAATTCTTTTTTTTTTAATTTACCTTATAGACAGGGGTTTTCAAACATATAAGCTTAATGGTCACCAATTTCTTTTTAAGGTCAAAGGTATACCATGTTATCTTCACCAAATTCGCTGGTTCAATAAGGGTGTGTCAAAAAGTAATAAAGAATGTTACAGATTCTGTATCTGCAAAGTTAGGCTGTTAAATTCCAGCTAGTGGATTTATCCAAGGTGCAGTGTTTTGTACTGGCGGCCTATTACATAAACTGACCAGCTGATGCTAGCGCTCTACACTTTGTATGCTTGGTGGAGCAAGCATACAAATTATGAAAATATCTTGTTTTGTTTTAAAAAACATTATCATAGCCTTACTGCACTCTTTATGGGGAGACCATTGCAGGCACATATGTTAAACTTCTAATGATGGAATATGTGATGGTCACATTCTGGCCTTTTAAATAATAATTGTTGGTGCCTCAAATCAACAAACTCTATTCAGCCCAGTACATCTAGGTGATGACTCCGCTCTGAGTTTTCTGTCCACCCCGAGCCGAGATCTGAGCATGACTGTCACCAATTTGGAATGGACTCGTAGCGTCTCCTGCCCATGACTATTTTATCAAGTTCCGTTCTCTCTGGTGAATCTAGGGACTCTGGAGGGGCCAGCTAATTGACAAAGAAGAATATAATCTCTGCCCCAAAGATTAAGGACCTAAACCTCCCAACACAAAGCCTGGAAAACCCGTTAGCTGCTCGGGCCCTTGCTGGCACCCCTCTGCCTGCCATCACCAAATGTACAGTCTTGGTAACCATGCAAGTATCTGGTAACCGCACTAAAGAGATATTTCCTTCCTGGTTATGTGCAACTACTCACCCTTGGTTCTCAGATGACCCTGGCTGACTTGTCACAACCCTCGTATCGACTGGGACAAGAATGTTATTCAGGAGTGGAGTCCCTTGTGCCAGACGTCCTTCCCCAAGTCAGCTTATTGCTCCCTAGCAACATCCTCGATCAACAAGCAGTTCTCCGACATCTCAGCCATCCTTCCTGATTATGCTTTCAGCCAGTCATGGGTTATCTTATTACCCACCCACAGACCTTATCGCATATGCCTTATGACCTTCTCCTGGGCTCAACCCCTGCCAGGGAAAGGCTATATTTGCTGTCTATATATTTTGGAATACCTGGCCACTGGAAACATTCTTTCCTCGTCGTCCCCCGCTGGGGCTCGATTCTTCTTTGTGGCTAAAAAATGACGCTATAGTCATGCATTGATTATCGAGGCCTGAATGAGATCTCTATTAAGAATCGCCACCCTCCCTTTAATGTCAACAGCCTTTGACCTCCTGCTAATGTCTTCAAAAATCTCAACTTGCGTAATGCCTATGATCTAGTCAGGATCAAGAAGGGGAACGAGTGAAAGACAGCTATTAACACCAAATCAGGACACTACGAATATATCGTATAATGCCGTTCAGGCATTATATGCATATTTATGTGTATATATAATTTATTCAGGTTCTTTTTGGCTGTGATAAAAGTTTATTTGATCTCCAGTAACTATTTTTTTCCTCAGTGTTTTTCTGTACTATGTCATAATTCAGAACACGCTCTAGGAATACTTATTGCATTTAATGTTTGATATGACCATGTGAAAGGTGCATGCTCAACCCTTGAGATTAATGGTTTTGTCTTAGTGTCACATAATGTTTGGGAAACAAGACATGCAGTCTGGCTACCTATGAAAGACATTCAAATTCAGTCTTTATCTGGCCAGTTTGCTGTGATGAATATTACGAAAATCTGATACTAATGGAATAATTAAATGATGTGTTTCATTGGTGAAAAAATTGTGAGCTATGCTTTAGGAATACAGTTTGCATTTTTCATGCTCTTAAGTCTCAGTGAATTCATTGCCGACATGCTGGAGGAATTTAGGCCTAAATCAACAAAAGGAGGCATTACAGGTATGCTATTGATCCCTTTTGTCGTTCAGGCTCCTTTAAATCAGGATTTCTGTGAATCACATTTTATCCTCTGCTGTTGAATTGTGAGTTTGTGCAGCTTTTGTTTAGCATTGACAATGGTATGCTGGAAATATGAGCCTCCTGTGAAATTCCTGTGCACAACAAGACTGAGGAAAGTGCACAAGCTGTTGATGTGAACAGAGCTTGACTAGGTTGTTGAGAGGTCAAAAGATGCCTGTATCGGATCCCGAGGGCTTTGGATTGTTGACCTTGATCGGATGCATGAATAGGTTTCAACCACAGTCCAGAGTGACCCCCTGACCTGCACATTGTATTTGTTTCCAGCTCTCAGCACACCTTTTAATTAAAATAATAATCTAATTAACAGCCTTTTCTGAATTAAAGCCAGTGTAATAGAGCAGGGAAAACACTAGGAAAGCAGGTCCTCCAGGAAAACAACAAACTGACAAACATTCTGAAAATAATAACTCCATCTACCTATACATGTACCTATACATGTACTGAAATGTCTGTGGGAGCTCTTGGTGAACCCATTGCTTTTGTGCTAACATGCAGCTGATCTGCAGCCGCTAGTTTTACATAAATCGTCATTCATATGCTACTTGTTATAAGGCCTTGAGAAATGGAATAAAAAAAGGTAAGTCATTATTATTAAAAGAGCAGGATACTTTAATAACCAACCCACTGAGAGAAGCTGTATGGAGAAGCAACATGCTTACAGTGGAATTACATCATTTATATTTTTGTGGGTACATGTGGAATGGACAAAGGAAAGGAAGGAAGATGCACAATTTGATGGAAATTTTATTTAGACAGTTGTTCCTGATGATTTACAGACCATACAATAAATGGTCAAAAACTGTTTGAGTGATAAAAAGTACAGAATGCATTAATCATTAGGCAATAAACAGTTTTAAACAGCTTGTTTGGACAAGCATCCAACAGAAGCACTGCCTCTACAAATCTTCAAGGTGTGGTTAAAGAATTATATATCTGAACCCCCACAAGCGGAATTAGACCAGTTTCCCCTGTCCAGAAAAATATATTTTTTAAAAAGGGCCATAAACCTCTGAATGCTAAAAAAAAAAAAATTTTAAGCATTAACTTGTACACACAAACAAACCATGAAAAGGCTTGCTCTTAGCATAGCCAGAGTGGCACTGGCAAGGGCAGACAACAGTTCACATACAAATTGCAAATGCTTATCACCATGACTCACCATGACTAAAAAGTGAACACAGCAACACTTGCTGTTACAAAATATGTAACAGCAATTCATGGAAATCCTCACTGAATTAAAACAGTAGCTGCCTATGAGCAAAGATTGTAGTCTTGCAAAGACCTACCACGTATGTCTACGAGAAGTTGCTCACTCACTCACTCATCGTCTATAGCATTTTATCCTGTATTTAGGGTCACGGGAGACCTAGAGCCTATCCCAGGAGGCTTGGGGCACAAGGTGGGGTACACCCTGGACAGGGTGCCAATCCATCGCAGGGCACACACACTCACACACTACAGGCAATTTGGGAATGCCAGTTAGCCTAATCTGCTGGTCTTTTGACTGTGGGAGGAAAACGGTGTACCCAGAGGAAAGCCACCAAGCACGGGGAGAACATGCAAACTCCATTCACACACACACTGGTATAATCAAGCCTGGCTGGGAATCGAACCCGGTCCCTGGAGGCAACAGTGCTAACCACTACACCACTGTGCTGCCTTCTAGGAGAATTTTTTTTTAATTTTTTTTTTTAAGTTGGGTTTGTCTCCGTGATACAGACACTGTAGTTCAACTGTGAATGAAAGGGTTTTAAGGCTTAATGGACAGTGTAACTGAGGTTCGAGGCTCAGCATCGTCAAGTTGCCGCTGTTGAGCTTTTAAGCAAGGCCCTATCTGCACCAGGGGCGTTGTAAGATGGCTGACCCTATGCTCTAACCCCAGCCTCTTAATAATTTCTTTGATGGGTTCTACAACAGGTTCGGCCAAGGAAAAGTAGCCCATTACCACCGATATTGAAGGCGGCCTACTTTTCTGTGGCCCACACTGTATTACCCTCACTACTTTTAAGTACAGGTTTAAATCTTTGTACCTTGCATACCTTGGATACTTGTGCCAATTGGCAGAGATGGCAGAAGAACCTGAACTTAACAATCAAGTCAAAGTACAAGTACAAGCCTAAAATCTACGGCACTACAAGTAGAAGTACCACTTCAAATTTTAACTCAAGTTGATGGACTGAGTACATTCTCTAAAATGCACTTAAAGTCCAAAATACAAGTACAAATACTCCATAAACAAACTGATTTTTCTGGATTTTTGTCCAACTGGACCAAAAAAAAAAAGCGTCCCAAAATATCTGTAGCCCTGAAAACAAGTGGGCAGGATCCGTCGCCTAGGCAACCATCAATCATTTTGACGTGCTGACCAATCTGCGCCTGCCAGTCATTTCTACAAGATTGGTTTGCTTAGACTGGTGGAATTGCCATGTTTCTGTCCTCCCCACATTGGGTGTAACTCAGTCACCATATGGTGTGGGTATTGGCTAAAATGCTTACGTTTCGAATAGAAAATCAGTGCACTTTATGCGATTGTCAGATAAAAAGTAACAGGGTCTCCATTTAAAATGTAGAGAGTAAAAGTACAGTGTTTGCAGAAAAAAGTGTAGTAGAAGTAAAGTAAAAAAAAAAAAAAAGGTTAGATCTTGATGGAATTGTTTGTGCATCTGCTTTCCCCCTCAGATTCAGGGGACAAAAGCAAAGTTGAAAGAAAAAGGTTTTCTAATGGCACCAACCTTACAAATATGCATAACGTGGAACCTTGGATTGTGAGTAACGCGGTTTACGAGTGTTGCACAAGACAAGCAAAGCTTTTTAATACATTTGGACTTGAAAAACTGAGCAAGTCTTGGTTTACGAGTGCCAGGTATCATGCATCACGCATGCGCTCTTCTTTTGACACCGAGTCATGTGATCAAAACTGAGCCAATGATTTTTCTCTCTTGCTCTGCGGAATTGTGGGTAATCGTCTCCCCTGCTGGGTCTTAGTGCTCGTCTCTTACTGGTATAATCAACGTCTCCCTCTCTGTTTCAGCGTGTCTCCTATGTGTGCGCGCGAATAATTTGACACTGACACCCCACTCCCCGGCTTCACAGCCACATACAGACACACACTCTCTGCTTTACACAGAAAACTCAGCTCTGTCATGATTCTTTTCAAAGGTAAAGTGCTGGTTCATTTAATTTTTTTTACTTTACAGCAGTGATTCCGTATGTGCTCAGGAGAGTGCCATTAGAGAGATTTCTTTTTTTTCCGTTAAAACAGTGTTTCCGTTGGGTGTGTGTTTGTTGTGAAACTTAGAAAGCGAGGTGGGGGGAGGAAGGAGGAGTTTTACTGTGTAAGACAAGGCGAGGGAAGGGGCTAATTCCACACACACACACACACACACACACACACACACAAATGCACACGGCCTGCACGCACAAGCAGAAACACTTATCTATCTGGATTTATTATTTTAAGGTAAAGTGCAGGTTATTTTGTTTAATTTTTACTTTATATATTGTATTAATTATTTTTATGTATTTATTTTTCTTGGGCTGTGGAACGAATTATGAGTTTTCATAGTTTCTTATGGGTAAATCGATTTGGTTTATGATTAATACGAGCACACTTCCGGAATGAATTATGCTTGTAATCCAAGGTTCCACTGTATAGGTTAATTAATGATGTTTAGTGCCAAGAAAGAGAAAGGAGGTATCAGGAACAAATAAATCTTGTCATAATCAGACTGGTGTTTTGCTGACAGAACTGAGAAAACATTTCAAATACAAGGGGAATGATGAAAATGGTTGAGAAGAGTAAGAGGGATGGAAAGAGTGAGTGAATGAGTGAGGTTGGCAGCATGAGAGAAGAGACCTGAAATTCATTACTACCTATTGGATATATGAGGATTGTCCAAGCTGCATCTGCAAAGAGGAAAGCAGTATAAATTATATAACACTCCCTGTCTGTGACCTGTCTGAATCCAGTGTGTGTGTGTGTGTATGAGAGAGAGAGCGCGAGAGAGGGAGAGAGACAGAAGAATTCCGCTATATCTGTTGAGCCTGGGTTTTGTAAATGATTGAATGTTTCTCAGTGTTATTATCCATAATCCATCTACTAAAACCCTGGAGTGGTTTCCCAACCTTCAGTTTTATTCTTGTTTTTTTTTTCTTCTCTCTCTTCCATATTATCTCCTCTTTTCTCATCTTCATATTGCTCAAAAATAAAAGAGGAAAGACTTTAAAATGTGAGTGCATCCGAACTTTCATCTGTTTAGTACTCAAATATCTGTAACTTTATCTGCATTCAGATTTTCTCTCTAAAATCGGCATTGCCATGTTATGATGGGGCACGGATGCGGGCATGGCTTTATTAATCAGGCTAGAGCCTGACTGGACCATGGCCAGAGCTTAAGACGTACAGGCTGCCTTGTGAACCTCCAGTGGGAGCCTGCGTGGAACTGGGTTAGGACTTGGGACAGGACTCGTGCAGTAAATGCAAGTTAAATTCTTCTTTTGCTCATTGTGAAAAGGCAAGAGAGGAAGTTGGCCACAGCCCTCTGTGTCTCTGTGAATCGCCTTAAATTTAAAGGACTGGAGTGATGGATACCGCTAAGTAATCTATGCATTGGCATTGTTCATACAGTGGAGCCACTAAAGTGCAGTGTGGTTAAAACAGATACTGAAAGGTGAGGGCGTTCCTAAGAAGGTAAAGCTAGCATAGCTTGTCATAGGCCTTTGGCCTGTTGTCACCCTTTCAGCCTCTGGTGAGAGTTTGATTAGAACCAGGCTCATGACAGGAGAGGTTGCCTTGTGGGCTTGTGGCAAGAGCCTGATTGGGACAGGGCTATGGCTTGGGACAGAAGAGGGTATCTTTTATGCCTCTGGAGAGCCTGACTGGAAAAGAGCAGGGCATGGTTGGGATGGCTGGCAGGTTGACCTACTAAAGAACTGAACTGAACTGGGACTGGAAATGGAATGGCAGCAGCAAAGCGCATAAAATCATGCAGAAATCAGGTGTAGAGTTGCAGTCAGTATTCACATCACACATTAGAATGAGTCTTATCTCAGTGACTTTAAATGTGACAGTTTTTGTGCTAGATGGGTTAGTTTGATTATATGAAATTGCAGCTGGGAACTTCTCACGCACACGCGCACACACACACAAATATACTGTATATATTCAAATTCAAATTAGATTTGTCACATACACAGTATGATGCACAGTTAATGCGAACACTTTGTGATCTTGAAAAGAAAAAATTAAGTAAGAAAGCATAAATGCTTATAGGAAAGAATATACAATATAGAATCTACTATCTTTTGTTACAATAAAATAAAGTGTGAGGTAGAAATATGTAAAGTCCTGTATGTAAAAATATGAAACAATGTGAGACTGTAATAAAAAAAAAGTAAGAACAGTATATATAAATTGTATTAAGTATGGAATGTACAGTTGTGGCGATAAGTTTTGAGAATTACATAAATATTGGAAATTGGAAAAGTTGCTGCTTAAGTTTTTATAATAGCAGTTTGCATATAATCCAGAATGTTATGAAGAGTGTTCAGATGAATTGCATAGTCCTTCTTTGCCATGAAAATTTACTTAATCCCGAAAAAAAACTTTCCACTGCATTTCATTGCTGTCATTAAAGGACCTGCTGAGATCATTTCAGTAATCGTCTTGTTAACTCAGGTGAGAATGTTGACGAGCACAAGGCTGGAGATCATTATGTCAGACTGATTGGGTTAGAATGGCAGACTTGACATGTTAAAAGGAGGGTGATGCTTGAAATCATTGTTCTTTCATTGTTAACCATGGTGACCTACAAAGAAACGCGTGCATCCATCATTGCGTTGCATAAAAATGGCTTCACATGCAAGGATATTGTGGCTACAAAGATTGCACCTAAATCAACAATTTATAGGATCATCAAGAACTTCAAGGAAAGAGGTTCAATTCTTGTTACGAAGGCTTCAGGGTGTCCAAGAAAGTCCAGCAAGTGCCAGGATCATCTCCTAAAGAGGATTCAGCTGCGGGATCGGAGTGCCACCAGTGCAGAGCTGCTCAGGAATGGCAGCAGGCAGGTGTGAGCGCATCTGCACACACAGTGAGGCCAAGACTTTTGGAAGATGGCCTGGTGTCAAGAAGGGCAGCAAAGTAGCCACTTCTCTCCAAAAAAAACATCAAGGACAGATTGATCTTCTGCAAAAAGTATGGCGAATGGACTGCTGAGGACTGGGGCAAGGTCATATTCTCGGATGAAGCCTCTTTCCGATTGTTTGGGGCATCTGGAAAAAGGCTTGTCCGGAGAAGAAAAGGTGAGCGCTACCATCAGTCCTGTGTCATGCCAACAGTAAAGCATCCTGAGACCATTCATGTGTGGGGTTGCTTCTCATCCAAGGCAGTGGGCTCACTCACAATTTTGCCCAAAAACACAGTCATGAATAAAGAATGGTACCAAAACACCCTCCAACAGCAACTTCTTCCAACAATCCAACAACAGTTTGGTGAAGAACAATGCATTTTCCAGCACGATGGAGCACCGTGCCATAAGGCAAAAGTCATAACTAAGTGGCTCGGGGACCAAAACGTTGAAATTTTGGGTCCATTGCCTGGAAACTCCCCAGATCTTAATCCCATTGAGAACTTGTGGTCAATCCTCAAGAGGCAGGTGGGCAAACAAAAACCCACTAATTCTGACAAACTCCAAGAAGTGATTATGAAATAATCTCGAATTTTAGAGGTCCTGAAAAAGAAGGGCCAACACTGCAAATACTGACTCTTTGCATAAATGTCATATAATTGTCGATAAAAGCCTTTGAAACGTATTAAGTACTTGTAATTATATTTCAGTACATCACAGAAACAACTGAAAGAAAGATCTAAAAGCAGTTCAGCAGCAAACTTTGTGAAAACTTATATTTGTATCATTCTCAAAACTTTTGGCCGCGACTGTACAATGTGTACGATGGAGTGTGCAGCAGTAGGTGTGGTCATGGAATGTGAAATACAATGATGAGCCTGTGTTCCAATGGTGTTCCAGCACGTGTGTGATGGTGTGAAGAAAATGTGTTAAAAACGTGTCAGTCGAGATCTATGTAGAGTTATTTGTTTATTTCAAAAAACACTTTTTTTCAGTTTGCATACTAAAACACCTTTTTGATGTGGTTCAGAGGAAAAATATACACTGTTTTACAACTGTGGTGAGAAGAAAATCATCTCAGAATTCACATCAAACCTTTATGTGGATGAGGTACAACAGCAGAAGACCACATACAGTAAGACCACATCAGGTTCTACTTCTTATAGCCAAGAGCAAGAATCTGAGGCGAGTTTTAGCACAGACTTTCCAGATCTGGACAGCTGAGGACTGGAAAAAGACCTTTTTTCCTTTGGTTTTCAGCTGTGCTCATGACAGCCTCATATATCTGTTTTGGCTCATGGGGTATGGAGAGATTTTTTAAATTATTCTCAAATACAATATATATGTGCAGTATATTTGTTCCCAAAGGAGTGTAATTTTTTTTTAATGGATGCACAATCATGTAACACACATCTAGTCCACTTACAGTAGTTCTGCATAATTTAACAGCAACATAGTCCTCGTCTAGAATAACACAAGATATTCAGACAAGAAGCTTTGATTGTTGCTTCCTCATGTATTTACAGAATACCCATCATTTATTCTATGCTTGCGCAAAATTGTCAGGTCAGTAGGTTTTAAATGTCCAATGCTGCATTTCAGTTTGATCTTCTAGGAGTACTTCCTTACTTATTACGGGTGTACTTACTTATTTAAGATTTTCGGTTAGGCATGCTGCTTAGATGCATATCACAATTACACTCTCAATTTGCTGTGTATTTTATATGCATTCTTTGTTAAATGTTGTTGTTTTTTAAATATAGTGGGAGAGGATTTTTTTTTCTTCACATAAAGACAGCTAACGTTGAATGTCATTCAGAAATGTGTGTAATCATTCATGTCATTTAATTGTCTGATTGCCTACTGCATTTAAATAATACTTATAATTACAATTGCAGCATAATGCAATTCCAGAAGGCCATTTTCCTAATGGTTTTGATGACTTTTTTAACACATAATTGTGGAAACAGTGCCTTTGTTATGGTGCATCTCACCTTTAGCTACTTCCCGTACTGTACATGTTTTTGAGAGAGACACAATTAATATGAAATGACATAAATTAAATATTGTTAATTTTGCCAGCTTATTATTATGTGTATATATATTTTTTTACTAAAATACTGCCTGATTTAAAAAAAAAAAAAAAAAAAATCATGTTCAAATTATTTGCCTGCATCAAGTACCGAAATCAATTTGAAATGACTGGAGTTGGTTTACAGACATTTATTAAAACATGTTCTTTCCTCATGAAAGAAATGTTGCCAGAAAAAATATCATGAATCACTTAGACACAAAGATGCATGTTGAAAAAAAACAAAACAAAAAAAAAACAGTAGAAATCAAAACTTTGTTTAGTAGCTTAAATCTCCTCTTGCTCTGGAGCTAGGTAGGCGGCTTCCCCCTGGCGTGTGAATGGCTAGTGCACTAGCTAGTGATTAATCCCTGCTAAAGGATCTCGGTTTCTCTCTGTGTTACACTCAGCGGGGAGTGTAGCTAGGGTTCTGTTGGGCTGTCTGTTTGGGCTGTCTGTTTTGAACTACAGACCAGAGTCGCACAGCGGACGCTAAAAGAACGAGGAGTGACATGCGAGAGGCGTGTTGCTATGCGCCCGGTACTTCAAAGGCGCGAATGAAATGGTGCCTTTGATCGCCGCACTGAGGACAGTACACTATTGGAGCCCCCGTGGCGGTGTGTTTCTCGACCAGGCTTTTTGTCCCAGCCGGGACAGCTGCCCAGGCAAGGAGAGTTTGGGAGACGCCGTCCTGCCGCCATGGCAATGAGAGCTAGGAGGGGCTCGTTTGGCTGATCACAAGAGGAGCCGACTGAGTGAGCTTGCAGGAACCACTCAGTCTGCCACGATCGTTCACCAGGCACTGCCCATGCGCATACTTTTCTCCCTTATTTCCCCCGTCCTCCCTCCTTTTAACTCTTTCCTTCCCCAATATTCCTAATTAAATTACCCCTTTTCCATAAGACCTCGTTGCCTGTCTGTTTGTGATGTCAACAGTCAAATGATTGGGACTGAACAGCAGTATGTCCAAAAGAATAGCACTTGTTATTGTGACAAATCAGAAACAAAACTTACATTTGCTATCCCTATTAGTTATCCTATGAATGATAACTTCAATGGCAAAGGCATATTTCAACCAAAAACTTTGTGAAAGCGTGATTCTGGGAACATGGTCAAATACTTTTTTTTTTTAATGGAGTAGTGTACATTCTGTAGTCACATTTTGGTCTCACTCACTTAGTCACTCATCGTCTATACAGTATTTCTTTATCCTGTATACAGGGCCGTGGGGGCCTGGAGCCTATCCCAGGAGACTCGGGGCACGAGGATGGGGGGCCAACCCATCGTAGGGCACTCGCATACAGTATACACACATGCTTTATCATTGGATGTCTTTGAACTGCAGGGAAAAAACACGGAGGAAACCCGCCTGCTCACAGAAATCAAATCTGCCTGCTCACAGCCCTCAAGGAGGGTATCGAACCTGGACCCTAGAGGTGCAAGCCACTAAGCCTCTGTGCTACCATATTTTAGTCTTTTAATCATCATTAGGTTTTTTTAGTCAACAAAAATGTACAATATTTTACAAGTTTAGTCTAGTTTTTGTCCTGCTTACTAATTTCCTAAAACAACAATGTAAAACCTTTTGATTGTGCATTTAATAACAGTTAAATAACAAACTGTTAGGGCACGTACAGTAATTTATTCTGATGTTTCAATTTAAAATGACAATTTCATTAAATGACTTGTGATTGGTTTACCACAAATTTACAGTGCAATTAGTAGGCTACAGTATGAACAGTGTGGTTTCAGTATAATTTTTGTGTAGTTTCTGCGATTCCAAAAAGTGTTACAAGAACGAGACCAGTCTACAGTGCTGTCGGAGCTTTGTAAATTAGGTTTACAGATTTTCCGATAACGGATCCTTGCGACTTCCTCTCCTTTAAAAAAACAAGCAACAAAAAAAAAAACCCCGCCTGTGAGTCGGCGATAAACGCTGGAAGTACCCTGCTAATACTTTAATAATTCCTGCTTGAGTTAAAGTGGCTTCACACAGCTGGCATTAATTTGTGCTGTTAGCGTTGTTCAATTAGTAATTGCCGTTTTCACAGCAGTAATAGTATTTCTGATGCTATTGAGGTTGTATTTGCATTCACTTAGTAGTTAATTAAAACTTTGATCACTCTCAGGGTTTAACCTTAAATGAGGTAAATGTAAATGAGATTAAAACATTAATCTAATGTTACCAATTCAAGAGGCTAATATGCTAGTGAGCATGGAAGCTAATGAAAATAGGCTAACGTTATGTGTCTGCAGTCAATAACACTACTATGCAAGGTCAAGGTTAAATAATGCTACATATTTAAAAGTGAAGTTTCCTGTATTAATGAAATATGTTCACATTTCTGCCCACGTTTTCTGTCAGTTTTGTTTTCTGTTCTCTCAAAAATTATTCATATCTCCCCCCCCCCCCCCCACCAAAAAAACGTCAAAAAAATCATTTGTCCATTCATTCATCATTCACATTACTGTTTTTAATTATTCATTGATGAAACATATAAAACATTTTATTATGTTTTTTAAAATATAATTTTCAAATATTACTTATTTTGTCTTTGTTATGAAAAATTATACTGAAAAGATTTTCATCTTTACTTCAGTGGCTTTAACAAAATAAAAATACATTAATTTCACATACATTTAGGAATTACAGCCAATGTTACATACTCCCTTCATTTTCACAAGTTACTAAGCAATTACTTTTACTGATGTACAGTTTCATGGCGAGACATGGCCTCTTTTCTCGTTGTTGATGCATGACTGTTCTTGAGCTAAACTTATGGCTATGTGAGCAGGAGCTTAATGCGCCCAGTAGTTCCATCCCTGGTGAAACCTGCCTTATTCGTTTGAATGCTGCCTAGATCAAGTGTAGTCTCCCTGGATTAGGGTTAACATGACCTAAATATAGAACCAGGCTTGGGTTCTACAAATGAGTGCTTGGTCACAAAATGATCCACATTTGTGAGGTTTGATAAAACCTTTTAGGCGTCTTGTGGGATCACCAACTGCAAGGTGAAAAATTGGGTTCAGTGCAGTGCCCATTAGGTGGTAATTCATCGCAGTGCCATGTTGTGCTTATGAGTACACAGTATCTGGGCAGGTGTTTCATGATCCTACTGTAGTTTGATCATAGTAAGAATTGTGTCTGCATTCTTGATGTTGGAACCTTTTCAATTAGCTAATTGTGCTGTGCACCCAGTGTTACTTTAATACCTTACAATGTTTTTGCAGGTCCAGTTAGACTCACATGAATTCAAAGTGCTAATTCAACCCTGCAAAATTAGATTTTGTTGGTTTCAAACTCACTGGTGTGTCTTGTCTCCGAGTTGTTAAGTTGTCAAATACAAAATGTCAGAAGTTAAGCTCTGACATACTGCTGAGTGCCACAGCTCAGATGAAGTGCAGCACCTCCAGGTCTGAGAATAAACATCACCTCCAAGTCTGGAAAACAGTTGAAGTCGGAAGGATCTTGCCCCTTATGATCAATTCCAATACCATCTTATTTTATATTGACCTCAACATGATGACCCTCAGCAGGGAAGTAGAAGTAAAAAAAACTGAGAAATTAGATATTGAGGTATTTTTACTTGATTTATTTGTTTTACCCGCTTCTTGTTTACAAGTGCAAAGAACTACGTTAGCACAATGCAATTGGTGCCATGTTGTGCCATTTTAGTTGCATTATTTCATTGGCATCAAGTCTTGGTTTTGCCCAATCTGACAGGTCCATTCCTCCTATCTAAATCGCCAAGAACCAGGAGCTGTAATCCGGACCTTTCATTCTAATACACTCACTGACCTTGATGTGAATCATTGACGTGAAAAAGCAATAGATCAATAATTTGTTAATTATGCAAGCCTGACTCATCAGCAACCATTTTGCTTCTTATTTCGACCCTAACATGCATTCATGAATACTAAATTGCTTTTGGCAGAAATAGATGTACCGTAGACCTGGAGAAATTATTGAGAAATCACATTAACAAGGTTAAAAATTGGTTTAATAATGAATTAATTGAGCACTGCTGCCAACTTGCATCAAATGTGCTGGCTTGACAACCTGTGCTAGTTTTTGTTTGATGTAAATATTTCACTTAAAAACGGAGATGAGATCATATGTGTCTGATATAAAAATTACATTTATGTGTGCGCTGGATCCGTATTCATATTCCATGGCCACAACATGTAAAACGTGGAAATAGCATAGCATTTAGCCTCATGTAAACTACAAACAAAATTTAATTGATTTCATTCATAGCTGTCAGTATAGATGTATGATTACCTTTTATGTACTCACTGACGCACAGCTTGACTCCAAAACAACAATCATCCTGTCATATCATGACACGAATGATCTCATTACCACACATTCTTAATTTGTGGCCACATCGTAGTGTCTCATGGCCATGCATTACACTATTTTGTTCCCACACCTTAGTAAGTCATGGCCACAACATAGTATCTCATTCCCTTATTATCTTGCCCTTACGGCTTAATGAGACATGGCCACTGAATATTTTTCCCCTAATGTCACCAGAGGGTTTTTGTAGGTTTAAGACAAAGGATGTGGCAAAGCAAAGTCACTATAAAAATTTCCATCAACTTTTGTCAAAAGTGTTTGGCTTGAAACTCCATGCTAGTTGATACTAATATACCAAATCAAAGCAAGGGAAAAAATGTATAGTGAGAGTGGCGGTGATGATTTTAACAATGCATCATTTTTTATTAACAATGAGAAGTGAGAAACTTGTCATGAATATTTATTGTTTTTGTTTTGCTTATTAGTCTCCATTAGTCTTCTCTTGTTAGCAAACAATATCAATAAGAATCAATAAATGTACAGAATCTCTTTGTGTGTACATGGGTATACACTGATCAGCGCAAAGATATTATCACATTAACACGGATTATCTTTAATATACCGGTAAACTGGGGCAGGATCGTAGGCCCTCAAGGCTCATTTATGCCTGTGGGGAGCAAGGTGCTATCCTGTCTGGTCTGAGCCTACACAGTACTGTGCATAATGTATTGTGTTGTCATGTTATAGTTGATCACTGTGTTTACTGTATTTCCTTGCATTTCCAGTTTCTTAAATTGTGTAAATCTGAGATACAACAAGTAAATCTTAGACAAAATTATGCTATATGGAATAATTTGGTATTGCTTATCTATTTGATGTTTGTTTTTAAATTTGGGCCATCCTAAAACAGTTGTCAAGAATGACAGTAGGTTACATCAGCTATATCTAACTGTAAAAAAAAAAAAAAAAAACTTAAAAAATTTTTAATATACTGTATTTACATGTGCTATTTCCATATACATGTACAGAGTTGGTGATCTGCACAAAACTTTTACAGTCTGAAAAATGAGCACACACAGGTCTACACAGAGAAGTACAGAGAGAGAGAGACCATAGGAGGGGCGGATCAAACCAGGTCAAGCTCTCCACCAGCCCATCCAGCAAAAGCCACATCACAGCTGCGAGCCATGAAAAGCTGAATATTCTAGTAATACTGCCACACAAACCAGCGGGTTTATACCTTCTGGAACACCAGGAGTCCAGGTGAACACACACATTCACCAATGGACCTTTTCCAGCTTTTTTTCTCCACCGACACAATGAGGTTAATCCAAATCAAGAACGCAAGCAAAAAAAAACAGAATAGTGCAGCATAAAGCAAGGAATAGAACAAGAAATACAAGTAAGCTGAAGTCAAGGTTGGGAAACTCAACCATTCACATTATCAATTATATACCAGTGAACAGGTGATGGGATCACTCACCCATGCCTATCGAGACCGATAGCTAGCTGGTCTGGTCAGATCCCACAGAAAAGCCAATGCAGCACAAATTGCCAAAAAAAAGTCAACACTACCCAAGGCACCAGAACAACCAGTGTACCACAGTCTGCTGTGCCCCAGAGGCAAAGCGCCCAAGGTTGCCCATCCGGCCTTCAGATCCCAGATCCCACTCCCCAGATCTCAATCCGATTATTCACTCACACAAACAAGTGACACCGTCTCAGGCATTGCAAAAATAAAAATAAAACATATATTCTAGGTCATTTACAGCCAATGGCATGAAAAGAGAAATGTTCAAGGTGTTACAATGGAACATTCACTGTAGTAATCCAGTAGGGAATGCCAATAATGAAAAGAAAAAGAAAAAACTTCACTATGATAAGATATTCAGAATGAGACCATTTAATGATGCTGTACATTTACATTTACTGTACACAGGTTGGGCTCATTTCTTTAGTCAAAAAAATTGCATGCCATATGAAAGATAAAGAAAAAAATGGCGATCAGGCATTTTTTCTGAATCAATAATTTCTTGGGCTGTTGTATGATGCCATCACAACTTTCATTCACCCATCATATTTTCATTCGCCCATCATATCTTTAGACTGGATGCCCTATTAATCTGGATACTTTTTATACCAGTACCAAATTGAGTTGGCCAGCGTCTGATTTGGAGCCAGCGGGTGAGCAAATGTTCAGAGAGGACCCACCAATATAATAATAAACTACTGTACAAACATAAAACACAATCTACACAATCAAAATGTAATAGCCCTCAAAAGTAATAGCTATGTTGTGAAATTTGAAGCTACAAATTATTATTATTAGTAGTATTTTGTGGGTTGTTTGATTTGTGGTCTGTTATTCAGTTAACAGATGTTCCAGGGCCCTCTGGTCTTTGTGAAGTAAAAGAACATGTAGGAAGTGTCGATCTGCTTAATTGTGCCAATTTGTGCCTATTGACAGAAGTGTCAATTCTGGTGATACAATGCAGAGAAGAGTAAAGGATGGAGATGGACCCTAGGCATCAAAGACATTCCCTGCCCTATACAAATCACTGTGTAAAATAAGAACATGAGGGGCATATTGACATCAGACCAATTCCGCAATATCATTGTACCCACAACGAAACAGCTCACTGGTATTGAACTGAGCTGCACTCCACTGCGAAATCGGGTACAAAACGGGTGCAGCACATGATACACTAGAACCTCATTGTTGAACTGGTGTCCCATCTGTGTGGAATAGACAGGACAGGAGTTCCTGCTCTGACCATGTCCTCTTGCCATTGTCACATTTTTATTTTTTATTTTTTTTGGATTTTTCCCCGATTTACTCCCTAATTTAGTCGTGTCCAATTCCTCCCAGTCACTAGGGGGCTCCCACATTAAGGCTACTACTACCACTCAGCCGGGAGGGCCGAAGACTATCACGTGTTTCCTCCGAACCACGTGACGCCAGCCGACCGCATCTTTTCGAACTGCTCGCTCGCGCACCACACTCGTAACACACTCGGAGGACAGCGCTATCCGCTCCCTCCGCTGCGCGAGCTCACAGACGCCCCTGACTGGCTGTAGAGCCGTGATTAATGTCGGAGCACAATGTACCTCTCATCCCTCCCCTCTGAGAGAGCTCGGCCAATCAGCTCTCTCTAGACCTCCGGCTGCGAGAGGTTACAGCACCACCCGGGATTCGAACTAGCGATCTCCGGATGATAGGGCGAGCGCTTTAACCACTGCGCCACTCGGAGGCCCCCCATTGTCATATTTAAAGATGCCAAGAGAAAGCCACACAAGGCCACAGGTCCTGACAATGCTGCAACAAGCAGACACTATTGGAAATGGAAATCCTATTAAGCATCATTGTTGAGAGGAACTGTTTAGAGGAGTGGCACAGAAAAAAGAGAACAACCAAACGAAACAAAAAAAAAAACACATGTTCACCTATAACTGTTGTGTTGAATAGCATATAATTACTGTATGCCTTTGTCTCAATTATACCTTTTATATATTTGATTTGCACAACGTGAGAACTCTGGGAATGCAAGGGTCTTTGAACTAGCTTTCTTTGAACTATAATAGTTATAATTATATTATACTACACCTGACTTGTACAGTAGTTGTAAATCGTTGTATACACACGTCGACAAAATTGTTGGTACCCTTCAGTCAATGAAAGAAAAACTCACAATGGTCACAGAAATAATCTGACAAAAGTAATAATAAATAAGAGTTCTATGAATGTTAACCAATGAAAGTCAGACATTGCTTTTCAACGGAATTTATTTTTTTAAAAATTAACTCATGGAACAGGCCTGGACAAAAATGATGGTACCCCTAACTTAATAGTTTGTTGCACAACCTTTTGAGGCAATCACTGCAATCAAACGATTCCTGTAACTGTCAATGAGACTTCTGCACCTCTCTGCAGGTATTTTGGCCCACTCCTCATGAGCAAGCTGCTCCAGTTGTTTCCGGGTTTGAAGGGTGCCTTTTCCAGACAGCATGTTTCAGCTTCCAAAGATGCTCAATAGGATTGAGGTCAGGGCTCATAGAAGGCCACTTTAGAATAGTCCAATGTTTTCCTCTTAGCCATTCTTGGGTGTTTTTAGCTGTGTGTTTTGGGTCATTGTCCTGTTTCAAGACCTATGACCTGCGACTGAGACCCAGCTTTCTGACACTGGCCAGCACACTTCACATTGCATGTTCACATTTTCAACAGTGCTGGAATTTTTCACCTTAAAAAAATACGAATGACAGATTTATCTGGGCTATGACTCAAACGGCCACTGTAATGCCCTTAAAATCTGTCAAACATCTCTCTCATTCAGTTACCCTCTGTCTTTTTATTACTCAGGTTGACCTCTATGTCATTTATATGTTGATAGAAGCACCAGTTATGAGGGACTCTGCTTGAGCATGTGGTTCAATAGCCTGTGACTCAAACCATAGAAGCGATAAACCTTAAAATGCCACTGCTATATGGCTAGTAGTACAGGTAGGTTTATTTAGGCAGTAGAACAAAATAATTAGAATATGATTGCTTTTTTAGCAGGTGATCCCTCCTCTGAAAATCGTGCCAATAAAGGACCATAACAACATCCGGAGTACTGAGAAGCAAGCAGAGAACTGACTTAGGAAGATCAACAAATCAGGACTTCCAGGAAAGTTTAAAGCATGGCTTTATCAACATGGCCTGCTCCCCAGACTGATGTGGCTTATGCCTGTGTATGAGGTTCCACTTACAGTAGTGGAAAGAGTGGAACGTAAGATCAACTCATGCCTCAGAAGGTGGTTGGGAATCCCTTCAGGTTTCACGTCAGTCAGGCTATACATCAGATCAGGGCAATTACAGCTACCCCTATCTTCCCTGGTTGAGGAGTTCCAAGTAGCTAAGTGCAGGGTGGTGATGACCCTCAGGGACTCGAGAGACGGCAAGGTCAGAGAAGCTGGAATAAAAACCAGGTCAGGACAGAAGTGAGAGGCCTCAGCAACTCTGGCCATAGCAGAAGGGAGCCTGGAGCTCAAAGACATCATTGGAGCATCATGCACAGGAAGGCACAGTACTGACTGTACAAAGTACTGACTGTGCTAGCTGACATCCTAGAGCAGGAGAGGACCAGGAAATGTCAACATAAGAGCAAGTCGCCACCAGGCATAACATTAGATACGAATAACAAGTTCGAATAATTTGAATGACAAGGAGGGGGCAAGACCACCAGGGCCCAATAAAACCAGGGCAAGTCTCTTGCAGTCTGCTAAAGCATGGGAGTTTAGGGTAGATCTGAAAAAGAGACTCCAGTTCCCAGATCTTGTGGGATACTATCCCAGGATAGTGTTATGGTTAAGGGTCGAAACACTATGGGATTGTTGGTAACCATCTAATGACACAACCTCCTGACTAAATGCTCCAGTCATTGCAAGATAACTGAAGGAGAAGCATCCAAGGATGTATGCATTACATTACTTTAGGGAGCCACTGCCAGCATAAGTAAACACTGCAAGGCCAAAAAAGGCTGCCATTTCAATAGGGTCAAGCAAGGAAAAGAGCTAAGAAGAGTTGAAATTAATGAAAATAAAAATAAGATCACTTCAACACTTGATGACGTTACATGGTAAAATCAACAGTTAACCCTAACAGTATGTTAGGCATTCCCATGCACATACTGTGAGGAGAACTCACTGGATTGGAACTAAACAGCTGTGTGGCCATAAGAAAACTTGTTGTTGTTGAGACTAATCAGGAAAAAGGCTTTAATTTGCTAAGGAGCAAAATAATTGGATTTTGATGCAATGGAAAAAAAAAAACGTCATGCAATCTATTGAGTTCAGGGTATTCCAGTGCAATCTGTGTGTCAGGGTAAGAGGGAAAGTGCATGAAGCGAGGCACCTATCAAGCATTTTGGCCACTGTACAAGCCTCTGGAAGCAGTGTTATGATCTGGGGTTGCTTCAGGTGGTCATGTCTAGGCTCAGCAACATTATAAAATGAAGTTAGCTGACTTTACTGAATAACCAGTTTATCATATCAATGGAGTTTCTCTTACCTGATGGCACAGACACATTCCTGAACACAAGTTATGAAAGTGTGGTTCTATAAGCAGAGGGAATTGTTACTGGCCACCACAATGTGTGCTGGAATCAAAGCTAAATGTAATTAAATGAAATAATTTTTTTGGATAGGCAGTGGCCAATTAACCTGATGTTAAATTTATGCTGTGATCATCTGCGTCTACCTGTGTTTCTAGTTCGCTGGTTCTTTATTTATTGCAGTGTCTCTCACTCTGTCTCTACTCTGCCATTAACAAAATTATGATTTGTAAATTTTTAAACGTACTACATGTAAAATGTATCAGATTGCTCAAACAAATTACTCAGCAGGAGATCTAATGTTTGATAAATGACATTGTCTTATAGTTGTAAATAGGCTGTAATGTCCTCCATCCAAAACACAACATTGGGACAACATCGGAAGAACTTTGCTAAAATAATGGGATGTTGAATGAATGATCCCAAAGCAATGTTACAAGTGCAACCTCACAACAACAGAACATCAACATTTTATTTATAGCATTTAACAAATATTCACACAATAACCAACTGCATATACATCTGTGGAGCAACCCTTTAAAATGCCAGCCAGAAAGTACCCTAATTCAAGAAATTTCACCACAAGTCCCGGTTTAATTTGAACACCCCAGGCATTATGAATTTAAATTAATGCATTGAGACGTGAGAGTCACACGTGGTGTATCGGGGGGGAAAATGACAGTTCTGGGGCAGTCGTCACATTGATAAATATTTGAATTTGTGGTAATAAAGGACAACGTGCCAGCGCTTCTGGGCTTTTCGATGAAAGCAATTAAAAGACAAACTAGTCATCTGGGAGCTATTCATGAGCAATGAAACGTTATGGATACCGAGCTACAATTTGTGAATGACAGATTACGTTACCAGTTAATATGTCTCAGCATGTCTGCACTATTGTTGAGCCTTCTCTGTCTTAGAACAAGCACACACCAATTATAATCAACTATAAATAAGTGTTTGCAATGTTGCATTTTCTGCATCATTTTACTGTCCAGTAAGTACTTTTTAAATGCTAATCGACACCAATGTGGTCATCTGGCCAGTTGTTTATAGTCCGATATTGTGAAGTAAGGGCACAATAGCAAAATGTTGAAAACTGTTCCTACCTGTAGCTCATACTGTTACAAATGTAGATGTGATATGGCCTGGCATGGGCGATTTGCTCCAGCTGTATCCCCGCGCACACCAAACTGTTACAGTACTTGTATAAGAGGAACCACAGAAGCTAGAACTTTGGGTTCTTGGCTTGTTTGATAGTGGAGACTTTATAGTTGTGAGATATCAAAGTGTGTATATTTAAAAACTTGAGCAAAGAATGGCAGTTTTCTCCAAATGGGTATTTTCATTCCATTGTGCTTGGGAGACATGGCCGAACATTTTAATGGTGGTGTGTGCAGAATTTATGTAGGGCAATATGGCCACCAAGGTCCAATAAAAAAATGGAAAATTTGAGAAAACCATTGGTTAATTTCTTATAAAAAATAACACTGTTCCATTCCTGATTGGGAGAAGGCCCAATACTTGAATTGATATGACCCACATTAATCACCAAAGTTTTCGCACTCTAAAAATAACAATAACAATAGTAAGGATGCCCTGACAGCACCCATACTGAATACACATACTGAATTCCACAGTGGGTTAAAATACCACAAATAGTGGTGATGGAACGGATTCAGTATGAATGTATTTAAATGCAGCCGCATGGAGGATTAGTGGTTAGCACTGTTGCCTTGCACCTCCAGGGTCTGGGTTCGATCCCTGCCTTGGGGTCTGTGTGCATGGAGTTTGCATGTTCTCCCTATGCTTGGTTGGTTTCTGCTGTTTGCTCTGGTTTCCTCCAATTGTCTAAAGACATGCAGATTAGGCTAACTGATGTTCCCAAATTGCCCATGGTGTGTGAATGAGCGTGCCCTATGATGGATTGGTACCTCATCCAGGGTGCCCCAAGTCTCCTGGAATAGGCGCCAGGTCCCCCGCAACCCTGTACGCAGAATAAAGACAATTAATGAATGAGTATTTAAATGCACTAAACCATAACACTTGTATTTGCATCTCATTCCAGATTTACAGTAGTGCTCATTTGCTTTTATAATAACCTCAACTCTTCTGGGAAGATTTTGCTCATTCAACCTCAAGGTTAGTGACTTCAGCCATTGATGTCAGTTGGGGAAATTTGAGGGCATCCAACGTTTTCAATGGGGTAAAAGTCAGGGCCATGAGTGCACAACCACACAGTATTTATGGTAGTATTTATTTCAATCAATGCAGTGTAAATGCTGTGTGATTTTTACCAGTCTTGTGCAAGGCCTTTATTGAATCTATTGTCTCTCTGGTATCTTGATATTTTGTATGTTTATCTGTAATCTACGTTTGTCCTCATCTATGTGTTTTTTCATTGCCTGACCTTTCCCTGCTTAATATTGTTGAATTTGGATATCTGTATTTGTTTTAAATTTCGGTGCTTCATAAAAGTTGGTTGCCCTGTAATTGAATCCATCGATCACTACCTGATAGGTTCCGAGTAAAGGAAATTTGTAATGATGCGGCACACACAGACACAAGCCATTTTAATTTAATCCACTGATAATCAGAAACTTTATCAGAAAAAGCATGTAAGAAGGATAGTAAGGTTAAAGGTGATTTTTTTTTTACAGGGCTGTGGCAGGATGTGATTTTTGACGCCCTATGCATGACGATGTGAAAAAATACATCTTTGGAACGTAGGCCAGTTATCTTGGACAAATCTGCAGAGATTTAGAACGAAACAATTAGCACACCAAAATGTTTGCACATAATTTCCTTCTTTTTTATACTCATATGCCTTTTTGAAAGATTAAATGGTTACAAATTACATCAACGTTTATCACATTTACATTATTGAAATTTTGAGACAATGAAAAGTGAGAATAATAATTTGATGGTATAAAAACAGAACATTATTTATGTTTCCTTTTAAGCAAACATTTTAAGATTAGACATTTTAATCTCATGACATACAAAAAATAGTATTGAACAAATTTTGAGATTAAGAACATATAATAGTTATAGACCTACAGTATCAGCCATACAGTAGCTTTAACACCCCCGCCAAGGCAAATTAATAACATTGATTATTAAATATTTACTAGTAAACTGGTGACTGGGTCATGGGCATAGTTTAATGTACAGTACATGTTTTAGTGTATACTGTATAGTATGTATGTTTAATATTATGGCTGATTGGTGTACATGTCTTACAATTAATAAATATTTTTTTATTAATATACTCTATGTGCCCACGACTTTGTTTGCATTGAATTTAATTGCACATTAAGCGTGCTTTAAAGAAAATTTACGCCATCTGATGAATTTTGCGTGGAATGAAGGTGTGAGATTGCATATTAAGTAGATTTCAATTGCCCACTCATAAGTGTGTATAAAAAAAAAAAAAGTACAGCGCCATCTGTTGAATTTTAAGATGAACTAATGATTTTTTTCAAGGTTCAATTTTAATTGATATAAGGGCATTTTCCATTGAATTTTCAATGTCACATATCTTGTCTTTACATCCCCCAAATAATGTTTTCGAAAATATCTTCAATGTACACACACACACTGACACCAACAATTTTGTTATATTTTGATTTATAGATGATTTAAGATCTAAATACAAGATATTGACATTTTTACATTTTTCTTGGCATGCTAAATAAATAAAAAAAAATCCCACCATATTAGAAAACATCTAATGTTGTTCTTGCAAAGATGTTACTTTCACTCAGAAGGGTCACAACTAAGAAGATGAAATTATAAAAACTGGGTTAAGAACTGTAAAAAGCATCTTAGACTATCTGTTCTTGTGAATTCTGCCTCTCATACTTGCTTTAGGTTTTACAGGTTAAAAAACAAAAAAACAACAGTGGTCAGTTATGCAATATTACATTCTTTGCTACCATGCAAACCTTTTTCTGTAACATTTAAAAAAATAAATTTTGGCAATCATTTTATGTGATAAACATTTATAAGAACATTTGTATTACATTTGAATTAGAGTATCTATAAGACCTTTTGTTAAGTGCTGCATATGTTTTCACATGATTCATTTTTGCTTGTCTAATATATTCGATGAATAATGTGAGGTTGTGGTTTAGATTCAGAACCCCCAACCCCCCCGGCCATTGGAACAAACACTCCTAAATATATATGGTCACCCTTACCCTGCAGTTCTGCGGTTTGATTTGATTAGGCATTTCAGTTCCAAACCAAAGTTCATGACATACAGTATGAATTTTTCAGGTCATTGCCTGTGTTGTACTTAAGAAGCCACAGTTGGAGTATTTATACTTATGATGAATAATGTATTAGAATGATGTTCTCCAGCATATCCATACAACCCAGGTCAGGATGTTAGTCAGTAGAGTGTTAGAGTAAAATAATTGTAGCTAAAATGCAATCGAATTAAAAAGTCATTAAAATTTCTGAGATTTCTAAGAATAAATATGAAGTACAAGAGTCACACATTAGCCAAAAAGAAGTATAAAGTGGTATTAAGAGAATTCCAAACATTCAGTCAAGTTTGCTGAATTGTATTTCGAAACAGGAAGTTTGGAACAATGCAAGAGTAATAATTTTTAAAAAAAGGCATATTTAACAATTTGTATTAAAAGCGGTTAGGATGCTTAAGAACCTTTGCACAGTGTGCATATGCTTTGCAAAGCAAAAATGAGCAAAGCAAAAATCTTTTCCCCTATCATATATAATGCACATTTCACTGGAATGAAATGGAAACCCAGAATATTTTGGGCGGCCCACTCATCTTTAGTCAGTGTTTTTTCATGTAGCATCACATGTTCAGAAAGACAGTCGCCGCCGTGGCTCATTAAGGTTTCCTGGCGCCATTAGTTAAGTTTTTAAGTGGAACAATTCTACATATCCTTAGCACCATTGTGTCTTGGCTCGCTAAAATCATAACTTGTGTTATATGTGTTAAGTTAAAAAAAAAAAAAAAAAAAAAAACATTGATCACCAAGGTCAAGATTCTGTCCCTTATTAAGTATGTTTGTAAACAAGTTATGAGGTCATACATAATGCAGTACTATAAAATAATAATTGGCTAATATGTTTTAAAAGATTTTAATATTAGTTTAGTATAGGTACTTTAAAGAATTAATAATGAGCTTATTATGCCAGATTTTTTTAAACTAAGGGTATGCAAAAATCTAAGTCACTTTTTTTTATTATGTTCTAGATCGGCTATATCTTAAATATGTGGTCGTGTGACTTGAAGGACAATATTCAGACTGGAATTCATGTGAATTTTTGCCTCTGCTCGTTGACGTCAGTCAGCACCAGCAGCATGGGGATTTCAGAGCAGTGTTAGCTTTATCTGTTTTGGCAGCTATTGCTAACACCTGGCTTCCTTCCTTCTTCTGGACCTCAACATAAACAGCCGACTAGCTGCTTGCCATCCTCCAGAGCAACATCTCACACTTATTTTTATAAATAAAATAACACTCGTTGTTTGAAATGAATAAGTGGGTGCACAAATGTGATGTTTTAACCCAGATAACATCAGCGAAGACATATTGATATGCACGAGCGTGCTGTTTCTGAGGACAGATGTGTCCACTTTAGAGTCAGATCACTTTTAATTATTAATGTGAACTGTCATGACACCCAAATCTCGTCTGATCTTAAATCTGATCGATTAAATGATGGAATTGAGCAAAGTGGGTTGTAATGTGAATATGAGGCTTTGTCTTTTAATTGCAAGATATACTGTATTATTATAATATATACTGTAGTAATATATATCTAATGAAGCCCTTACCAGACAGCAGTTCGTTAAAGGTTTTTTTGAATGTTTAATTGATATTTTTTCTACTCAGATTTTAAAGTTCTTATTTTTACATGTCATTCATTTCCTAATTAATTCACACTAACCAGTCAATTTATTTTCCCTTTTTTTAACTCTCTTTTGGAGCATTTTTCATTCATTTTGTCTTTTTTTTGTACTTTATGTATGGTCTGTAAGCAAATCTAATAGCGTTTTCAAGAGATTAGTTTGCATGCAAAATACACACACACACACACACACACACACACACACACACACACACACACACACACACACACAAACGTGGATAGTTAAGGGGGTTGAGGGTATTTATTTATCTTGTGCGTGAAAAGGATTTGGTTTGGTGGACAAGCTTTGGGATGAGCATTGACCGATGAGCTTGAGAGGGAAACAGCAGAATATTCCAGAGCAAACAACACCTCTTGCTTTGTGTGTGTGTGTGTGTGTGTGTGTGTTTTTCTTCTCTACCCTCTCTCTGTGATAGTTCCCATTTCATTCCTACCAATTACCCGAGAAGAACATCTAAATAATGTACAGTATCTTTACATAAGAAAAAGGATTAGACTACTTCACTGTTCTCACTTATCTGTTGTGAATTCCAAAAAGCAATCCGATCAGGTTTCCCAAAAGATGTTCAGAAAACTCAACCCATTAATAAATGAACAGGAAATCTGGGAATGCTGTTCATTCTGTTCACTTCTTTAATTTGATATGGCATGTATTTCACTTTTTACATATATGTATGTATGTGTGTGTGTGTGTGTGTGTGTACGTACGTACACACACAAAGGCTGCTAATTTCTGTACAACCCGATGATGATGATGATGATTATCATCATCATCATCATCATCAATATTATACATATAATTACCTGGCAAGAGGGATGATTGGATTGATGCAGGATTGCAGGTTTCGCAAGCTAACTTCAGGTTAAACCCTGGTTTATTCATACCAAAAATATTTCTTTTTTTCTCTCTCTTTTCAGGGTAGATCACTGTTGCAGTTAGAACTAGACAGGTACATTTTCTGAAGAAAATGTGAGTGTTGCTTGCCGTGGCAAACAGTCGGGCCTCTGGGCCTTTTATAATGACATTCTACGTATGGCTTAACAGTGATCCTAAGAGACTGATTGGTTGCCCAAGAAAAATGTGCGCACCCTCTTGTCTCTATGACAATGGGATCCACAGTTAGGGTTAGTTCCTGTGGAAATTCCCATAACAAGGAATGCAACTGTGAGCACTGTGGGGAGTACCTTCACCATAACATGTCAAGGGAGCAAATTTGGGCACCTCTTGCGCCCCAGGGGTACAAATTACACTCTCTTACGGGGTAGTTCGTCAAAGTTGGTCTCAATGTTAAATCTATGGGAAATGTTAAGTCTTAGTAGTCATAGCACCCAATTCCCAAATAAGCCGCACGATTTGACACCTCTTTCCTAGTTACAGTATGCGCCAAGGTTTGTACAGAATAAAAAGAAAGAAAGAGAGAAAGAGAAAAAGAAGCCTACAAGATAATACAAGTGATGCTTTGCTTCGCAAGCACCACTAATTACAGTTACTGTAACCTGTTCTGGGGCCAGTTAAGTTGGTCATTAAGTGTGTGCAAAATCTTCTTCCTTTCCAGTCTAGAGAGCTAGGAATTATGATTGTCACATTTCTGTGGATCTTGGTGTTCAAACTATGACAAGAACTTTGTAGTAAGCTAACATTTTCAGAATGTAAAAGCACCAGTTAGGGTTTTTGATTCATATATAGTCTATGTACAATTTAATAGTTTTATAGTGTAAGTGTTATCAAGAGCGACTAAAATAACTTGTGTCTAAGATTTATTCATATTGTATATACATACTATACTGCCAAAATATACAATACTGAAATGAAAAGACGAACAATATTACCTTGTCACTTGTGAATTTCTTTATCAAGAAAGAAATTAACATACACACTATTATCTGTTAGTGTTGTTTTACCGCGGTACGCGTAATGCAAGTGTTCGAAGTGTGTGTGCACCACCTCTCTGTAGACAGTGTTCATATTGTTCACGCAGATTCTCAAACATTTCCCGGAACAATGCTTGCTTCAGAATCCTGCAAAAGGAGATGATTTGCTTGCGTAATGCAGGCACTGATCTTGGCAGATCTTCACAGTTGAACACACTCTCCTTTAACTTCCCTGACAAGTAGCCGCCTGGTGGTGAATGATCGGGGGGTTGGGATAGGTATGGGAAATAATTATTCTGCCACCTTTTTCAAACTTAGTCCCCATTCACGACCGCTTCCGTAGGAGCGGAAATGATGCTTAACTATGAATACTTTTTCCTCAATGAGAGACCCATTTCCAACAACATATGCACACCACAACTTGCTTTTCACGACTGGGATCACGTACAGCTCGAGCTATGACCTGTGGACAAATGCACACGTTCTTATGAAATGCAATATACAATTTGATTACTGTATATTTTGGTGCATACTATATATACACACACACATGCATACACATACACACAGTACATTTTGTTTGTACTATAGCCTAGGATTTCCCTAATTTCCCTTGTAGCATTAAAATAAATGGAAGTTAGTATTAGAGCATTCCTGTGGCTGTATGAATCTGTCAGTGCAGAGCATCAATTTTTAGGCAGTCTCTTTGGACACTACTGAAATGTCTATTAGTAAGTGGACTATAGCAGACCATGAGGTTCCCTTTTAAGTACTGCTTAACGACAAAATTAAAACCCACTACGTAAACTTCAGTCAATTATCAGAGTCAGGCAAAAACTAGAGTTACAATAGGAATGATTCTTCAGATTCATTCATTGGCCCCAGCCATGGCATTTGACATTACACTTTCCTGCACAATATAGCCAACATTAAAAAGGAAAGATTGTCTGATTTGCACCCTGTCCATATGGACCAATCAGAGGGCAGGGTTGTATGACCGGCCACTGCAGAAAAAGTCAGTAAAACAGCAAAAATGTAAAACAACCTTTATTTAAGGTGCGCGTGTGTCTGTTTTGTCTTTTCTTCAAAGGAAAAGAGAAAAGTCTACATGTAATAAACAAAGATTATGTTTTAAATACACAGAGCATTTTTTAAATATATTATTGCTTAATTTACAGTTTGATTAACTTTATTTACATGCGGTTTATACATCATGTTTGTATCCTTGGTTCTTTTGTATAGCTCAGTGACTTAGCACATAAAAATATATACAGTACTAGTGTGGGATGGAAAAGTGCTCAGTAAATGCAAATTTTTAATGCATTTAATGATTAAGCAGAAAAAGTGTGCAGTAGACAGATTTTTACTTTTATTTCTGTAAAGGCGTAGTGCAGATCACTGTAAGAATTTCGTATAAAAGCAGTGACTGAGTTTAGCCCTCAAACCCTCTCAGAGCAAAAAAACAAAACAAAAAAAAACCTTGATTATAATCATTATCTTTTACCCTACTGGTTTGACGAATTTGTATTGTATTTAAAATTGATCATATTCAATGTCATGGTAATCGTTCCTCGGCAACAGCTTTTATTTATTTATTTTATTAACAAGAACTATGACTCATTTATGATTTAACAAGCGTTACTTTTATTGTTTTTGCACAAAAAACAAATTGGGGCGGGGGGGGGGGGTGTACTAATTTTTGAACATGTCTAGATCTTTTGGATCACCTGTAACATTTCTAAAAAAAAAAAAAAAAATCTTTTAAATAAAAACTTTTTATGACTCTTCTTTTATAACTCATTATAACTTCTCGCATTGCCTTTTAGTCAGCCGATGTTCCTTCCAATAAAAACGTTTTCAGGAAAAGTTACTACAAAAACACTACTCCATACAGCAAACTGTAAAGTAATTCTAATATCTTTAGAATATAAGGTTCTGTCTTAGTTGAGAATGAATGTGACATTAATGCTAATTTCACAAAATGTGTGATTCACGTCACGTTCATGGAAGGGATTCTTGTTGTGTGTAATGGAGAAGAAGAGGTGGAGTACCTTGTATATGTTGTGGAATACGCATGGGTTGATAAATGAGTGGTAATTTCTGTCACTCTGCGAGGTTTCGCTATAACGCGCACAGTTTCAATGGAACAAGGATTACAATATACTTTATACATGCACTTTAAAGACCTGCACGACTAACCATAGTGAAGGTTCATCTGTCATTAAGGGATGAATAGCAGCTTCCCTTGCTTGATTAAAAAGGTCCACTGGGTGAGTGTTAAAGCTCAAGGTAAAGCCTGTATAATCTGATTGGCCTGATGAAGTGATGTACATTACAAACAATGTTTAGAAGCTGCATAGATGCATATTAAATTCCCAGATTTAACACTTAGAGTTCATAGACATCCAACTGGACCTGTACATAAACACTGCAAACCTGAAAAAAAGCCAAGCTTCCCCAGTTCTTTTAGACTGTCCATGTCATTTAACTTTTTAAGAGTTAAGTTTAACCGATCAAGTATCTTGATAGCGTGTTCATATTGTGATTCCTCAAATTTATTTGGGGGGTTAACACACACATATAGAAGAAACAGTCGTTGTTTAATAATTGGCAGAGACTCTGCCTACAGATATCTAGACAAAGTTCATTCCACTACCCAGGTGCCAGAACAGAAAACAGATTAGATGTGTATTTTCCTCGATCTCTGAGAGATGGTGGGACCAGCCGAGCAGTGCTGGAGGATCGGAGGGAACGTGGTGCTGTGAGGGGTATAGTTAGACCCAACACGTAAGTAGTTGCTGGGCTGTTTTTAACTTTGTTACAGCTACAGGAAGCCAGTGCAGGGAGCATGTGGGAGAATTTGGGACGGTTGGAAACGAGATGTGCAGCTGCATTGTGAATCAGCTACAGAGTGGTGGACAGAGGCAAAACTGCCACGAGTGAGTTGAAAACCTGGAAACCTGAGTGTCTGAGGGAGGAAAGAAGAGAATAAGTCGTGCGAGGATATGACCTTACTAAGAGACCAGGTATAGAGGAAGAAGAAAAGAGGATCAAGTACTGAGCCTTGTGGAACACCAGTAGAGAGTCTGCAAGGAGCACATGTGGATCCCCTCTTGTGGTCCATGACGATCACCTCATATGACCTATCTTCTAGGTAGGAAGCAAAGCATTGCCGTGCCGTGTCACAGGCTTGTAAGGATAGACAAGAGAATCTTGTGGTTCACTGTGTCAAATGCAGCTGAGAGGTCCAGGAGGATGAGGACAGATGACAGTTTAGCTGATCGAGCAGCATGGAGCTTCTCGGTGATAGACAGAAGGGCAGTCTCTGTCGAATGTGCCGCTTTGAATCCTGATTGGTTGGGATCATTGCTGTGAATTGAAAATGAATAACCAGAAAGGCAAATGTATCAGTGGTAATCAGATCTAGTCCGGGTCACTCCTAATCAGAAGCATTTAGACACTCCTAATGTAATGTGATATATTAGATAGATAGTATAATTAGAGAATTACAAATACTTCTACCAAATGTGTGACGTCCAACCTTCTATTTAATTTTGTGCTTAGCTTGTGACATAGCCACAAAATACTAAATCACTGTAATGGTTTAATACATTTTAAGAAATAATATCAATATTTTGTTTAAATTGATCCTCTCTCCTATAATTTAAACAGGACACAGGTCTAACTACAGGACATTTACTAAGCATTTATCTACTGTTGTGTTCTGCTTACATCTTACTCTAAATATACATTTTCATGACCGTATACATTTTGGCTATGTTCAGCTTATCAGTCTGCTTTTTTCAATGTGACACAAATCAGATTTTTTTAAGGGCTGTCTGAATGCACAAAGCTGATTTCTTTTTTTTTTTTTTTTTTTTTAGAATGATTTCAGGCACTCCCTTATGTAGTCCTACTGTACATAGGATATAGGTGACCCTATCTGTAAAAACCCAGCTCAGAAAGTAATTCTCACCAAAAAAAAAAACCTTTTTGCTGTTTTTTCACAGACAGGGTTTTATATATCAGATATGCAGTCACATGCGTGATGTCATCAGGTGGCAATGGCAATTTTGGGATTTCACAGCAGTGCTAGCAATAGATGCCAAAACAGCTAAATCAAGTCATTTGGCTTTCTTCCTTCTTCTGGACCTCAACAAATAAAGCAGACTCACTGCTTACCGTTCCCAAGAACAAATTTCCAAGCCTATTTTTGCTAACTTTCCGTGAATTTTGAAAGGATGATGCCATTAATTAATCAGCAATGAGATGTATATGGATATCCAACTATCTGGGTACCTCTGTAGTCTAACAAGGGACCATGGAGGCCTGTGGTGATTACCATTGTATTTATTCCTATTTTATGACTGTGGTAGGACCTCTGGTCAAAATTCACACACCAAGCGCAATTTGGGAATGCCACTTAGCCTAATCTGCATGTCTTTGGACTGTGGGAAACCGGAGTATCTGGAGAAAACCTACTGCAAACTCCACGCACACATGGCCTTAATTGCCATTTTAACTATTTACTTATGAATAATCAACTTGATCGCCACACATTGTGGTTCCATCAAATTAACTTGAGCTGACATCACGGAAGAAACATTTATTAATGTCCAAGGTTAGATGTTACAATGTTACAGTCTGCAACATGCAGGTATGGCTGAATATCGATTCTGGTATTAAAGCCACACTAGGTGCATTTAACCTGTCTCTGAATGTGGCTAATAATGCTATGTGAAAAAGCCTGTGACATGGCATGCCGTCATTCTGGGAGTCAATAAATTTGTTCCACAGGAATGTGGGAGCTGAAAGCTTTGCTAGTTGGTGGCAGGAACCTGAGAAGAAATTCAACAAGCTGCTGACATTCCTTCTCTTAGAGACAAGCATAGAAATGCATGAGATACAGAAGTGAGATATGCAATAAGTGTGTTCTGAGTGTACTAGTGTGTGAATTGCTTATGATTCATATTCTTTAGATGTTTGAAGATGCTGGAATCTTGAGTACTACTCTGACTGAATACTTGTGAAGAACATTCAGAGCTTAAATCAATGAATAAAAAGTGAAAAAAGCAGGCAGTAAATCATACCAAGTGAATATTTTTTCAGATTCTCCTTATTTTCTAAGGTTTATTTTTTATTAAGCTGTCATCACACAATTGCATATTTGGATACGTGATAAAGGAACTCAAGTTTTTTTTTTTTATGTTAAAAGTCCATTGGAAGGAGGAGGCGAGTTACCATGTTTTTTCCCCTCATTCAAACTATATGCTGAGGATACTTCGCTTTTTTGTTATTTCATTATGTCACCTAATACATTGATCAATTAACTTGGAAAATACCTTGAATTTATTTTTTTGTGTGTGTGTGAGAGACAGCAATTTGCAAAAGCTAGGATAAGCATTAAAAGACCTACATAAATGACCTTAAAGAATGAATGTGAGCCAATTCTAAAACTTGAAATGGATTAAGTTTGTTTACAGGGACAAAGAGTTTTGTTCTGTATGAAATATGAAAAAGTTCTGCGTAAATATCGAAAAGTGGGCTTCTTACTAACTGACATACAGTACGTCTTTTGTATAAATTGTATAAGGTGGTACAGCAAATCTTTCACTACACAAAGGTACTGTACTACTCAACATGCATTTGAGCCATCATTGAACCCAATTCTCTGTACTCTTTATGTACATCACTATTGTGGTCAAGGTTGATGGTCTTTTGATGTGGTTTGTCTTTACTGCTGGTTTCCCCTTCTTTAAACTTTTTTATCCATCTGTGCACATTTCTCTTGTCAATGGTGTAATTTTGTAAACATTTTGTAAAAATCAACTGTGCCGAAGGAGATTTTGAAAGAGGATTAGATAGTTGGGTTCAACAATGGCACAAATGCATCACTGGTAATGGAGACTATGTTGAATAGTACTGTACATTTGTACATAAACACAACTGCATGCTGACTTGGATGGTGGATGGTCTTGCTTTTTACATGCATGTCTTATCATACGTAGGTATCAACAAAAGTTAATTGCAAATATTAACGAACACAGGATGATATCATTCTGACACTTAAAACCATAAAAAGTCACAAAAAAGCCATAGGTTTAAGCATAAAAAATCCATAGGCTATGCTGGCAAGCTACAAATCGCAACAGGTCACCTGACACGCACTGGTAGACCAAGATCTCACCGTACGACTGCCCATGCCTCATCACACCTTGTGAATTTGTAGCAGCACATGGCAAAAAGCATAGAAGGTAAGAATTTAAACAGAATGCAACATCTATGAACTACATATTAATGATCTTGAGGAAAGAGTTTTGTATACTGAAAGTATTACAGTAAACGTTTACATTTGGGAGTTAATTTCAAATTGAGTACAGTTGACACTGTGTACAGTATATGTAGAGGTGTCTATTAGAACATGCGCATACACGCACACACGCACGCACACACACACACACACACACACACACACACACACACACACACACACACACACACACACACACATGACACTAGCTCTTTGCCCCTGACTTCTCCAGTCTAATGACCAATGCCCGCTCATTAGACACGGTGCTCTGAAAACAATATGGCCCAGTGGCAACCTGTTATCATTAACTAAAAAGCAAATTACACCCATGGCTGTGGATAACACTCAGTCTGTTGCTGGAACAGGCTCTTTTTTTCTTTTACCATGACTTTCTAGCTCATTAATTTTGATATTTATGTACATTTGAAGGCAAGTACTTTGCACTTTTACTCAAGCAGCAATCTAAATTGAGTAATTACCCTTGGTAAAACTTAAGTGCATCTCTACTTTCACTCAGGCACGAGATTTATGTATTTTGTCTAACAATGTGTAATACCACTCAGATCATGCATTCTGAAATCTCTGACATACCTTCTGATTCACTCCTTTTCCAAACACCCTGTCCACCATCAACAGTGTTTGTCTGATCCCATCTGAATTTGATTAAAATCATTCCTATTCAAGATTCCAGCTTAACTGTTTACATGGATGATGACTGCTAATAAGTGTATACTGTATGTGTTTATATGCTCAAATTTATTCAGAATAATTTTTTTTTTAGGTTCTACCCACTATGAAGTGTTTGATCTGTCAGAAATATAACATTAGAAGAAGTATTTTTCTCCAGCTGGAAGGCAAGGTTAGGCTTCCAATCTTTTCTGATAAATCCTGCCATCATCCAGCATACGTTATGAATGGTAACGATAATTCTGTCTCAGTTTTGATTGGTTAGAGTATACGATCTTATGGTCAGAGTATATGATCAGAAATGGAAGCAAACTTTTGCTCGTGGAAACTCGTCACCTAATGATACACCAATGTGGGTCATATATTCCCAAAAAGAGAGAAATCAGGCCAAGTGTTTTCATGACTAATATTTCAATATTGTAAGGACTGTCTAAAGTTTACACCACACCTTCATTTCCGTTGAAAATGTATTCTGAGCGGAACGAATCAGGTCAGAATATTTCGATTAAGGAATTTACATGATGCAGTTTTATTTCACATGGGTTATTTTTGTTAGTGGAATATTAGAGTCCTGGTAAGAGTCCAGGTACATCTAAGTGTCTGTAGCTTTGAATCTTTGAAGCCGGACATAACAAGAAAAGTGTCTTTGTAAGTGGGTCGGGAATAATATGCTGTTTATTTTTTTCTACACCGGTTTTCACCCAATTTGAGGCATTTTCCCAGCATTTTCCGCCACTTTCCAAGTGCACCTATGAAAATATATTTCAATAGCAACAGATCTGTTGTATAAATGTTTTAGTTTATCTGTTTGTTTGTTTTTTAATTTTACATCGGCCTTAACACAGTGCTCAATCTTAAATCCCACCTATTTCCTATGAGCTAAAGAACTGTAGGTTCTATTAGCAAGCTAGCATGTTAGCATGTTATAACATAGTATGTTTAATTTGATGTACTGTAGATAATGCAAAGTTTTTTATTTTATGTGGGTGTAAAATAGAAGACTTATTTAAACAGGACTTGTGTGGATTGGACATGCTGTACATTCATGAAGATGAATTCGGTAAATATTTGCTAACTACCTTGCTAATATGGCTAAGGCTTCAAATTGAGTCAGGGACAATCGGAATCCACTCTTGAGCTCAGTACTGAAATTATCCCAGCTTTGCACAGTCCCTTGTTTAGAAAGAAATCTAATATAAAAAATTTAGCACCCACTTGTACAATAAAACTTTGGGTAAAGCTGTTGGAACATTTGGCTTGTAAATAAATTATAGGCTATCCACTCTTTCTTCTTGCCTTTGGTTTCCTTTTTTCTATAGTCAACCACAAGGCAGTGACTGTTTTTGCTTTTAGCTGTCATTACAGAAGACATTAAAGTTAAAGCAGGACTTTTGATTGTGCAGAATAACAGAACACAGCTATGAGGGTAAAAACTACCTTCATTTCTCTATGTAATCCCCTGCTACACTAATGCACTTAGCTCAGTGTTTCACTAATGCTTGGATACGATCATGGAAGAGAGTTTTTTCAGTACACTGGAGCTACTATCAGACACCATGGCCTCCCAGGTCAAAACATTCCTTAAACTCACTGCAGACTAGAAACCTGTGCTGGATGAAGGGAGAGAGCTCTCTCGGTACCCGATGTGCCCTCACCATGCCGAAATGCAGGTGTTGATAGGTGAGTGATAGTGTGTGCAGTTTCCACAGACAGATGAGCCTCTTCCACAAGTTGGCAACATGTTATCTGTTGATTTTTAAGGATCAGGTGTTCCACTCGCTAAATGTTCTCATGAATAACGGCAGTGGGCTCCATGCTGACTTGGCAGGTATCTTCACTCCTTCTTGGTCTATGTTTGAATAATTAAGAACTAAGGCAACAGAATAGGTAATCTTCCTATTACACCACTTAATAAAAAAGCATATCCATGCATAATTTAGATTTTTTCAGTCAGAGATCTATTCCAAAAACATTTTATGCACGACTTAATACAGGGCCATCCACTTGACAAATTTTTTTCATAAATATTGTGCAAGTAGTACAAGTTTAGGTATTAAGATTTTATCCAGGCCAAAAAAAAAAAAAAGGCAATCTGTAAATTACATTTTATCAGTATTTGGTATAAAAATAGGAAATGCTTAGTAATCAATAGTTGTAGATTTGAACACATGCATATTTTACCTGATTTCTAATAACACCTCAATAAAATTTCTCATCCTTATCTCATTTTGCCTTCTCGCGATTGTGCATGTACACATTCAACTGTAAGCTGTAGATTGGCTTCTCAAGAAAATAGGCACTCAACCACACAAAAGATACGAGAAAGAAAGATAACTGTTAATGTAAGAAAAGGAAGCATAACCAGGGTATATCTTCTCTCTAAGACTTTACATTATTCTACACCATAAGACTAATTCCATCCAAATCCTTTTTTTTAAAAACTATTGTATTCACCAAAAAGGGTTGGCACGATCATGTTAGCACTGTGGCCTCGCACCTCCAGTGTTAAAGGTTCATTTCCTGCATTGTGTGTGTGTGCGTGGAGTTTGCATGCTCTTCCGATGCTTGCTGAGTTTCTTCCAGGTACTCCGGTTTCCTCCCCCAGTCCAAAGACCTGCAGATTAGGCTATTGGCAAGTTATTAGCTATTGGCAAGTAACCATCTGAGTATGTATGCTTGGTCCCTGAAATGGGCTATCTCCGTGCTCAAGGTGTATCCTGCCTTGTACTCCAATTTTCTTGGGATAGGCTCCAAGACCACCCTCACCCTAACGATGAGAAGAGATGAAGTATTAGTTTAAAAAGGGACATTATGTTCACATCTTGGAAGTGCATTTGAACAAACAAGTAACTTTAACAAAACTATGAAATGAAAATTGCAGCATGACATGCGACTGATTTCCAAGCCCTATAGATGAGGTCTAACGCTGACACCCTAGCCAGAACACACTTGTCTAAAACCACTGCCATCAAAGAAAATGGTTATTTGTCCAAAGATTTAAACCACCATTCAGCAAGCCTGTGATTGAGTCTTTGTGTTTTTAAGTGTGTAGCAGCTGACGTTTTAATGGAAATGCTTGTTTGGCTCACTTGGCATGACTCAATCACACATCAAACAGAAAAAAAGGCTTATGACTAATGCGACCTCTTTTAATTTATTGCCTGTTTTATTACTGGTCATTATTTTTTTTAGCAAAGCACAAACAGATATTTTGAGAGAAAATGGGTTTCATGACAAATTCCATTTCATTAATAAATTATGTATGCACTTATCAAGCCCAAGCTGACAGCAAAACTCCACAGACTTTAAGCATAAAAATATTGCATGATTAATACTGACTACAAAAAATATGTCTCGAACATTGGAGTTATACTGAGTGATTTATGTGCTGTCCTGCAGAAGGGAAACTGCTGGCTGGTTGTTGCTACTTTCATGATAATTCCAACTTCCCATCCACTGTCGTTTTATGCGACTATGCCCAGCTTACATATGGGCATGTTATCTGATTATTTGCAAGCATGACTAGATGTTGGTTATACTGTACTTTTGTTTCAGTTTTAAGTAATATTTGCCAGATTGGCTTGGTACTTTAAAAAAAAAAAAAAACCTTTTTTTTTTTAGATGATGTGTTTTTGGTTTAGAAAAGTTGAGAGTAGTTTATACTTAACTATAATTATGTAAGGTAATTATGTACTATTACCACCCCAAAGTGCACCTTTCATTTGTGCCAAGAGACTGGGAAATCCTTTACCATGAGGACGTTTCTCAAGGAAAGCTGGTGTACATTTAAAAAGACAGTTTTATAAATGTACTGTACAAAGCTCCCCACAATGTATAATCTTCCCTTACAGAATGCTTCACCACATCAATGATCAAATAATTTCCTTTGCTGGCCAACTCCAGTTTATAAGCAGTATTGAATTACGTGAAACTATTACCTGTGACTAAGCTATTGCATAGAAACTTATAACATGTTAAAGCATGGGCATTAATGCAAAACTGATTTAGATTACAGTCTATATTGTTAAATTACAATATTGTTAGTGCTGGCTGTTATTCAAATTTAGTCAACAATTAATCTTCTGTCCAGTCAGATTTGAGAACTTAACAGTGCAGTGAAGTAAATATAGTTTTATCAATATTTGCTCTACTAGCTATTACAAGAATGTGGTACTTTTCATCACTAAAACATGGACAAGAATCAGCGTCCTTCCCAGGACATTATGTACAGTGGAACCTTGGATTACGAGCATAATTCATTCCGGAAGTGGGCTCGAATTCCAAAACACTCGTAAACCAAATCAAACCTTTCCATAAGAAATAATGAAAACTAAGAAAATTTTCCCTTAAAAAAAAAAAAAGGAAGATTTTTACAAGCGAGAAAGAACTTCCATGCATGTTTTAGCAACTTGTTCCGAGTGGGTGTGTCTAATTTCTTTGATTATATCTGAAACATTTAAATTACAGTGAATACATATTTAATTCAGAGAAAATAATACTTAAATATACTTGCTTGGACAGCTACAGTCGTATTAGGCAGGGTAATCCCTCCTGTATTAGGCAGGGTCATTTACATGTAGGACCATAAGTTTTGGAACACAGTTTTTGGCTTAAATTTGAAATTAAACAAACAAGATGTGAGTTGCTTCAAGCGTTTTAACAGCAGTGATGCATTGTCAATTCAGGAGTTATAGCCATTTTTATTCACACCTCCCCTCAAGCAGTTGCATGGCCAGGTGTGTCGAGTTCAGTCGTTACTCCATGACTAATTAAGCAGCTAAAAGTCCTGGAGGTGGTTCTGAGTGTTACAGTACATTTGCATTTTTGCTGTTCACTCAGACTTTTAACTTGTACAAATACTGACTTGATGATTCACCACAAGTTGCAAACCACTGGTAATGCTCAAGAACACAAAGGCCAGGTTAGACTTTGCTAGAAATCTTTGCCAGATTCTTTGGACTGATGAAACCAAAATAACTGTGTACCAGAATAAGGAAAGTATAGAGAAAGAAAGGTCCAGCTCATGCAGACCACATCATGGAGGTGGTGTTCTGGCACAAGTGTGTATGGCTGCCAATGCAACTGGGTCACGCGGTGTTTATTCATGATCTGACTGCTGATAAAAGTAGCAGGATGAAATCTGAAGTGTACAGGGCTATACTTTATGCCCGGATTCAGGCAAATGATGCAAAACTAATGGGCCACTATTTCATATTGCAGATGGGTAATGACCCAAAACATACGGTGAAAGCTACGTAAGAGTTTCTCAAGGCAAAGAAATGGGATATTCTTCACTGGCCAAGTCAGTCACCTCATCTAGGCAGGTTTTAAACTTTCTGAAGACTTAAAGCTTTAAAGGCCTAGAAACACCTACAAACAAGCAGTTGCTAAAGACTGCTGCAGTAAAGGCATGACAAAGCATAGTGAGGGATGAAGCTTCGCATTTGGTCATGCCCATGGGTTACAGACTTCAGGCATTCAGTCGTTAACTGTCCAAGTATTAAAGGCAATCCTTATGTTTGTAATTATGTCAATTTCTTACATTATTTACTTTTACAAATGGCTTTACTAAGAAGATACTGTACATTTTCAGCCTGGACATATCTTACTGTGTCTGACTCCAATCATTATGTGGAAGTCTATTGGCATCACTATTTAAGATACCAACAACTAGCCTGCATCCTTTGATTTTTCAATTAGGTGTGCGTAATTGAAAAGTGGTGGCAAGCGCTTGACCAGGTTAAAACGACACAGTATTTCAATGGTTCCTCAGGTTTCTCCCACCAACTTGAAAAAGCATGTAAATAGGTGATTTGGCCATACTCAATTGCCCCAGGTTATGTCTGTGGATGTTTAGTAGGTAGTGAGTCATGATCACTAAGTCATGGTTACTATGCCTGCATGTTTCAGCTTAAGGGCCATATTCAAAATTAGTTGAAAATTGATCCAGGTATTTCAAAATGACCTAGGTGAATACAAGGTTAATAAACAACTTGATTAAGATCTGAATGAGTTTTGGTGCACCGACTCCACCAAGTGTGACCATGCAAGGTATGTTCTTGAACTTAGTTTTTACCTGAGAAGCATTTTAAACGTTATGGAGTAGTAGCTGTGTTAAATGAGTCAAGCATTTGTTTTCTGACCTTTTCATTTCCAGCTTACAGGATGAGTGACACTGTGCTCCAAACGGCAGTAATCTAGGTGTGTTGTAAAGTCCTGATTGCCTGAGGACAGCATGATGTCTTTACCATGAGGATATATACGAGCCCAGAAGCTTTAATCTTATTTGACTTTTAATCTTTAATGACAATGGTGCTTCTGTTAGCCAGAAGCTGATCCAATCCATCCTCTTGCCTTGTCACAAAAAATTCAGAAGGCAACACACTGTGTGTGTGTGTGTGTGTGTGTGTATGTGTGTGTGTGTGTGTGTGTGTGTGTGTGTTCAATCCAATCTATAAGTAATGTGTACATTATATGTTTGTGTCTGTGCTAAGATTAGAGGCAATGGACCAGTGCCAATTTGATATGCACTAACTAAATTTCATTTGGCTATCACAAAAGTACAATATTGCTGATCTTATTTCTCATCTCTTAAGTGTTTGCTGTGTGTGTTGAAGATGCCAGTTGGGTGCATGTATAAATGTTATTTGTGTTGCAGCGAAGACTTTAAATCGCTATTTGTATTTGAGCTCAAATAAAAATGCAGATTTCCTGCTTTGTTAAATTCCAAGTATTTCCACTGCATATGTTCTGTGATAAATAGGTTATGAGTTAATTATTTCCATGAAACCTTAATATTAATTGGAACTTTCTGCAAACACTAACTGATTCTACAAAGAGAAAGAAGGTGCATTAGCATTCAAGAGCAAGAGCAGAAGCAAACACTTTCATTTCCTAATGAAATCATGAAACAGACTACTTCACACACATGTCTGCTAAAGGACAAGGGATATACTGGGATCTTTTTCATAGCCATGGTTGTTTGAGTGTTGCTTTAAATAAAGAAGGGTGTCGTAACAAAGAATCCTGCCTTTAGTGCGCCATACATTAGTACATGAGTTTCTCCAGGCTCTGTCTCCCATTAACCTGTGAAAGCTTTAATTTGTATGTAAGCTTTACCAGGGGCAAAGGGAGGAAACTCAATTATGGATTAAAAAAAGATAAAAAAATTTACCACTACTATAAATGAGGTAAAACAGCACTTGGTGGGTTTCCTCCCACAGTCCAAAGACATGATGAAGTTAATTGGCGTTCCCAAATTGCCTGGAGTGTGTGAATGATTGTATGAGTGTGTGTGTGCCTTGCAATGGATTGGGACCCCTTCAAGGGTGTACCCCACTTGTGCTCTCCTGGGATAGTCTCCAGGCCAAGTGGGATGCACAATGAATGAGTGAGAGACGCAGCTGTTCTATGTTTAGGTTTTTGTTATTGTCTTTTTTACATTTTACATCAAGTGTTAAATTTCCCAGCCTTTGGTTGCCATGGCCCCGCTCTGTATCTTCATTCCTCATTTGGCAATTCTTCCTATGGCGCAACTTAACCCTTTTGCTGTCTCTGACCTTTTGTAGAATACGCAAATCTCTTTGAGGTTGTAGATTCAGGAAGTGGGTTAGTGCTTATTTACAGTACCTACATTTCTGTAAATAAACTATGTAGAATATTCTTCTGACAGCATTGTGTGTGCGTGTGTGTTTCTTTCCTGGTCAGCAAGCAGATCGAAGCTGTATTACCTTTATTATTAAATTATTCAAACTAAGGCAATTGAATAAGACTTGAATACACAAAGAACATTAGTACTGATTACTACTACTGCATGAAAATACATTGATTATTAAAGCGTAGAGTATGCCAAAAAAGAATATAATGCTCTATAATGTTTTTACTTTTGTGCATGAATGCTGTTTTGTGTTCTTCTGTGTACAGCAAATTGACTTTCCGTAGCTAAAGCTTTACCCATGGCCAAGGCAACTCGGGTATGGCTGCTAAAATTCAATTTATTATGGATTTGAACACAAAATAGCATCCATACACAAAAGCAAAAACATTACCTGCACCTAACAATTTTTTTTTGTGATTTAGTGACCACTTTTAGTGAAACCGTTTTCACCTCTCTTTTTTTTAGCCTTTCTCACTCCTTCAGTTCAGTTCAGTGTCTTGCTGCGGCATGATGTAGACTTCTTGTACTGTATATAAAATAAATAAATAAATAAAAACACACTTCATCACAAAGTACAGTAAAGTGTACTTCTACTTACGTCTCACAAAGAAGGTACTGTAACAAGAGCTGAGGTGTACTTTGCATCTTTTATTGTCAAGCACATCTGTCATTCCAGATGTGTACTGTAATGTAAGCCTGTTCATCACAATGTTTTTTGAATTATGATGGGTGGGTGGTGTCGGGGGATACTGTTGGCCATCAAGGGATCTCCCTTAAATGAGTGTTTTTGTATTACAGAAACATGGATTGTATCCATAGAATACTTGAAGCAGAAAAGAAAAAGGGTAGGGTAAGGGTGAAATCAACCAGCCCCTAAAGGAAAAATCCTATAAAAAGTATAGTAAGAATATACTGTAAATCATTACTCAAAACAGTTATAGTTAAACGAGTATGTAATGAAATTATGTTGATGGGTGACAAAGTCTTTATTTTTTTTATACGCACAGGTCTAATGAATACTCACTAAACAATGGCTTCATAACACAATCTATTTTTTAACAAGTTTTTAACTTGAAGAATATATGTTTTTTTTTTAACCTTAAGAATATAACTAAGAATATTTAGTAAAGATTTGATTAAACTGCATTTGCAGTGGCAGAGTTAAACTTGTAACATACAGTAGATGGCATGCCAACAAATTTTAGACTTTGTTTTAAAACAAGGCCGTTATCATTGTGTACATTTCAGACATGAACTATAGCCATTATAACTAATAAAGGCTGGGATGGTTGTGGGGTTAAGGGAATATAGCAGAATTAGATAATAACTAAAAGAATAAATGATAATAGAGACCGTGATGTCCACTACCTCATGTGCCATGTTTGTTCTATTGTTATTTCCCTTTCAGTATCATGTCCTGTGCTTAATGAGTAAAGCCTATGACCTAAATTAATCTTGATGTTACCATTTGTCCAATCTGACAATCATAAATGATTAAACTGTACTTAATTTACAGATATGATTGTTATTTTACAGGTAGTCTTGTGTTTTAAATTACCATCCGTCTCTACTAAAATAATCTTTACTCCTGTCCACACTTCCTGATATTATGAAATTTTCAGACACATGCACAGAAAAAGAAGAAAGCACAAGGCCAGTCTATTCATGCAGCAGTATACAGTTGATATCTGAAAGTTGTTGATTTGAATGCTTGTTTTTGCATTCAAATAACCTTGTACTGGTCTTCATTTTCGTAATTATTTTACCAGATGTTTTTAGGTGTCTGAAGGCAAAGTAAAAAAAAAAAAAAAAAAGCAAAGTTTTACACGTACGTGAAACTGTACTGTCTGTCTATTTTTTCCTGGCTTAATGGCAAAGTGATTCTGTTGGTGGTGATGGAGATGCTATTGAAAAAAAATGATCCTCAAGGAAAAATATGGCAAACCACAGAGGTGTGAAATACTTGCAGTCAATTCAATAATCCCAGTGGGTCCTCAGGAAACCATTTTAAACACCTGTGTAGGTAAACGTACATGCATGAAGATTGATGCATCTTCGAACTTGTTTTGATAGATGATGGATATAAAGATAGAAAGTTCTACCTTAGAGATACCTAGCAAATCCCTGCTGTTTTTGCTTATTAACCCGAGACATCATACCACCCCTACAGTTATGCATAGTGGTGGTAGCATCATGCTGAGCAATATGCTTGGTTGCTTCTCTAATTATCCCGGCTATACCTACTCTTTTTGACACATTTATTTATTTATTTATTTATTTAACAGAAGATTTAGTTGTGTTCTGTGGGACACTAAACACTTGGATATATATTATTATTATTATTTTATTTATTTATTTTTTAACCAAACCTCGCTTGATACTGTTTGAGGACCAAAATTTTTTTGATAGCTCTTTGATCTTCCTCATGCTGTTTGTTTTATGTGAGAGAAACATCTACTGTATAGTGAATACTGGCATAAGACAAGGATATCTGCCTGTACCATGTACAAAGCTACTAAGGCCATGCCTTAATAGCCAGGTATTTTTAAAAACTGAGATTTTTTTTCTTTTTTTTATATATAATTTTGTTCACATGACCTACATTTTAAAAATAACTTTGTCCACATGAAAATGATGGGACAATGAGGACAGAGAGAGAGAGAGAGAGAGAGAGAGAGAAATGCCAGTTATAACAGTTAAGCTGCCAGGGTCACTTGAGACAGTTGTTTTGATGTTCATAATATTCTTGCATTAGGACGCCGTGACAGTTCTTCCCTAGGGATTTGCTGAATCGGAAGATTCTGCCAATGAATCTGCAAGTAAGTGTGTAGGAGAGAAAGAAAAAAAAATGGCATGCATGCTGTATGTTCATATTTTATAATATCTGATGCTGTTTGGTATTTGCTTAATTATAAAACCACTGCTCTGCTTAAAATAGCATGAAGTGAACTTTTAATGAGAAAGTGAATCAGTATAAAACAAATGTAAAGAAACACAGACAAACTTATGATGATAATGTCCTCTTTGACATTAGCCCAGAATAAATGTTCAGTATAGAAGTGAATATTTAGTATAATATTTGTGTCAAATCCCAAGAGCTCATAAAGCTAGGGTTTTGGTATGCAGCATTTTTTTCAGCCTTTTATTGGACCTGAAAATGCTATCCGGCCTGGTCAGAGAGGATTGGCCTTGAGCCTTGAGGGCTCATGTCCCCCTCCTTATTGGCTCCATGCGGTTTTGTTTATGTTTGAGGAGTCTGGCATCTCAGTGGTTGATGCTCCCTCACACTTGTTCATGTGGTGTAATATATGGCATCATTTCTTTATGGTTCTGGGTATCACACTGCTTATATTTAGGAAGCTGTGCACAGGGGTGGATGTAATGCTTGTGATGGATGGATGGATAGATAGGTGGATAGATGGATGGATGGACAGACAATCTCTAGAACCATGGGTGTAAGCAGGCTATACATCTTTGATGTGATGCTAGTCTGTTGCAGATTAGCATGCACTCACATTTCCACCTAGGGACACATGGACACAAATCTACTATCATACCTCCCGGAGTCAGAGGAAAATGTCATTCCGTAGCCTAGAAGAGGTGGACGTAAGGATTTGAGGAGAGCTTTGACAAGGATTCCTTCGCGAGTGTGTGTCGAGAACAAGGAATTTCCACCAATCTCGTGGTTTTGCTAACAGGAAGAATGAGGAGAACGAGTGATTGAAACAAGTGACATATCTAATAATTGGTAAAATTGGAAAATCTGAGAGTGGTGAGATTAAGTTTGAAGAGAAACCAACAAGAGCCCAGGAGTGCTAGGATATCTCCTGGAGGATGCCAGTTTTCTCACCAAAATCACACTCTGAGATTTCTCGTCAAGTATGAAAGGAAGAGGGAGTCTAGATATCAGAGAATTGAGAAAAGAAGTGAAGAAGTGCTCAGTGACAATCCTTGTGTTGACATTTGTGGTGAGGTGAGCCCAGGGCGATGGCTGGCGGCAGAGTTCAGTGGCGAGTAGTCCCGTGGCGTTGCTTGTGATTGGCAGGCAGCAGACATGGCTGAAGAGAGTTTGTGTCTCAGTGGGGTCACTATCTCTAGAACATGGCTATAGCAGCATGAGAGGTGCAATATATCATTTATTAAATTGCCCTAGAGGCAATTTAGAATCACCGGTTCACCTTCCAGCTTGTTTTTGCGATGATAAAATGCACACTGTGAACATAGCTTTTGGTCCAAACACAATCAAGCTGAAACATCACAGACACTCAATATGGACTCTCTGCTTCTCTGACCTGTCAGGTTCTTCTCACTGTTCCCTCTCTCTCTCTCTCTCTCTCTCTCTCTCTCTCTCGCTTCTGTTTGTCTATCACTGTAACTTTTCTCCCCAGTTAATGTACTGGAGGATGTAGACATGTTATCAAGGCAAATACCCGGAAACTCCTCCTTTCCAATCTTGAGCTCAGAATTGCTGAAACGTCTGACAATTTCATTGCACTCTCAGTGAATTTGCATTTTTAGATGTCTCGATTTGTTGAAGCGTTTTTTTAGCAGAGCTATTTTGTAACATGTCTGTGTAATATGACTGGCATTTAAAATAAATAATGTGTGTAATAATAATAATAATAATAATTATTATTATTATTATATTTTATTGTTGTTGTTGTTGTTAATAATAATAATAATAATAATAATAATAATATTATTATAACAACAACAAATAATAATAATAATAATAAGAAGAAGAAGAAGAATGTCCATCATGTGTAGATTATGGTTGGCTTTTTTTCCGAACAGTACGTTTGCAACAAATATAAACTACATATACAGGGAAAGCATAAAGTCCCTCTGTAAAAAAATATGTACAATCCTAAAAATTATATTCTAAAAAATTATACTAGACAGAAACATTGAGAACATTGGGAAAGAAATGTGGTAAGGAATACTTTGCAACAAACCGTTCGTATCTGAAATCAGGGAAAGACTTGAGACTCATTCTACCGCTATTATTATTATTATTATTATTATTATTATTATTATTATTATTATTAAGATATGATGAAGATACATGGATGGGGAAAAAAGACTTGAAAAAAATATCTATTCTTGCATTCCTGTTGAAACATAGATATTTGATATTATGACATTACTGTAATTTATCCTTCAAACTGAGAACGTTTTAGTATCTTGTACAGCCTCTAGACTTGGCATTAGAGTCAGTAGAGGCCACTTAACATGTCTAGTAAGCTGTTATTTAGGAATATTATAGTTTCACAGTAATTTTCTGTTCTAGTAGAAGCTGGTATAGTTTCCATGTCTGTGGTATTTCCACTGGCAACATCTAAACTTCATACTTCTTGGTGTTATTGGGATTGTGTGTTAAATAAAACCACATTATCAAGGACACAGTCGTAGTGCTTCTGGAGCTTATCCCAGGGCCATGACACAGCACAAGGCACTGTACATAAACTTCTTATATCTGGGGCAACTTAAATTTGCTTATCAACCTACCAGCATATTTGCTAGCGGTAGGGGAAATCAGAGAAAGTAGAGGAAACTCACATATCATGCTTAACTTCTTCAAATGCATTTGCAGCTAGATGGTCTCATTTCACACTTTTGTTCCCAGTGACATCATCTCTCCTATACCTTAGTGCAGGGGTCTGCATGTGGCTCTTTCATCCCTGTGGGTTTGGAAAATAATAATGAGTATTTAATATAAATGCATTTTATTTTAGCTCATTATCTTTTTGTATGTACCTCTATATGTAAAGATTATGGTGATCTTTTAACATTAAAATAAAACGTGTTAAATTTTTTGCCGCTCAAAATATAGGTAACAGCCACGGATGTGCGACACCCGTATTAAATGATTTATTCAGCTTTTTGACCCGCAAAATAAACTTTTGTTTTCTCTGTAGCTGTTCATTGATGTCAGAAATGCAACACAAGTATAGTTTTTTATACATAGCGTAACGGTAAAACACCATATACAGTGCAGCATTTTATTGCAAGCATGATGCGCGCGCACACAAAGTGCAGGCTGATACAGAGAGAGAGAGAGAGAGAGAGAGAAAAAATGGATCTTTAACGTCTCTAATGAGACTTGCTTTTGCTTTACATGCGCGCACACAACTGTGTTATAAGAAACGCAACCGTGTTACTTGCAATCCGAAGGTTCCACTCCATATCATGTTATCTTCATTGTAGATGTCAAAAGGGTTTTGTGGCTCCTGGTGTTTTCAATTCAATTTTATTTGTACAGCGCTTTTAACAATTGACATTGTTGCAAAGCAGCTTTACACAATCAAAATAATTAATTATTCAAGTTAGTATGGAATGTGAATGTGTAAATCGAAATAATGATCAGATTGTCCCTGATGAGCAAGCCGAGGGCAACGGTGGCAAGGAAAAACTCCCTGAGATGGCAATAGGAAGAAACCTTGAGAGGAACCGGACTCAACAGTGGAAGTTCAGTGTTTACATCAGTTAATATGGAGTCCAGTTCGTTATTGTAGGCTCAGGTATTGGAAGCTCTTTCCTGTGTTTAACGTTGCTGACGCCATTTCTAGTGCAAGAATCTACTGTCGTTTAGTTTTCTGTCTCAATGAATTAGTGAAATCATTCTAGACAATATGTTCATAATTTTGGCAATATATTTCATATTACAATACTATTGTGGTGACACAGTGCTTTGAAGAGTCAACGGGTTCCGGGTTTGATTCCCGTGTTGGGTCTGTGTTCATGGAGTTTGCATGTTCTCCCCATGCTTGGTGGGGTTCCTCGATGGATGGAATATAGATATACAACTTATTTTTTAAATAATACTGTGTTGTAAAGTACATCATCAGCATGCCAGAGATGCACAGTTGTGGAGGAAAAAAGTATTGCACTTATATTGAAGTATAGTGTAGGGGAAAGGGGACGAGGGAAGGTAATGGTGAGAGTAGGGAAAGAAGTACTCAGTCGGTTTCGAGGTGAGCCCAAGCCAGCTAAAGTTTAGCAGGTGACAGTCCTGCGGGAATGCAGCTGAAGAGAGTTGAAGCCTCAGCAGGGTCACTATCTATAGAACATGGATATCACAACACGGATGGTGCAAACCTGCAGGTTGTTAGATCATCTCTCTGTTCAGCTGCCTTGCATTTCATGATTGCAGTTGGTCCAAAACAATGGTGGTGTTGAAGTGGTGCTGTCCCTTCAGCACCACAGTGGTCTTAGATTTAGGGCATGTGGGCTGTAGACACGCGGTCACATTACTGTACATTAAAATATTATAATACATTTGTCTACAACATACAATAAAAATATGTTGGACTGTAAAGGCAGTGTTCAAAGTTTGGAATAAAGCATTTCAGTTTGTATTAAGTTGTTTTTTGTTTGTTTGTGGAGGGGTGGTTCACAGCTTATTCTTGATATTTCCTCACTCTCCCCCTAGTTCCTGTTGTTCCCATATGCATTTTTGGCTGTTTTCCGAAATCTTGAGTGTACTGTTTGCACTTTCTGTTTCTGTTCTGTTCACGGTTTCAGCATATTGTTCTGCATTATGATTTAAAAAATAATCAAACTAATGATTATCGTGCTTGTTTTTGGTGTGAATGACATTTTGGAAAATGCTTATAATAAAGATACAGTATACAGAATGTATTACCTCTATAGTAATGAAGTGCTTCAACCTACCATGAAGGATGTAATGAAATTCCACATCACTGGATTGATGATAAAGGATGTAATTTTTTTTTCTCTCTCTCTTTTTCATAGATAAGTGCGATGAAGCGCTAGCCGCACCCCTTTCCCACAGTGCGTTCAGTGGTTCATCTGTGTTCACCACTGGATATGCTCCTGGATATGCCAAACTAAACAGAAGAGAAGGTGAGAGCTCACCTCTACACCATGCACACAAGTTGCCCCCAACACACACAGACACACACACACACACACACACACACACACACACACACACACACAAGACACAAAAGGCACAAAAGGCACAAAAGATTATTTATAATAGAAGCAGTTTGGAACTTGGCAGAAGAATGTGATCAGAAATCCATGACTATCACTTAAGTTCTTGCGTTTAAATTACACACATTATATATATATATAGTAGTAATACCAAATAATGCTAAATAGTGGCACTTCCTTTTTGTTGTGGTAGACTACAGCTGAATGTGTGTTCAAAAGAAAAAGTTTCATTACGATGCCTCTCTGCTTAGCTACATCACTGAACTTATTCTCCTCAGTAAGGAGAGTATGATTGCTACATCCTACTGTTTATGCATAACTCGTGAATGGACAATTGGCTTGTTTAATCGATTTTTAAACCCTTTAAAGTGAACAATTTGTTTCATCGTGTGCATAGGCAACACGTACTGCAGGGATCACTATCCCTCATCTCGCCTCATCTTCATCATCTTCTTCGTCCGTCATCCATCACTGTCACACTTTTCCTCCTAAACCGTTCATGCGAATTTGATCAAACCTTCACAGTAAAGCTGTAAATAAATGCAACATAAAATAAGTTTGAATTAAATTGAACAATAACAGGCAGATTATTTATACCTGTTCTGTTTTACTATAGGGTTCATCCATATTTAGTATTTAAGTAATTTAATATTTTTAATATTTTTCATTTTATATTTCATTTATTTCAGCCTTTAATCATCACATACAGGTATACATTACTGTATGGTGAAATTCTTTATTCTTTACTTATCCCAGCTTTTTTGGTAGGCACAGGTTAGACATTTTTCTGGTGCAAACAGGGTTACAGGCTTTCAGGGTTCAACCTTGCGGAGCTGAGGATCAACCTTACCCCTAACCTTCCGATCTTCCGATCAGTGATTTTGAGTCTTAACACAGTGAGCCATCACTGCCACTTCATATAACACGGGACTGAATGTTCTTTCCGTTCACCTCCGTACTATTGTGAGAGATCAGTGCAAACCTTCTTTCATTTTGATCAGCCATGCAGAATAAATGTAGTCATGTCACGTAGATCCGAATGTTAATAAATCTGTCACTTAATAAATTTTTATTTTTCATAAAAATTTATCATTAAAAACATAGCGAGTTTATAAGAAATTGAGTTTAAAAGAAATGTGGCATCTGTCACACACAATTAGTATCAGCTACCGTGAAGCCGATAACCAAAAATAATTCATTGCCTGTTTATTTTTTTTCTAAATGCTCTGAAAATATATTCGAGTCGGTTAGCAGCTTCTCACAGCTTAAATCTGACTTTCTTACTTCAATTATTAAAATATAAATATGACATGGTCATTTATCAGGCATATCCAGACCCAATCACTGAAACAGACTCATTAGATACACTAGGACAAGCGGTATCATAATACACTCTAATGGGTAATGAAGGGATCTGGACACCCATCTGCCAGCCACAGATTTCTGTCCTCATTAGTGACACATTATGTAGGCCTGCAACTTAGGGTGCTTTCCGGCTACAATCTCAGGCCCGGAGTGGGGAACACTTGACCCAAAAGTTCAGAGCGTTTGTGTAGTATGAATACTCCATATGGGGCTTGGCACAGATCGACACACACCATGCTCGAATCCACTTAAAAAAAGGTGGTTTTGACCATGGTACGGAGTAATCAGGTACGGCTTAAATCAGTATGAAAGCAATATGAAAGTGATTCTGTTTAGACCATGACATCATTAGCACCTTTGGTCATAACATCTGCCAGTCTCATCCTCTGAACTACACGTTCAAAGGTATTAAGTTAGAAGGCACACAAGAAGGTCACTCTTAACATTTTTTTCTGAAATATCAGTAATATATTATGCATAGCAAGAAGGTTGACTTATTGTAATGGAGCGTATAATACACAAGTCTCAATACACAAGGCCAGAAATTCTTCCTAGGCAAAGGTATGAATCAGTTGTGCCTAGTGTGAAAGTGCCCTTATAGTACTCGACTGGAGAACTATTGTATCAATTCATAGCATAGTTTATGTTAGTGGTTGGAGACAACTCTGAGTGACAAGGAAAGACCAAAAGCCATTGGGAGTTTTTTTGTGTGTGTAGGTGGTTATGGTGCTTTGATCTAAATCTTGCGCTGACTATAACAAATTTGTGTCACTTTTTTTTGGAGGGGCGGGGGGGGTGGGGGGGATTTTTCCCCGATTTTCTCCCTAATTTAGTCGTATCCAATTCCTCCCCGCCACTAGGGGGCTCCCACATTAAGGCTCCTACTTCCACTCAGTCGGGAGGGCCGAAGACTATCACGTGTTTCCTCCGAACACATTCGGAGGACAGCGCTATCCGCTTCTTCTGCTTACATGAGCTCACAGTCGCCCCTGAATGATTGTAAGTACCTCTCATCCCTCCCTCCCCTCTGAGAGCCAATCAGCTCTCTCTAGACCTCCGGCAGTGAGAGGTTATAGGAGGCCCCGAAATTTGATTATTTAATTAAAAAAGTGAGACATTTTCTCCCTCAGCCCGTCGGTCGTATTCTTTCCTGTATCACTGTACCGGTTTTCTGTATACAGGGTCATTGGAGCCAGTCCATTACAGGGTACACAGATACACACACTCACATGCTCATTCATACACTACAGGCAAGTTTCGAACACCCAATTAGCCTAATCTTTGGACTGTGGAAGGGAAACCGGAGTACAAAGAGGAAACCCACCAAGCATGGGGAGAACATGCAAACTCCCCGTCATGCACACAGACACCAAGGCGGGAATCGAACCCAGGCCCTGAAGGTGCAAGGCACTAAGCCACCGTGCCATCGAAAGTAATCCAACATGATGTCATTGAACATAATGCAACAGACTCTAATATATGAAAACGTCATTGTACTTGGAAACAGAAATTATATCTCTGGAATTATCCAGGAATACCATCCTGGAAATCCCATTACTACTTGATTTACTTCTTGTGAAAACTCAGTCAGCGGGTAGGTACATTTTGTGTTCCGTCACACATGGGTTGTCAATCAAAAGATATTGTCCATAATTGGAAACTTACAGACCTGATCCATATTGCACCAAGACAGTGCGTGATGCTATTTGTTCTAGATTTTTGAAAATCACAGTGAAATCTATTCGAGAGAAAAATATAACTGGTCAAATTTTTAGACAGACTGATTTATATGCAACAGGAATATATTACAGTATATGAGAAGGAAACCCCTCCTCTCCCTCACCCTGTCTGTCATATTCTTTACAAAAACAGAGAACTGAGACCGCGCTTCTCACTGGTCGGGACTCATGACCAGGACGGCATCTTGCCAGCGGCACTAAGCATGAGTAGAAAAATAAAGGCCAAGTTTCGAATGATGATGGCATTTACACAATTGGTTTTCTATCACTCATTTGCATGTTGTATTTTTCATGTCACCATGTGGGATAATTAACCTCATTATCTGCAAGTGGAAATAAGGTAGTGGACTGACCGTGTCTGTGTGTGGAGGGGGCAGGAAATAAAGCGCACATCTAACTTCATTAGTGAAATCACTCACACGATGAAACAACACTAATCGTTCATACCACTGTGATTATATACAGTATTGCACAGTTTCATGAGCATATTTAAGTCTTTGGTTTTGTAGGAAATCATTAAGCACTTATTTAATTTTGATGGAGTTGGCATCCCCAGCTCTCAGACGTGTGGATCCACATCGACTGTACTAGAGACACAGAACGCCGTTCTGCTATTCTGTCTAGTTGATATCCTCTGTGTATTTATTAATCTGTATATTTAGTGTCCTGTGTATTCACTGTATAGTTTGCACTCTTACAATGTAATTAGTCTCCACTTTATGTAGTCCTGTGCCTTGTGCTACACTATTGTTATGGATCGGACATGTTATTTTTACAGGGTCAGTACAGGCTTAAAGTCCTGGATCAGCATTTAGATGCATTCTAATATAAAAACCGATTGACATAAAAAGTTCTCCATTTTTGCAGTTATAACAAAACATTGTTAGTTGCATGGCTTCTTTGAGTCACAGGGATGTTAAAAAGCATACATTATGCAGTTCAAAACATCAGCCTACATATTGACAGTTCCCTATCATAGACCAGGTATACGTCATATACAGTACAGTAACATCTATCTGGGCATCAACCGGCCGCGTGTCTGTCAGTGAACCCCTAAGGTTTGTAACATTACAGCAATATCCCAAGGTGACACAGTGGCATAGTTGTCAACACTGTGGCCTCGTGGCTCCAGGATCAAGGTTTCGAGTCCCACCTTTGGATCTGTGTGCATGGAGTTTAAAGGTATTCCCCATAAACTTGGTAGGTTTCCCTTCTTGTTCCCGCTGTCCAAAGGCATGCAAATTGGCATTTCCAAATTACCCATATTTTGTGAGTGTGTACTGTACAAGTTTGTGCCCTGCAATGGATTGGCACCCCATCCAGTGTGCATACACACATTCACACACTATGGGAAATTTGGGAACGCCAATTAGCCTAATCTGTAGGTCTTCGGATTTTGGGAGGAAACCGGAGTACCCGGAGGAAACCCACCAAGCACGGGGAGAACATGCAAACTGCATGCACACAGAGACAAGAATTGAGCCTGGCCAGGAATTGAACCCGGACCCTGGAGGTGCAAGGCGACAGTGCTAACCACTAGACCACCGTGCCGCCTACCTGTGATTTATTACTGCTGAAATGACTGCAATGGTGGTAACAGAGTGTGAATGCCCTTTTCTTGGCTTCAACATTCTCTAAAAAGCCATTAAACCATTTAAACCACTCACCGAAGCTGACGTGTAGCACAAGAAGTATCTTCTCTAGACTGACATGATTTGCTCAAATTGTGGAAGTTAATCGCTCTGAGTCAGAGAACAATAATTTGACGAATTGAGTAAATGTCTGAAAATGGCATTTGCGTTTTTCTGTCAAATTGTTAACATTTTTTATTAATGCACTGAGCATATCACTATGCCTATTCACATCACTTATGCTTGTACCTGTAACTTGCCAATGAAAATGGCTTGGTGAATAAGGTCTAGTGGATTTTGATTAATACTCAGTATACAGTATATAAACTTTTTTTGCCTTGTTGGGATGCATCATAGCTTTTCCTTATTGATTCCATCGTGTTTTATTCCTTAAGTATATTTAATGTTATTAACTATGCTTCGGAAACCATATATTAACCGCCATACTTAATATTTTAGATTCATGGTCTTAGCAAACACGTGAGCTTTAAGTGGATTTCTATCCATCGTATTCCTTTTCTCTCGTCCTCTAGAGTGGAGATTAAAGACATCTATTTAGCACTAGCTCATCTGTGAAATGGAGCCTGGAAGAAAAAGGTCAAAACCCTGTCGAGTGTAACCCTGTTTGTCCCTCACAGCTGGAGAGGGAAGAGGGAGGGGGAGGGGAGGACAGTAGACAGACGGTCAGGCAGAATGGACAGCTAGTGGGAAGCTAATGAGAGGGAGATCTGGGAACTGTTCAAGGTGAGGGAGGTTGGCAGAGCGAGCAAGCGGACGTGACCAGCATTCAGGCGCAGAACATGATCTCTTCCGAATACCAATGTGGCCGTGCACGAAATTGGGCCGTTAATAAGAGGCACAGGCCCACTGGTCCCTGCACTTAATTTTCCCTTTCATTCCATCCCTCTGCTCCTTCAGTAGACATCCAAAATCCACATCAATTACCAGAGAGAATTAAATCTTCTTACCCTGCGATGAAGAGACCGTTGTGCTTATAGGGCATGCAAACAATTACTTTTTTCCCATTTATTGCTCCTGATGTAATAATGTTGTCATATTCGTCTTCTGAATCCTCCAAAAAAGGAACCTTAATGTTGTATGACATTTGTCATATAGTTGTAATTAGATTGCAGCAATTTTTAAGCCAAACACATCACGACAGCACTATTTTAAATCTTAGAAGTGATGCAATACGGCCTCCGAGTGGCGCAGTGGTTAAAGCGCTCGCCCTATCATCCGAGATCGCTAGTTCGAATCCCGGGTGGTGCTGTAACCTCTCGCAGCCGGAGGTCTAGAGAGAGCTGATTGGCCGAGCTCTCTCAGAGGGGCGGGATGAGAGGTACATTGTGCTCCCACATTAACCACGGCTCTACAGCCAGTCAGGGGCGTCTGTGAGCTCGCGCAGCGGAGGGAGCGGATAGCACTGTCCTCCGAGTGTGTTACGCCGCCCCCAACGGTGCGCGAGCGAGCAGTTCGAAAAGATGCGGTCGGCTGGCGTCACGTGGTTCGGAGGAAACACGTGATAGTCTTCGGCCCTCCCGGCTGAGTGGTGGTAGTAGCCTTAATGTGGGAGCGCCCCCTAGTGACGGGGAGGAATTGGACACGACTAAATTAGGGAGAAAATCGGGGAAAAAATCTTAAAAAAAAAAAATTTAAAAAAAAGAAGTGATGCAATACTTACAGTGCTGCAAAAATGTAACATCAGTCCACACAAGCATTAAACTGTGGAACATCTGGTTTCAAAGAATGGATCTTGAACATACAGTAGGAGTTCAGATCTGTACAACCTGAACATGCTCGTACTCTTGATGCGACTTTTTTTCCCCCTTTCCGTAGCGTCGCAATTGCGCCATAATATTATGACAACTGAACAACATTGATCACCAAATATACCAGCAAAATGGTGATAGGATCATTAGTACCCAAGGCTCAACCATGCCCTCTGGGTCCAAAGACCATCCTGTCTGGTCCAATCTCACAGAAAAGCCAATGCAGCACAAATTGCACCCAGTGCACCACAGTCAACAACACAAGGGGCCCAGCAGGCGTAGAGGTGAAGTCTTCCGACTCAGCCTCCAAATTCTGCTGGGATGTGAGAGGCAAAAAAGGCCAATCAATGAACTTTTTTTTTTTCCATTGCAGTATTAATGTTTTTAATCTTATAGCTGATCGCTGAGTATACAGTACATACTGTAGATGAAAAAAAAGAACTGAAATGAAAATGGCTGCACTTTCATCAAACCCCTTGAATTAAAGCTGAAAATATATACAGTATATACATATACAGTACATACACACAGTGCTGTATGCACCCTGTTCTTACATGATGGATAGGTACCCCTATTCCGAACCCTGATCTACCCATCATGCCTAGTGCCTACTGTATGAGCCTGTGGCGGCAGTGTGACTTGTGAGTGAGTTTCTTCGCTTGGTCAGGTCTTGGTTCAGCCACGTTATGTGCCCACAAAATGTGGTCAGCTGACAATCCGAATACACAGAAATTACCATTTTTTCCCCCCATCAATTGATTCTTTTTCTTCCCTGATGATGCAGGCCTATTCCAAGATGACAATGCCAGGACTCATCAGGCTCAAATTGTGAGTGAGTGGTTCAGGGAGCATAAGACACAATTTTCAAATATGGATTGGCCACCAACTTGACCCCATTGAAAATCTTTGGGAGGTGCTGGAGAGGGCTTTACACAGTACTCCGACTCTCCCATCATAGATACAAGAAGAGAATTGATGGAGAGAAATCAATGCGACGCTGGAATGAAATAAATGTCGTGACACTGCATAAGCGTATTGAAATGATGCCATGGATGTAATGGAAGCAAAAGCGGTCCAATGTAATATACAGCTATGTTGGTCGACATCGAACAGTGAATAAAGCTGTGAGAATTTGTTATTTGAACATATTTAAAACCCAATTTCTTCCAAATCGACATTCACCACTGACTAGTGTTGTTCTGATCTTTCCACCCAAAATTTATTTTTACTCGAATTTTAAATATCACAATTCTTATGCTTTATAAGTGACTTTACTTAAAAACTTTTTTTTAGAGTTTTCATTCTCCATCTTAGCTCCTATGTCTATCTTCCCGGGGCAGGTTGCGAAAAGACCCCATCATCTGGCTTTCCTATTATCTCTGCCTTCTTCTTCACTGTGCTGCTGCAATTCTTCATATGGCCATACTAGATTTCTCTTTTTTTTTTTTCTTTTTTTTTTGACGCTCCAGGATATCAAGCACTGCAACTTATTGTGTTTCTGCTTGTGTATGCTTATCAAGGCTTAAGATAATACCGTGGTCCATAAAGAGCCCCCGAATCCAAGGCGTTCCAGCCACAGGTGTTGTTTATATAGTTGACGCCTAGTGACAAGTAATGGCTACGAGAACTGCATTATACATCACGTCTTTGGTATTTATGCCTTCGTCTGCCGATGGAATCTAATATTACGAGCCTCGTGCTGTAGATGTTTAAATATATTTTGTCTGATATTAATGCTACCGCCTTAAGAAAGCATCACTAGGAATGGATTAGAGAGTGTAACAAGTCAAGGAAGAGACAAATGTTCTGTTCCTCTGAGCTTTTTGTGTTTGTAGATAAGTCCTTTGTTATAATCAGGGCGCATGTGATAAAATGTATTAAATCCTCCCTTTTACTGTATCTTTCGCTAAATGTATCCAGGGCATTTCTGGCGACATGGCAGATTTACTGCTTATTAAAGATATCCGATACTTTCACACAAAGTTAAATGTCTGTAGGAGAAAATATAAAATGATACAATATTATCTTCTGCTGTCCTAGGGACAAGGACAGAAAAATGGTATGTGCAGCTTAAGGTTAAATGCATGCTTGAACTCACCCACTCAACATACAGGGTGTACAGGGACCTATCCCAGGCCTATCCCAGGAGACTTGGGGCATGAGGTTGACGCCGGACGGGGTGCCAGTCCATCACAAGGCACACACACACATACACTCGCATTCACATTCTACAGGCAATTCGGGCGCACAAATGCAAACGCCTTGCACACAGACCGGGAATTGAACCCGCACCCTGCAGGTGCAGTGTAACAGTGCTGACCAATATGCCACCGTGCTGCCCCATGTTTGAACCTAATTACTTTATTTCATTTTAAAATGATAGATATAAGTACAATGTTTAAGTCATGTAACTTGAGGAATTCATTAGAATTCAAAGTGCGATTGCATACTAGGACATTAGTATAGTTTTACTTAACAGGACGTACATTTTGCTGAGAGATGCAAAAACTATTTACTGATGGAAGCTTGGGTGCAAATCCGTTCATTGCAATCTCAGTCAATAAAAACACCAGAGCAATTGCAGTTCCAAGCCACGATGGCAAGAACTGAGCCATGAGCCATCTTCATTGTTTTTACGTAAGTAGCACCACCCTCAGTTAGCACATGTATCTGTAGGAAGAACATACTTAATCCCCATGCACCTCTTTGAAATGTACAGTATAATGATCAGAGTATTATGGACTCTCAGACTGTTGGGCTCACCTTCACAGACTGAGGCGTTTCCTGCCAGTTTACTTTCGTAAAAGTTTGCGATAAGTTTGATGTCATCACATTTTTCATCATGACACATGGATTAAATTGATGCTCTGATGCCACCATATTCTTTTTAGTTTCAGTGCCCTGTTGCTGAATGTGTTTGTATTGTCTGATTGATTATTTCTTTTTCTTTAACATTTGAATGAAATGAAGTCATCAGATTCACATTAGCGAACAGTCCGCCGATGAACATTTTGTGATAATGAATGCACTGCATTTCAAAGAGAACGCATTTGTGTCGATTGAAACCCAGGCAGAAAAAACATACTGTACACACTTTAACTATTGAATAAATATTGCATTGTTTTCATAGGATGCTAAAAACTAAATAAACAGAAACTAAAACAAAAGATTATTATACAATACTGCTATGACCTTCAGCAACAGTGTAATAACCTTATGCTGTGAATAGGAAAATGAAATGTTCTGTGTAAATAACATTAACCACTGATTCTTGTGTCCATACTTACATTTATCACTATAACAAAAATTTTGAGAATGACACAAATATTAGTTTTCACAAAGTTTGTTGCTAAACTGCTTTTAGATCTTTGTTTCAGTTGTTTCTGTGATGTACTGAAATATAATTACAAGCACTTCATACGTTTCAAAGGCTTTTATCAACAATTACACGACATTTATGCAAAGAGTCAGTATTTGCAGTGTTGGCGTTTCTTTTTCAGGACCTCTGCAATTCGCCTGGGCTGCTCTCAATCAACTTCTGGGCCAAATCCTGACTGATCGCAACCCATTCTTTCATAATCACTTCTTGGAGTTTGTCAGAATTAGTGGGTTTTTGTTTGTCCACCCGCCTCTTGAGGATTGACCACAAGTTCTCAGTGGGATTAAGATCTGGGGAGTTTCCAGGCCATGGACCCAAAATTTCAACGTTTTGGTCCCCGAGCCACTTAGTTCTCACTTTTGCCTTATGATGGTGCTCCATCGTGCTGGAAAATGCATTGTTCTTCACCAAACTGTTGTTGGATTGTTGGAAGAAGTTGCTGTTGGAGGGTGTTTTGGTACCATTCTTTATTCATTGCTGTGTTTTTGGGCAAAATTGTGAGTGAGCCCACTGCCTTGGATGAGAAGCAACCCCACACATGAATGGTCTCAGGATGCTTTACTGTTGGCATGACACAGGACTGATGGCCCACCTTTTCTTCTCTGGACAAGCCTTTTTCCAGATGCCCCAAACAATCGGAAAAAGGCTTCATCCAAGAATATGACTTTGCCCCAGTCCTCAGCAGTCCATTCGCTATACTTTTTGCAGAAGATCAATCTGTCCCTGATGTTTTTTTTTGGAGAGAAATGGCTTCTTTGCTGCCCTTCTTGACACCAGGCCATCTTCCAAAAGTCTTCGCCTCACTGTGAGTGCAGATGCGATCACACCTGCCTGCTGCCATTCCTGAGCAGCTCTGCACTGGTGTCACTCCGATCCCGCAGCTGAATCCTCTTTAGGAGACGATCCTGGCACTTGCTGGACTTTCTTGGATGCGCTGAAGCCTTCTTAACAAGAATTGAACCTCTTTCCTTGAAGTTCTTGATGATCCTATAAATTTTTTAATTAGGTGCAATCTTAGTAGCCACAATATCCTTGCAATGATGGCTGTACACGTTTCTTTGTAGGTCACCATGGTTAACAATGAAAGAACAATGATTTCAAGCATCACCCTCATTTTAACATGTCAAGTCTGCCATTCTAACCCAATCAGTCTGACATAATGATCTCCAGCCTTGTGCTCGTCAACATTCTCACCTGAGTTAACAAGACGATTACTGAAATGATCTCAGCAGGTCCTTTAATGACAGCAATGAAATGCAGTGGAAAGTTTTCTCTTCATAACATTCTGGAGTATATGCAAATTGCTATTATAAAAACTTAAGCAGCAACTTTTACAATTTACAATATTTATGTAATTCTCAAAACCTTTGGCCATGACTGTACAGTACATGTACTGTAACTACATAATTTTATTATTGGTTCACTGTTTTTACTATGGGCGCCACGGTGGTGTAGTGGTTAGCACTGTCGCCTTGCACCTCCAGGGTCCGCGTTCGATCCCCGGCCAGACTCCATTCCCATCTCTGTGTGCATGGAGTTTGCATCTTCTCTACATGCTTTGTGGGTTTCCTCCGGGTACTCTGGTTTCCTCCCACATTTCAAAGACATGTAGGTTAGGTTAATTGGCGTTACCAAATTGCCCATAGTGGTTGAATGAGTGTGTGAGTGAGTGTATGTGTGTGTGTCTGTGTGCCCTGCGATGGATTGGCACCCTGTCCAGGGTGTATCCTGCCTCATGCCCTCCTCCGAGTCTCCTGGGATAGGCTCCAGGCTCCCCGCAACCCTGAATACAGGATTAAGAGGTAATGGCGATGAGTGAGTGAGTGTTTTTACTATATACTATACTGGATGAGTGGTAGTAACACAGTACCATGCTCATCAGTAACAGAAGAGTCAGCTACAGTACGAGTTCCGGGGGATGATGGCAACAGTGCGTAATAAATTTGCTTTCGGATTATGGTATATTTAATCCAGTGCCTTTTTTTTTTTGGCTTTTTGTAGGGGCTGGAGGCTGGTCACCTCTCGACACTGATCTTTACCCATGGCTGCAGGTGGACCTGGGCAGCCGGAAGCAAGTTACGGCCATCGCCACTCAAGGCCGATACAGCAGCTCAGACTGGACTACACATTACCGACTCCTTTACAGTGACATGAGCAGGAATTGGAAACCCTATCATCAGGATGGAAACATCTGGGTAATTTATACACTAAATTAATTAAAAGTCCTTTTTTTCTAAAGAAGTTGTCTAAAAATGCTAATATAAAAGGGTTAACTAATATAAAGGTGGGTCCAAACATGCAAATTTATCCATAACAACTTATCCTGTGATGAGATGAAGGGAGTGATTGTTAGTGTATAAATCCCAGTTATTATATGGACAAGATCAAATTACAATTGCAATACATGCCCAAACTGAGGTTGATACACAGGTGTATCTCTATAAATATAAGAAAGATTTTGTCTGTACATTGGTCAGAGCTCGCTCTTTCAATGATATGTTCACGTTTCATACATTAAATGACCCGAATCCAGTTTCAAGAAAATTACTGTCTACATGTCTGTCTGTATGTCTGTATGTCTGTATGTCTATCCGGCCAATTTTGTCTCAGCACCACCCAAAACTGGCTCTATGGATTTTAATGAAACGTTGCAAGTCCCTTGGTGTTTGCCTGTACCTGTGCCATGAATAAAATCTAAATTTTCATTTTAGAAAATTTTGATTTTAGTAGAAAGAACATCTTGAGCAGTTTTGTGCCAGCAGCCATCGCTTTTTTAGATGAATGCAACGCTTTTGCCCTCAAAATGGGTGTGGTGACACGCATTACTGACAAGAGCACATCAACGCAGTAGTTTACCGTAAGCACACAGAGTATAAAGAGGACACGGAAACGACCGCTAATGCGGTTACAAAACGCCCAAATCATCACCAATCAAACACATGACACAGCATCGCTTACTCCAAAAAAAAGTATGTAACTTTGGGAAAATTTCATCTTCAAGGATGTATGGCCAGATCATTGTACTCTTCCAGCAGGGAGTTAAAATAAAGTTTGTCTTATGACCATGGTCCTAATTAAAGCATTAATGTGAAGCGAGACTATGAGATAAAACACGGCAAGATAAAAAGTGAGCAAACATAAAAGTGATCCTATCATCTATGCCGCTTAATCCTGTATTCAGTGTCACGGGGGGCCTGGAGCCTATCCCAGGAGACTTAGGGCACAAGGCGGAGTAGGACATCCATCGCAGGACACACTCACACACTCATTCACACAGTTAACCTAACCTACATGACTTTGGACTGTGCGAGGAAACCGGAGTACCCGGAGGAAACCCACCAAGCACGGGGAGAACATGCAAACTCCATGCACACGGACGGAAATCGAACCCAGACCTTCGAGGTGCAAGACAACTGTGCTAATCACTACACCACCGTGCCCCCTCCGTATGTAATGATCTACTTTATACAGGCAGTGTATTTGGCAGTTGACAAAAGTTCAGTTTAGCGTAAACCAGGCGTAAGATACTCAACGTTAGAAAATTTTATTTCCTTGTATCAATAACTTGTCCTGCTGTACAGAAAGACATACAGAGATGTACGTGGGCTTCAACCTGAAATAATACCACTGATTACATTAAAGCTGATCAGCTTGTTTTTAGTTTTAACCTTTTAACTATTTCTAAAAACTTTCAACAACGGGTACTAACGCTAGTTTAGATATTTTAATGTGATGCACGTTATATATAAATATAAATAATATACAAATTTATATTTATATGAATGTAAATAACTGAACAGCTGCAGATACTAATTTGTTTCTGAACATTGTTGGTTTGTCAGTTTTTGCACGTATGGGAATTGTAGGTCATAGCATTTAGATTGCCTAATTTTTTTGACTTATGTATTTGATAATAAAATATTGGTAAAATATGGACTCGCTGGTCTGAGTATTTCTAAAAGTGCTGATCTAGTGGGATTTTTTTGCACACAACCATCTCCAGGGTTTAAATGGAAATGGAAAAAGAGAAAATATCCAGTGAGTAGGAGTTTTCTAGGCGAAAATGTTTGTTGTTGCCCTAGGTCAGTGGAGAATGGCCAGACTGGTCGAGACGATGGAAAGTCAACAATAACTCAAATAACATTTTATTACACCTGAGGTATGCCGAAGAGCATCTCTGAACACACAACACATCGGACCTTGAAGCGGATTTGCAGAAAAATACATCGGGTGTCGTCTAGGAACAGGACACTGAGGCAACAATTTACATGGCCTCACCAAAATTAGACAATATAATGCTGCGTCATTCACATTATAGGAGCAGAATTTGGCAAAAAGGTCATGAAAGCATTGCTCCATCCTGCGTTGTATTAACGGTTCAGGTTGGTGGTGGTGTAATACTGTGGCGGATATTTTCTTGGTATACTTTGGGCTCCTTCGTACCATTTCAGCATTGTTCAGATTGTATTGTCGCTAATAATGTCCATCCCTTGTGACTACAATCATCAAAAAAATCTATATATTTTTTTACATGACAACAGTCCAATAGTCCAATCAGACCAAAATCTCTAAGTAATATTTGCAGCACCTTGTTGCATTTAAGAAATGAAGAATTAAGGCAGTTCAGAAAGCCAAAGGGGGTAAAACCCAGTACAAGCAAGGTGTACCTAATGAAGTGGCCAGTGAAGGTGTAATATTGATTCTGTTGGTTCTGCACAGTTACAGTCAGATGTTTACGAACACTTATCATAAACATGAATGTCATGGCAATAATAGGCTTCCAGTGTTTTCTTTTATTTCAATGCATTGTTAATGGTCCAAAACAGCAAAGAGCAATTTAGAGTAAATTATTAAATTCATTATGAGTTGCTTGATATTAAAAAGGGTCCAGATTTTACATACTGGGTGTTAAGTTTCAAATTTCAAATGGATTAAAGGAAGAATTATTGCTTGATGCACTTACTGGCCAGCACCCGAACAGGGAGAAAGGAAAAGAAAAAGAAAAACACACACAAACACACACACTCACATCCATGAAGTGTCTAAGGTTCTGTTGCATGTTGCGGAATGAACAAAGAGAGTTAGTCATACAGTATGGCGACTGAGACAGACAGATGATCGGAAGCACATTAGGACATATTACCGAATAAGGAAGCACAGAAGAGGGGGTTGTTTTATGGACAAATGGCATAGACCAAAGAGAAACTCACACCAGGTCAAAAATATACATACTGTACACCTATTTGGTTGATCAATTCAGTGGTGCTAAAGATTTTGAAATGCGTTTTAATTTGCCAAGCCCAAGGCCTCATAACTCTAAACTGTTAGTGATGATGATTTGACTACAGTACATTTGGTAGCTTTTCTGTGGCAACATAATTAAACATTTTGTTTGACAGCACTCGTTAGAAACATAATAAAACGGGAAACCCAAAGAGTCAGCAGTGTTCTTAGAGCCATTTCTGATCAACTCCAAATTCCATGGTCTGGATGGGTATACACATTTTGTTGTCAATCTGAGTTGGTTCAGATTGTCAGGACAAAATGTCATACAGTACATAATGATAACTTTCCAAAATCCAGGCTAGATCCACTAAGAACACCTGCATACTGTATCATAATAGTAAAGCATCCTACAAGCTGAGACAGATGATCTGGAGCTAGAGAATATTGAAGAAGTATGCCTGTCACATGATCAATGCATTATGTTGTGTATCCAAAGTCATTTAATGCCAGTTATCAAGTCGACTATTTTATGCAAAACTGGAGACCTTATATCAAGTCCTGCCCTTAGATTCAAACCTGGATGGAGTTCATAATACACTACCTTACATAGCACTTTATTCCACCAGCAAACAAAGCCTTGACACATCCTCACTTTCAAACATGGGTGTCATGCTAGTTGTACAAAGAAATGTACAAAGCCGTAACCTTTATATATGTTTTCATATAACTTGTCTGTCTAACATTACAAACCAGATTTGCTGTCAAAGTTTCAAACACTAAGTTTTTTTTTTTCTTTTTTTTTTTCTGGTGAATCTCGTTGTGAAAGGCAGTAATCAAAAACTTGTTTCTTTCTTTGGAAACTGGCACACAGAAGCATAAACAGTGTACAGAAAGTCCACGGAATGACAGTCAGATTGCAAGATTCGTAAGCTGGTAGCAGATAAATATATAAAAGAAATCAAGATACTCTGTGATCCTTGGATGAAGTTTGAATGTCTGAGAACAGCGATTGTGAGACAGTGTTGGTTCAGCAGACTAAGGACCCTGGCGCTTTTTACCAGGAGCTAGTGTCAAAGTTGAATAAGGAAAGATTTGGATGAATAGATTTCACTTGAATGCAAATATAGGAACGGTAGATTTACGGCATAGTAGAGTTCTGCTTGTTATATGTATAGAGCTGTCAATCATCCATAAACAAACATTTATCTTGCTTCTTTCTAACTGGTTTACATGAATATTAAAAGTATAAAAACAGAGGAATTACCGCATAAGTATAGCCAAAACACAAAAAGTGTGTACGTGAATGCGTGTGCACATGTGTTCACGCATGTGGTCTTGAGTGTGTTTCTTGGGTTTCATAAGCTAAGAAGCCGGTCTTGTGTAATTGCACTGTATATACTCCTACATACACCATAATGTAGAAATACAAAGCATGCTAAGCCTCTTTTAGACATAATAGCTCTGTACAATTCTTCTCTTCATGAATTTGTAAAAGGCACTGGACTAGGACTAGTCCATTCCTCTTGATTATGAAATGTCTTTTGTAACGTTATTGTACAGACAGTATATTACAAGTTAATTTTTTTGTGCTTTGACCTGATGTTAAGGAGGCCATATCTATTCTCTCTATGCTTTTTAGAAAGAAATGAAGACTTTTTAACCTCTCAGTTTTTACGAATGCTGTTTACAGGTTGAAGCCTTTACTGATGTATTTATACTGGATGAGCTTAGGGTTCACGTAATGAAAAGAACTTACTGTACATTTAAGTTCTATCTCCAAAAAATTAGAGAGGACAAAATGTAGACGGAAGGAGCAGGTCAATTTTTCTTCTTTTGTTTTTGTCGGTGAGACACAATGTAATAATTAAGCAATATCACACGAGACAGCTGCACTCTCGTACCTAGGCCGCATGACAGCTGTGCTGATATTCAGTACAACAGAACGACCTCAAGTGTGATATCGCATTTATACAACAGTTTTACAAACGGCATTTTTCAAGCAAAAGATTATGATTTGTTCGTTAAATATCCTTCCATGACTGGCAGAACTAGCATTGAGCTGGTGATTGTCAGTTAGTGTAATTTATTATAACAAAATTATAACAGAAATCTTCCTGGTACTACACGGCCAAATGGTGAGGGGAGTAAACCATGAAGGTGGTGGACCTGCGAGATTTGCTTTATATTTCTATTTATTTCACTTTAGTATATCAGCTACTGTAATTTCCAGGGTTCTGGGCTTAAATCCCATGTAGCGTTAAATGAAAAACTAGTGTGCTGTCTCGGGTGCATCCTTTGTTCCACACACCAAGTCATGCTTGGATTTGGGATTTTAGCCTTACGTTAGAAGCTCTTTAACGTTGTAACTCGCAATTGCTGTGAACATGAAGAATATAAAGATGATTAAGAGGCAATTCTGCCCTACATTGACGCATGCGAGCAACTAAAGTGTAGTGTAATTAACAGTTGTTAGAACACAATTGTTAGATGCCAAGTGATTTTAGAAGATTACAAATGCGAACAACACCTACTAATAAAATGTTCAGGAAAGATAAGTGCTACTGTATATTATTGGCGATACATTGGCTTAGTGATTAGCACTGTCGCTGTAGCACAAGTCCTGGGCTCGATTCCTGCGTCGGGGCTGTGTGCATGAAATTTGCATGTTTTCCCTGTACTTGGAGGGTTCCCTCTGAGTTCTCTAGTTTTTTTCCCTACAGGGCAACGACATGCTGATTTGGCCAACTGGCCTTTCCTAATTGCCCATAGTGTATGAATGTGTGTATGAATGTTGACCGGAAGTCCTACAAAATGGGAACAAATACAGTGGTCACCACTGGCCTCCACGGTCTGTAGTTGGACTACAGAGGTTCCTACAGTAGATGAATGGATGGAAGTGCTCTATTAGAGACCTTGGCTTAGCCTTTTTACATGAAAATATGTGTCAAGTGACAAGGAGTTGGTGTGGCATGAAAATGTTTTAAAAGAGATTAATAAAATAAGCACAAGCTTTTTTTGTGTATGGACTTTGCCAAATTCTAGTTATAACTGTCCACAGAACAATAAAGCAGGGTAGAGTGAAACACTTTATAATAGCTTTATTGAGAGGAACAATATGTGAATCATCACACGTAACCATAATTAACTGTAATTATTCTTCACATTTTAACTTTTAATCCCATGCTATTATTACAACTGAGCATTTTTAAAGCAAGGTTGAATTGAACCAGAAATATTTTTAAACTGTCAGTGTAGTTTAATCATGCATTAATAACTAATTATTGGCACTCCTTAAAATGTGGCACACTTGGGTTTTTTTGGCTTACTCTCTAAGGACTTTGTCATACTCTGAGCATTTAAAACTTCTGTGCTCTTCAATTGAAGGCCACGGCATGTTACCACAGCTAATACTGTATGTTCAATTTCACACAATAACATTTTCCCCTTTTCGTTTATTTGCCTTAGAATTTGTAGGACTACTGAAAAGTCCTTCTTGATAATGGAATTTAATTTCCTGTCCACATTCACAGCCATGCGTTTTTCTTTTTTTCTTTTTCTTTTTTTCTGTTTTCATTAATGCACACCTGTCACGTTTCTGGGTGCGAGGCATAAATGCACAGGATCCAGGTGGTTCAGGGAAACGATGTTTATTGATTATAAACATAAAAACCAGGGAAAACACAAAACAAATATACCTTAAATGAAAATGAAACTAAAACACGTATAGAATAACCACGAACTAAACAGACATTAACGAGGTAAATCAACAGACGCAAGACAAGAAACTCAAAGAAACCATTTATAATAAAACTAATAAAACTAACCATTTATAATAAGAAACTATTTATAATAAAACTAATCACCAACTCGGCTCAGGTGAGCGCCCTTTGGTCACCTGACCGAGTTGCCCAATGGGAACTGAATTTTAAACAAAAGGAACTACAACCAAAAACAAAGGGCGCTTTGGCTCCCTCTAGGGGTTATCCCTGACATAACCCCCCCCTCAAAGGGCGCAACTCCGGGGCGCCACAGGAGGTCCAGGGCATCCCCCCCAGGGTCCAATGTCTGCCCCTCTCACCCAGAGGCTGGCACCTATGTCCTATGGAGGAAGAGGAAGCTCGCTGTCCTCGGCGGCGCATGAAGGCGGAGGAAGAGGAAGCTCGCTGACCTCGGCGGCGCATGAAGGCGGCGGCGGAGGAAGAGGAAGCTCGCTGACCTCGGCGGCGCATGAAGGCGACGGCGGAGGAAGAGTATGGAGCTTGTGATCCTCGGCGGCGCATGAAGGCGGCGGCGGAGGAAGAGGAAGCTCGCTGACCTCGGCGGCGCATGAAGGCGACGGCAGAGGAAGAGGATGGAGCTCGTGATCCTCAGCGGCGCATGAAGGTGGCGGCGGAGGAAGAGGAAGCTCGCTGTCCTCGGCGGCGCATGAAGGCGACGGCAGAGGAAGAGATGGAGCTCGTGAGCGGCGCAGGCGGAGCGAGCTCGGGCGGAGCATCGCGACGGCAGAGGAAGAGGATGGAGCTCGTGATCCTCGGCGACGCATGAAGGCGGCGGCGGAGGAAGAGTATGGAGCTTGTGATCCTCGGCGGCGCATGAAGGCGGCGGCGGAGGAAGAGGAAGCTCGCTGTCCTCTGCGGCGCATGAAGGCGGAGGAAGAGGAAGAGGATGGAGCTCGTGATCCTCGGCGACGCATGAAGGCGGCGGCGGAGGAAGAGTATGGAGCTTGTGATCCTCGGCGGCGCATGAAGGCGGCGGCCTCGGCGGCGCGCAGAGGAAGAGGATGGAGCTCGTGATCCTCGGCGCGCGGCGAAGAGGATGGAGAGGAAGCTCGCTGCGGCGGAGGAAGAGGGATGCGGCGCATGAAGGCGGAGGAAGAGGAAGAGCGGCGGCGCATGAAGGCGCATCGGCGACGCGGATCCTGCATGAAGGCGGCGGCGGAGGAAGAGGATCGGCGCGCATGAACGGCGGGAAGAGGATGGAGCTCGCGATCATCGGTGGCGCATGAAGGCGATGGTGGATGAAGAAGCAGCTCGGGATTCTCGGCGGCGCATGAACGCGGCGGCGGAGGAAGAGGAAGCACCTCGAAGGCGCCGTGCAGCGACGGGAGCTCTCCGTCCTCGAAGGCACAGTGCAGCGACGGAAGCTCACCATCGACGAAGCAGCTACGCGGCAGAATATAGAGCTCGCTGTCGTCGCCGCCGATGTGCGGCGGAAAGAGGAGCTCGTCTTCATCGTCGCCGCTGCTGAGCTCGCTTTCGTCGTCGACACTATACAGCAAATAGTAGAGCTCGTCGCTGTCATCCTTGAAAGCCTTGTAGTAGAGCTCACCGTCTTCATCGTCGCTGTAACGCGGGAAAGGAGCTGGCAGGTCTGGACCTTCCTCGAGGCGCAGCTGCAACAGCAGTTCCTGGAGGTCAGCTACCTGTTCCTGCAGGTTACGAATGTGCCCTTGATTCATTTCGGCGCTCCGCCCGACGCTGCTCCAGTCGAGCTGGGAGGCTGCTCCCGGCTGCGCATACCGCCCACACGCCGTTCCTTGTAGCCGCATGCTGTGAGGTGTACCTCCACCCTGGTCACCGCCGAATCTGGACCTTCCGGTCTCTGCACTCCGGTTGGTGCGGGGACTCATGTCACCCCGAGCTGCTCCACCTCTGAACGGCATGCGGCGTATCGCCAGCCGGCAGCCATCCCAGTCTCGCTGCCATATCAGCTCCTCCTCCTCCTTCCTGTCCGGTTTCCTTCTCCGCTTTCTACTACGCCGCTTGGTTCTCCTCCTGCTCTCCGCGTCGGTTTCCCAAGCTTCCAACATCGTTGCCCCCCCCCCAAAAGAATCTCCCGGGGGAAGGGCTCCTCTGCTATGCCTCTTTTACGGTCTTGCGTTCTGTCACGTTTCTGGGTGCGAGGCATAAATGCAGAGGATCCAGGTGGTTCAGGGAAACGATGTTTATTGATTATAAACATAAAAACCAGGGAAAACACAAAACAAATATACCTTAAATGAAAATGAAACTAAAACACGTATAGAATAACCACGAACTAAACACAGACATTAACGAGGTAAATCAACAGACGCAAGACAAGAAACTCAAAGAAACCAAACTATTTATAATAAAACTAATCACCAACTCGGCTCAGGTGAGCGCCCTTTGGTCACCTGACCGAGTTGCCCAATGGGAACTGAATTTTAAACAAAAGGAACTACAACCAAAAACAAAGGGCGCTTTGGCGCCTTCTAGGGGTTATCCTTGACAACACCATTCTGTAGATGGAGAATTACTAGAAGCTGGTGGTGTACTTAAATTGTGTTTCCAGGGGTTAAGTAGTATTTTCAGCAGGTAATTTAAGGCTTTCATTCATGTGTATTTATATCCCTTTAAAAGGAAGCACATGCTTTATCCCAGATACTTTTGACTCAGCCAATCACATTTCAAACTACTGGTTTACAGGACATGACAGTTCTGGGTATTAGGGTATTGGGGTATTGGAGTAGTACGCAGTTTGGGGGGGTGTAACACTAAAGGATGATTGTATATAGATACAGATAACAATGATTTATTTAAAGCACATCAACACATTTTAATTTACCTTAAATTAATTTCTGAAAGCATAATAATAATAATAATAATAAGTCATATTTTATTTTATTTCTATTATTTATATTTTTTATAACACATATCCATTAAATATAATATCAAGATGAGCAGGTATAAATAAGAAAAAAAAATGAACAAACATGAACTTAGTCATTAGTCATTATCACTGGAATGTTGTTTGGAGGGGTTGGGGTATATAACATGAGCAGTGTGTAAGGCAATTAAAACATTCACTTGAAATGTGTGATGAGTATCAATAATATTCTGAGATATCTTAATGTTCATATTACCCATTTAACTACAATTGATAGCAATATTGATATTGTCTAAAAAGGCTTGACCGCACAGTATATATCATTTGTTTTTATGTTTCAGTTATGCCACAGGGTTCAATCCCGAGTTCCAATCCACCCCCTCCCCCCACCGCTTCGCAAACACACAGAAACTCTACTCGTCTCTTTCTTTTAGTCTCTTAGAAAGATGTCTTTTTTTTTCTGTTAAAACTGTGTTTCCGCTGTGTTTATTCGTTTGTTGTGAAACTTAACTTAAAAAGTGATTCTGGTAATATGCGCTCATGCCAGTCTCAGAGAGATTTCTTTTTTTCCTGTTAAAACGGTGTTTCCGGTGTGTGTGTGTGTGTGTGTGTGTGTGTGTGTGTGTGTGTGTGTGTGTGTGTGTGTGTGTGACGTCGTGTGTCTGTGTCTGTGTGTGTGTGCGGAATTAGCCCCTTCCCTCGCCACGTCTTACACAGTAAAACTCCTCCTCCCTTCCCCCCACCTCGCTTTTTAAGTTTCACAACAAACCCACACACAACTGAAAATTCTCTCCAATGATGCATACTAACGGAATCACTGCTGTAAAGTAAAATAATATAAAAATATTAACCAACACTTTACCTTTGAAAAGAATCATTACAGAGCAGAGTTTTCTGTGTAAAGCAGAGAGTGTGTGTCTGTATGTGTGTGAAGCCGGGAAGCAGGGTGTAAATTCGAGAACGTGTGTGGGTGTATCGATATGTGTGTGTCGGTGTCAAATTACGTGTGCGCACACACATAGGAGAGAGAGCAGTTGATTATACCAGTAAGAGACGAGCACTAAGACCCAGTAGGGGAGACGATTACCCACAAGAGAGAGAAAAATCAGTTGGCTCAGTTGTGATCATATGACGCTTGGTGTCAAAACAAGAGCTCATGCGTGAAACATGATACTCGGCACTCGTAAACCAAGACTTGCTCGGTTTTTCAAGTCAAAATTTATTCAATATCTTTGCTCATCTTGCGGAACACTCGTAAACCGCGTTACTCGCAATCTTAGGTTCCACTGTACATGTCCAGATAATTACAGTGAATACTGCCATCAGACAGATATCATTCCCCAGAACCTTCTTGCCAGGCTTACTTAACAAGGCGTAAATAATAAGGAGTAGGAAGAGTTGCACAAGGCTCATAGAACATAGACCAAAGTGATGGTGTCCATCAGCCAGTACTCTAGCTGTTACTTGCCCTTCTGTCTAAAGTACAGTATAGGAAACCCAATGGCCTGTGACTATATGTATAGTAAAGTGTGGAGATTTGTATGAATGCTATATGATATTTAGTAAAGTATGTACAGTACACAGTGATGACTGAAATGTGTTTGGCTCTTCCTTTGCAGGTGTTTACAGGAAACTCCAACACAGAGAGTGTAGTTCGTCATGATCTTCAGCACAGCATTGTGGCCCGATATTTACGTTTCATCCCTCTGAGTTGGAGTGAAGAGGGTCAAATAGGTCTGCGGATAGAAATCTATGGCTGCTCATATTGTAAGTTCACACTCTTTCTCTTTCTCTCTCAGCACACACTCAACGATTTTCTTTATGTATCCTTCAGCCGACATACTTAAGTAACTGACATGAATAGCAACAGAATAAAGACAGTTCATCTCAAATAATTATGTTGAATTATGTAATGACATTTTATAAATTTATGTTCAGAGTTGTATTTTTTTTCCAATAATGAAATCGGTTAGATTTAAATTAGAATAACTGTATACATGTTTGTGAATAATTTTATTATTAGATATAGATTTTTTTAAATAAAGAAATGACTGACTAATACTCCATTATCTGGTATGCCGATTCACTGGCCATTTTTGTCAGCATTTTGAACCCAAGTGGCTTGGAAGTGCTAAAATCAATTATGGAACTGGTTATAAGAATAAACTTTTATTTTATTCTTTTCACTTCTGGATCACCATTTTACTGGATCATATATTAAATTTGTGACCATTTTATAACATGTCATGAAGGCACACCTCACCAGACAGTAATGGGCAGTTTAGTGCCGATGCCATACTTTATTGAGAATGAGAATCATTCAGAGGGTGAATACAGCGCTGTAATGAAGATAAGAGATAAGAGTCACAGAGCACATGAACCGCAAATAAATGTATCCTGTTAAATCTGTTAATGGTAGGTCTGTAAAGGTGAACACGTGTCCCCACTTCACAAATGTCCACAATGTAGTCATAATGTTTGTTACCCAATTACCTAAACTGGCTTTAGACAGTGAGGTCCCTTTATGGAGTTTTTGAAAGCACAAAAAACAGCCAATTGCTTCAGACAGGCATTTATGGATCTTGTCCTGAAGAAACCCTGTCTACATCAATGACTATTGGCCTGTAGCCCTGATTTTAGTTGTGCCTTTGAAGTGCTTTCAAAGTCTGATCAGAGATTTTATCACCTCTTTACTAACTGAAAAGCAGGACCCATTACGTTACCATACTGTCTAAATTTCTCAACTCATGATACTGTCACACTTTCTACACACCTTCTTCCCAAAGACATCTGGACACCAGAAGAGGAAATTATGATATGATGCTATTTGTTGACTACAGTTCAGCATTAACCCCAATAATTCCCTCTATACTCTTCACCAGGTTGGAGGACCTTGTAGATCTTCAGTCTCTTGACTGGTAGACCACAGTACAGTACGTGGGCAGACTCACCCTCCATCATCCTTAGCAGTAGAGCTTCTCAGGGTTGTGTCGTACATTTTGTACATGTTTGACTGCATAGCTACACTATATTGCCAAAAATATTCGCTTGCCTGCCTTCACATGCATATGAATTTGAGTAACATTCAGTTCTTAATCTATAGGGTTTAATATGATATTGGACCACACATTGCAGCTATACAGCTTCATCACTTCTGGGAAGGCTTTCCACAAAGTTTAGGGGTGAAGTGCATTTGTGAGGTAAGACACTAATGTTGGACTAGAAGGTCTGGCTTGCAGTCTTTGCTCTAATTCATCCCAATGGTGTTCTATCGGGTTGAGGTCAAGACTCAAGTTTGTGTAAGTCAGTTAGGTTTTTCCATAATAAACTCGCTCATTCACGTTTTTATGGACCTTGGGTGCACAGTCATGTTGGAACTGGTGTGGGGTTGTTTTTTAGGATTTGGGCATAGCCCCTTACTTCCAGTTAAAGGGAACTCTTAATCCTACAGCATACCAAGACATCTTGGACAATTTTATGCTCCCAGTCTTGTTGGAACAGTTTGGGGATGGACACTTCCTGGTCTATAAAGGTCTATAAAGACATACGTGAGATTGATGTGGAAGAACTTGACCGGCCTGATCTGAATTCGATAGAACACCTTCAGAATGAATTAGAGCAGAGACTGTGAGCCAAGCCTTCTTGTCCAACATCAGAGTCTGATCTCACAAATGCGCTTCAGTAAGAATGGTCAAAATTCCCATAAACATACTCCTAAACCTTGTGGAAAGCCTTCCCAGAAAAGCTGAAGGAGGGAGAAAAGCAGTCTTCTGAATGTCAGCAAAAGGTATTGTGGGCTTTAGCACAAAGCAGGAGAGAAATTACCAGCCACTTATAAATGGGGCCCCAGTATAGTACGGTTTTCATTACTTTGGGGTTCATATCATGGTGGATCTGTCGTGGTCCTGTCACACTTGCACTAGCAAAATGGGAAGCAAGTCTGCTAGTGCCTTTACCACCATACAGTACGTCACAAAAGTGAGTACACCCCTCACATCTCTGCAAATATTTAGTTATATCTTTTCATAGGACAACACTGCATAAATAACTCTTTGACACAATGAAAAGTAGTCAGTGTAAAGTTTGTATAGCGGTGTGCACAATTAGTCATTTTCCTTCCCCTTTCTCATGTGACTCATTAGTGTTACACTGTCTCAGGTGTCATGAGATAGCAGGTGAGTTAAATGTGGTATAAAAGCTCTTCCACTCTCTCAACCTGGCCACTGAAAGTTCAACATGGCACCTCATGGCAAACAAAACTCAGAAGACCTGAAAAAATGAATTGTTGCTTTACATAAAGATGGCCTAGGCTATAAGAAGATAGCCAACACTCTGCAACTGTTCTGTAGCACAGTGGCCAAGACCATCCAGAGCTTTAAGAGGACAGGTTCTTCTCAGAACAGGCCTCGCCATGGTCGGCCAGAAAAGCTGAGTGCACGTTCTCAGCATCAGACGGATGAGTGTGTCCAGCATTGCTGCTGAGACTGAAGGGATGGAGATCAGCCTGTCAGTGCTCAGACCGTACGAAGCAAACGGCATCAAATTGCTCTGCATGGTTGTCGTCCTAGAAGGAACCATTTTCTAATGATTATGCACAAGAAAGCTTTTAAACAATTTGCTGCAGACATGCAAACTAAGAACCAGGATTACTGGAATCATGTCCTGTGGTCTAATGAGACGGAGATAAACCTATTTGGTTCAGATGGTGTCAAGCGTGTGTGGCGGCAACCAGGTGAGGGGTACAAAGACAAGTGTGTCTTGCCTACTGTCAAACATGGTGGTGGGAGTGTCATGATCTGAGACTGCATGAGTGCTGCTGGCACTGGGGAGCTATAGTTCATTGAAGAAAACATGAATTCTAACATGTACTGTGACATACTGAAGCAGAGCATGATCCCCTCCCTCTGGAAACTGGGCCGCAGAGCAGTGTTCCAGCATAAAAATGACCCCAAACACTCCTCCAAGATGACCACTGGCTTGCTAAAGAGGCTGAGGGTAAAGGTGATGGACTGGCCAAGCATGTCTCCAGACCTAAACCCCATAGAACACCTCTGGGGCATCCTGAAAAGGAAGGTGGAGGAGCACAAGGTGTCAAATGTCCATCACCTCCATGATGTTGTGATGGAGGAGTGGTAGAGGATTACAGTGGCAACCTGTGAAGCTCTGGTGAACTCCATGGCCAAGAGAATTCAAGCTGTGCTGGAAAATGATTGTGGCCACACAAAATATTGACATTTCACATTTTCACTTAGGGGTGTACTCACTTTTGTTGCCAAGGGTTCAGCTATTATTGGCTGTAATAAATTGGTCATTTAATTTAATTACATGGTATTATTGGTCAATAAATTTACACTGCTGTACAAACTTTACACCAGGGGTGTCAAATTCCGTTCCTGAAGGGCCGCAGACCCGCAGGGTTTTGTTCCAACCCTGCTCCAACATATATGCGATGTAGTTTTCAAATAAGCCTTAATGATTTGATTAGGTGGATCAGGTGTTTTTAATTATGGTTGAAGCTAAACTCTGCAGGTCCTCGAGGGTTGGAACAAAACTCTGCGGGTCTGCGGGTCTTCAGGAACGGAGTTTGACACCCCTGCTTTACACTGACTACTTTTCATTGTGTCAAAGAGTTATTTATGCAGTGTTGTCCTATGAAAAGATATACAGTGCCCTCCATAATTATTGGCACCCCTGGTTAAAATGTGTTCTTTAGCTTCTAAAAAATTCAATTTTCTTCTAAATAACATAGGACCAGAATGGAAAAAAAGATGAAATTCCAACCTTTAATTCAAGTGCATTTATTCAGTGGAAGAAAAATCCCACATTAAGAAATAATTCTTTTACATCAAATCATGGGTGCCACAATTATTAGCACCCCTGATGTTTAATACTTTGCACAACCCCTTTTTGCCAACAAAACAGCACCTAATCTTCTCCTATACTGTTTCACAAGATTAGAGAACACAGAAAGAGGGATCTTCGACCATTCCTCTTTGCACAATGTCTCTAAATCATCCAGTGACCTGACTCCTCTCCTCTGCACTCTCCTCTTCAGTTCCAGTTTTATAAAAACTTCTTAATGATTCCTCTCACAGTAGATATGGGCAGGTGCAGGCGGGTGGTTATTTTCTTGTACCCATTGTCTGAGTTGTGAAGGTCGACATACATCTGCCTTACTTGAATGGTGTGTTCCTTTTGTCTTTCCCATGTTGAGGAGTGGATAAGAGAAATGGCCTCTGTGTCACGTCATATTTATACCCCAGGGAAGCAGGAAGTTATAAATTATTAATTAAATGTTCCTAGATACTCTGATCAACTTTGTAAACTACTGTAGAAATGACAGAAATACTTGAATAACATTTATTTTCTAGGAATTATGGGTGCCAATAATTGTGGAACAGGTTATTTTATGAAAAATAATTATTTGTTAGTCAGGGATTTTTATTTCTCCTTAAAAATCACTTCATATTCACATTATATTTTTTCTACAATATTCAGTGTGACAATATGCTTCTGCAATAAAAACTGAATTTATTTTAAGGCTTTTAACACATTTTAACCAGGGGTGCCAATAATTATGGAGGGCACTGTAACTAAATATTTGCAGAGATGTGGGGGGTGTACTCACTTTTGTGACATACTGTAAATGTTTGAAGGACTTTAAATTGCCTTCCAAGGTGCTAAGGAACTTTTACACTGTCACCATCGAGAGCATGCTGAGAGAAAGCATCACAGTCCAGTTTGGGAACAGCACCAAGCAAGACATGTTTTTGGGTTCGCTGAATGGTGTGATTGGGATGATCAGCTGACTGAACCATCCACAACCACACCCACACTCGATTGAGCCCTTTGATGAATTGGCACCCCCATCCAGGTTGTACCCTGCCTTGTACCCCGAGTTCCCAGGAATAGGCTCCAACCCCCCTGTGACTCTGTACAGGATGAGCGGTACAGAGAATGAGTGAGATATTCATACTGCTGATGCCATCTTTATATACTTATTTATATACTTTTATACTTTATCTTTTCTATATTTTGCCATGCGGGTAATTTTTAGTGCTGTTACTGTCACGGACTAACCGGAGATGAAGCAGAAGACTAGCAGTTAGCCCTGTAGCGTGGATGGTAAACCCAAACGCGGAAGTAGCGCGAGCAGGCAGGATAACCACGCTAGTTATTCTTAGAACTCTCCCGAAGCGAGAGCAAGAGTTTACACAAATAAACCCGCGTTCTAAATACACACACCCAATCAGAAGCGATAACCCAAGAAAGTGAGTACTCACGTTTGGACGAGCGAGGCGTCGGCGATAGCATGGGCATAACTCAATGACTGAGCAATGTGAGGCGTCATCTTGTTTCCTTTTATGCTTCCTGAAACCCGACCGTATTACTTCCGGGTCCTAGTGCCGGTCGTGTTATGAGTGTGCATGACAGTACCCCCCCGTCCAGGACCGACTCTCGACGGTCCTGGGGTGGAGGATACCCGACGACGGTAGTCCCGGATGAGTTCGGGGTCTAAGACAAACCGAGCCGGAATCCAAGATCTCTCCTCGGGACCGTAACCTTCCCAATCCACCAGGTACTGGAGCCCTCTGCCCCGAGGACGTGAGTCAAGGATCCGGCGAACGGTGTAGGCGGGACCACCCTCAATCATACGGGGAGGAGGAGCAGGGTGGGTGGGTGGAACCATTGGTGAGGTGATGAAGGGTTTGAGCTGGGAGGTGTGGAATACCGGATGGATCCGGAGCGCCGCAGGCAGCTGGAGCCGGTAGGTGACAGGGTTAATCCGGAGGTTGATGCGGTATGGTCCGATGAATCTAGGTGACAGTTTTCTTGACTCAGTCTGCAGGTGTAGGTTTTTTGTCGATAGCCATACCTTATCACCTACTTGGTACATTCGTCCCGGTGGGTGTCGACGGCGATGTTGCAGGGTGTAACGGCGGTTGGCCTTTTGAATGGCGTGGTTTGCTTGTCTCCAAAGCCGTCGACACCGGCGAACCAACTGTTGGGCCGACGGCACCTCCACCTCCGGTTCTTGATGGTCGAACATCGGAGGTTGGAAGCCGTAGCATACCTCAAATGGGCTTAGGTTGGTGGCAGAAGATAGGTGGAGGTTGTGGGACAGTTCAGCCCAAATGAGGTAGCGGGCCCAGGAGCACTGGCGATCAGCAATGAAGCATCTCAGGTAGCGCTCCAGTTGTTGGTTGGTTCGCTCCGTCTGACCGTTAGTCTGTGGATGGTAACCGGAGGACAGACTGCAGGTGGAATTGATCAGACGGCAGAAGGCCTTCCAGAACCGGGACGTGAACTGGGGCCCCCTGTCCGAGACGATGTCCTTTGGGAACCCATGCAGGCGGACCACGTGCTCTAATATCAGCTCGGCTGTCCTTTTAGCTGACGGGAGACCGGAGAGGGCCACCAGGTGAACAGCTTTGGAGAACCGGTCGACGTGGGGAGAATGGTGTCCCTTCCTTCAGAAACCGGCAGGCCCGTGATGAAATCAACGGCAATGTGTGTCCAGGGTCGGCGGGGAACCGGGAGTGGTTGAAGTTCCCCGGGTGATGGTCTGTTGCTGTCCTTGGACCTGGCACACACTGGGCACGCCTGGACGAACTCATCTACGTCTTTTTTCATACTGGGCCACCAGAAAGCACGTTGTACAAACAGTAGGGTCCGCCGTTTCCCGGGGTGTCCTGAAAGGGGGGAGGAGTGTCCCCACTGGAGTACTTCGGCCCTGATGGCATTGGGGACATAGAGTCGGCCAGGCGGCACACCTGCTGGTTCGGTCTCCGTAGCTTGTGCCTGGCGAACCCTCGTTTCCAGGTTCCACCTGAGCGGTGCGAGGATCTTGGTGGGTGGCAGTACAGGCGCGGGGTCCCCCCGGGGGACGTCTTCCTTGTGTTGTCGGGAGAGGGCGTCGGCTTTGGTGTTCTTGGACCCCGGGCGGTATGACAGGTGGAAAATATAATTCTCGAAGAATAGTGCCCACCGCGCCTGTCTGGGGTTCAGCTGCTTTAAGGTGTGGATTGTGATGAGGTTTTGGTGGTCGGTCCAGACGATGAACGGCTCTCTGGCGCCCTGGAGCCAGTGTCGCCATTCCTCCAAGGCCCACTTTATGGCCAGCAGCTCGCGGTCCCCTACTCCGTATCGCTGCTGAGTGGCGTCAAATTTCTTGGAGAAAAAACTGCAGGGGTGCAGTTTTTGGTCTGGACCTCGCTGGGAGAGAACAGCCCCGGCGCCCACATCCGAAGCGTCCACCTCCACAACGAATGGTTTGTCAGCATCCGGGTGAAGGAGGATGGGAGCAGTGGTGAAGCGGCGACAGAGCTCATGGAAGGCAGAGACGGCAGTTGGGGTGAGGTTGAAGGGGTGAGATGATGGGCGGGTCAGAGCGGTTAGTGGCGCTGCAGCGGTACTGTAGTCCCGGATAAAGCGGCGATAGAAATTGGCAAACCCGAGAAATCTCTGGAGCTGTTTAAGAGTCTTGGGTAGGGGCCAATGACTCACAACTTCAGTTTCTGCGGGTCCATGGCCACACCCTGGGGCGAGATGACAAAACCCAGGAACGTGGTGGAGCGCTCGTGAAAAGCGCACTTCTCAAACTTACAGTACAGCTGGTGGGCGAGCAATCTCTTTAGAACCGCTCTGACGTGCTGGATATGTTCGTTGACAGTTCGGGAGTAGATAAGGATGTCGTCAAGGTAGACGAACACCCAACGGCCTAACATGTCTCTGAGAACGTCATTGATGAATTGTTGGAAAGCGGCAGGTGCGTTGCAGAGACCAAACGGGATGACCAGACTTTCGTGGTGTCCTGTAGGGGTGATGAAGGCCGTCTTCCACTCATCGCCCTCTCTGATGCGCACCAAGTTGTAGGCGCTCCGGAGGTCCAACTTAGTGAAGATGGTGGCACCAGAGAGGGCGTCCAGGGCAGAGTTGGTAAGAGGCAGTGGATGTCGGTTTTTTATGGTAATATTGTTGAGCCCCCGGTAATCGACACAGGGGCGTAGACTACCATCGCGTTTTTTCACGAAAAAGAACCCCGCAGCGGCAGGTGAGGAGGAGGGCCGGATGGTACCATGGCGAAGTCCGCTGGAAACATACTCCTCCATCGCCTGTGTCTCGGTGTTGGATAATGAATAGAGGTGGCCGCGGGGTGGTGTCGCACCTGGCTGAAGATCGATCGCCAGGTCGTATGAACGATGAGGAGGTAGGTGGGTAGCGCGTCTTTTGCACAAGACTTCAGCCAGGTCCCGGTAGTCTAGCGGGATTTTGTCTGTGTCGACATCGGGGGCCTCGGACACCCTAGAGCACGTCCCAGCCTCGGCCCGTAGGCAGAGCTCGGTGCAGGTCGGCCCCCATTGTAGGATCCGGCTTTGGGTCCAGGATATGAGCGGGTCATGTTGCAGCAGCCAAGGGTGTCCGAGGATGATGGGTGGTGACGAAATGGAGGTGGTGTGAAACTGGATCTGTTCTCGATGCTGGTTGATGATGAGGGTGATAGGTTGGGTTTGAAAGGAGATGGGGCTGGAGGAAAGAGGCCGACCGTCGACTGATGTAATGGTTATGGGCTGGGATAACGCCTCGATCTTTATCCCCAATTTTTTTTCATAGGAAGAGTCAATGAAGTTACCTGCTGCCCCGGAGTCGACGAACGCGGTACTTCCGTCCCGTTTGTGGCCAAACTGGAGATGTACTTTTACCGTGAGACGGGAATCACTGGTCAGGGTGGTGGAGAGGGACATGGGACCCGGTGAGTTCCTCCCATTTCTCACCGGGGCTGCGCGTTATCCCGGCCGCAGAGGACAGATGGCCCGATGATGTGCAGAGGATCCACAATACGCGCAGAGCCCCTCTCTGAAGCGGCGTTCCTGTTCTGCAGCGGTTAAGGAGGCGCGCCCTAATTGCATGGGTTCCCCGGCTCCTGTGTCAACCACGGCGGGAGGTGGAGTACCAACGGTTCTGGTGGGTGCTGCAGTGAATGAGGCGTGGACTTCTGGAACTGGAGAGCGGGAGAGGAAGGGCGTGGTGTGAGGTAGTGCTGTCATGATGGGTGGCAGGGTACGGGGAGCTGGCTTGGGGCGAACGAGCAGACGTTGGTCGATCCGGAGGGCGAGTTGAATTAAGCCCTCCAAGGTCGCTGGGAGCTCTCGTCCGGCGAGCTTGTCTTTTATCCGTGAAGCCAGTCCCTCGTAGTAGGCCGTCCGGAGTGCGGAGTCTCCCCAGTCGGTCTGTACGGCGAGAGTGCGAAACTCCGGACGACCCTCCCTGCTTTAGATGGTATAATTTAGAGTCGGTCTCCACCTCAGCAGCCGGATGCTCAAAGGTGAGTTTAAGCTGGCGGGTGAATTCTGTGTGGGAGTAGGCGACATCTGAGTCTGAACGAAGAACCGCCGTGGCCCACTCAGCTGCCTGCCCGGATAGCAACGAAACGAGAAGAGCAATGCGCAGTCGGTCTGTGGAGTATCTGGTGGAATTAAACTCAAACACAAGATCCAATGCAGTTAGAACAACACTGCACTTCCCATCCGTGCCATTCCATTTGTCCGGTAAAGATAGAAAAACATCAGAAGGTGGGGAGGGAGTTGGCGGCGCAGCAGCCGCTGCAATGGGCGTGGCAACAGCCGGCTGAGCGGCCGCCCCGCGGAGGATCGCATTCTCCTGTCGCAGCTCCGCCACCTCGCGGCGCAAGGCCGCGACGCCCTGGAGCTCCGTGCGGAGCGATGCGACTTCACCACGGAGCTGATCGATCAGCTCAGCATGCCGGTCAACCACATCGCAGAGGTGAGCAAACTCCGCTGGGTTTACTGCCGGGGGCTCAGTCATTCTGTCACGGACTAACCGGAGATGAAGCAGAAGACTAGCAGTTAGCCCTGTAGCGTGGATGGTAAACCCAAACGCGGAAGTAGCGCGAGCAGGCAGGATAACCACGCTAGTTATTCTTAGAACTCTCCCGAAGCGAGAGCAAGAGTTTACACAAATAAACCCGCGTTCTAAATACACACACCCAATCAGAAGCGATAACCCAAGAAAGTGAGTACTCACGTTTGGACGAGCGAGGCGTCGGCGATAGCATGGGCATAACTCAATGACTGAGCAATGTGAGGCGTCATCTTGTTTCCTTTTATGCTTCCTGAAACCCGACCGTATTACTTCCGGGTCCTAGTGCCGGTCGTGTTATGAGTGTGCATGACAGTTACCTACAAAACCTATTGTTAATGAACAACATCCAACGTATCTGTCATGATGTTGTCCATGTTAAGCATTCATAGATATATGTGTTGGTTTCTAGGTCAAGGTATAACACAGACTTAAAATGCCACGGTTTGTTAATACTCTTAATGAATAAAAAATATTTGAATAAAAAAGATGGTTGTTGAATGTGAAGGGAAAAGGACTGTGGAAGTTGTGAAGTTAGGAAATATCATGGACTGTTAGAAAGGGATGTGGCAGCTTTAAGCCAGTGTGGCAGCATTTGGAGGTCAGTGGTGGAAGCTGGTGATCCTTTGGCTGAGGCGACAGTATGGTCAGGGGAGACATTGTAAGTGGCCAGAGGTTGGAAGCATTTCTGTAACGTTTTTTTTTTTTTTTTTGTAGTTCCCACAGAGCACAATTTGAAAGCAAAGTGACAAACTTAGTGGTTACTAACACCACTTTCTTTTCTATCTTGCCTATACGTCAGTGATGTAGATCATGACAGTCCACTGGATTCTCTGGGTCTTTTTTACAGTTGTGTTGTGCATGGTCTAGTCTGCTAGGAACATCATTAGTGAGAGCAGTCATTCTTTCATTTTTGCTGCATCAAATGTTAATGGTATTGTCAGATGGCCATTGTGAACTGAACGCATGTTGTTTGGTGGTACAACTTTGGAACAAAGGTGACAAATTTTTGTTTTATAATGCACTGTCATTGGTCAAGGTCTTTTAGAAATCATTTAGTTTGCTGATCTCTCAACTTTTTGTCCAGCACATATTTTTGCATGATTCAGCATAACCTTTCCCTGTACAATGGAACCTTGTACTGCAAGCGTTTTGCAAGATGAACAAATTTTTAAAATACATTTTAACGTGATAAACGAGCAAGGTCTTGACATACGAGCAGTATGCCTGCGCTTTGTCTGACGAGCGTCACATGATCACAACTGAGCCAGTGGTTCTCTCTCACATGCTACGGGATTATAGGTAATCATCTCCCGTGCTCAGTCTCAGTGCGAGTGCGTCACTCATGCAAGTATGTATTCTTTATTATAACATTGTGACCACGTGTGTATGTGGCATAAAAAAATAAGTATCATTAGAGAGGTTCCTTGTTAAAGATCCAGTTTTCAGAGTCTCACTCTGCCAGAGAGCAGGGTTTCTGTTAGTGTGTGCGTGCATCCACGAGTGTCATTAGAGAGTTTCCTTGTTATAGAAGTTTCCTGACAGCTGTGTTTGCATTAGTCTGTGTGTGAAAGTCACCCCCCCTTGTTTTATTATTTTTATATGAGGACCTTTGGGTTGTGGAATGAATCATCTGAGTTTCCATTATTTATTATGATATACGAGTGCTTTGATATACAAGCATGCTTCTGGAGCGAATTATGCTTGCAATCCAAGGTTTAACTGTAAATGATAGTAGCACAATCCACTTTTCTCGCTCCCAAACCCGTTCAAAACATCAACACCATTTTTGTAAATGTGTAAAGATTTTCTACCAAATCACAGTAAGTTGACGTTGAACCTTGTGCTGATATTTGATGCAGTTTTGTTTCAGGATATGGGGGTCTCAGAAAATATAGCGTTTGGCTAGCCCATGTTTTCCTTTCCTACATTTAGGCATTTGGCAGATGCTCTTATCTCATTATACATCTGAACAGTTGAGGGTTAAGGGCCTTGCTCAAGGGCCCAACATTGGCAACTTGGTGGTTGTGGGATTTGAACCTGGGACATTCCAATTCCCTAACCACTTACCCTACCCTTTCCTGCTTCGGAGTCTTTCTTGATTTGCTTGGAGATTATACTGTACACTTTTTGAAGTATGTCATAAAATTGTCCTTATATTAAGCATTATTTGTGGGGTCATACTGTAACATTATTTCACTGTAACTTGTTGGTGTAAAAAAAAAAAATAGTTTTAGTAATTCTGGAATCGAACTTCCCATTTAATCAGAGATGTCTGGGCTTCCTTTAAAAGCACTATACACTGCCCTCCCATCAGTATGTGATGCATTCTCTTTGTCATGACCAGGATGCTTATGTGTTCCAAGTCCCTTGACTTTTTTATATGCATGTTTCCAACCATAAATCCAGCTAGGCCTTCATGAGAACCATAAGAGTGTGAAGGCAACTTGCCATTTATACTGTTGGTATATTCCCATACCTTTACCTTTCTATGCCTCCAGAGGACAAGGGCTTGGACTTGGGGAGTATGAGTCTTGGCAAATTGAATAAGAGCACTATGAATTTAAGCTCTGTGAGTGTGACTCATTCCTCAAGTGCTGACATTCTCATCCTGCTAGACAGCTCAGTACATTTTTTGTGATTGTTCTCTCTCACTTTGTCTCTCACACTGCCTTTCTCTGTGTCACACGTTCTGCTCTCTGCTTCACTCTCTGTTCAGGAATGAGAGCTCTTCATGTTAATGTCTGCAAAATCAACATAAGTTACTTTAATAAGGCATTGTAATGGAGATGGAATTGATTGTGACTCCTTTCAGACCAGATAAAAATAAATAAATAAATAAATAAAACATTTGCACCTTATATTAAAATAATATTGTTTATGTCTAGAGCTTTTATTGCAATGGCACAAACCTAGTACAAAGAGCCTTAATGGAACCGAGTACAGACTGCTGCATAAATTATATGCAGTGTGCCATAGAGGTGGTATGAATTTACAGATGCTTTTATCTGGGTAAGGCTACTAAATGCTGCGTGCTCCTTACTACCTACAGTTAATCTGTGAATCTGTTTTGACTTTAACAGCATCCCATGCTGCAAGTCACCTAAACCGACTTGTATACGTAGCCATGTCAGAAATATATTTATATATTTATCACTTTTTTATGTCTAACACCACCCCTATCCCTTTTCTGTCTGACTCTGGTGCGGCAGGGGCTGATGTGATTCACTTTGATGGCCAAGGCGTAATCTCCTACCGATTTAAGATGAAGAAGATGAAAATCCTGAAGGATGTGATAGCACTGAAATTTAAGACAGGCGAAAGTGATGGGGTGATCTTGCATGGCGAGGGTCAACAGGGCGATTACATAACAATGGAGCTGAGAAAAGGAAGACTCCTGCTCCAGATAAACCTTGGTATGACTTTTCTCTCATTACCCATCCTCATTACACATATCTGCAAATATTTGTTTCTAATAATGACCAGTGAGCGATAATGGCAGTGGGGGTGTGGTTGTGATTATACAATTTTAGTATTAATACCACTTATGTTTAGCTTATATTTATTTTTATATTTAGTTAATTGTATGTATGACATATACCTTAATAAAAAGCTTTAAATGCGGCTGTAATTATGTGAAGTGGCAATAACTGTCCTCAATATTACACTGTGTGCTATTGAAATGTTTTAATGAGTGTAACAATTATAGTTAGAGTCAACAGGTCTCGAATGTAGTGTATTGATTTTGGCATTAAACACTGGATTCAAATATATTTTTCAAATACTGATACTCCAGGTCAAAATAGCAAAATGTAAATAAATAAATAAATAAATAATGTTGTTAACAATAATAATAATGATAATAATGTTGTTAACTAATAATAATAAATAATAATAATAATAATAATAATAATAATTTTTTTAAAATGGTGTTCTTGTTAATAATAATAATAATATTTATAAAAATAATATACATGTTGTTGTTGTTAATAATAATAATTATTATAATAACAAATATAATTATAATTATAATAATATTATTAGTATGAATAATATTAGTTTTTTATAAACATAATAAAATTATTGTTGTTGTTATTATTATTATTATTATAATATTATTATTATTATAATACATATTGTTCTAAAATAGAAGAAATCTAAAAAGTGGATTACAATGCACGAGGGCCGTTCAAGTCAAACGACTTTTGATTGGGCAGAAAATAGAACACAGTTATGAGAGAAATTATAATCTCTTGCCACACTAATGCACTTATTCCGGTGGTTTACTAGTGTTTGTATACCATCAAAGAAAAAAGTCCTCAGTATGACAGACTTCAGACTGCCTGCTTCATGTCTAAAACATTAGCCTCCCAGGAACTCCTTTAATTGCCCAAAATGTGGAAATGACTTGCAGCAAGGTCAGGATTGTACAGGAATGTTGCAGTAACTCCCAAATGATTTGCTGTAATGATCAAGTGGTGTTGGTGAACGCTGTTTGTACAGTATCCACAGACAGATGTGTCTCTTTGGCAAGTTGGGAACAATTTATTCCACTCGCTAAATGTGAACGGCTGCAGTGGATCATCATTTCCTTACATACAGCCTTTTTAAAAACAGTTTGCACTGTTCAGGTTTGAAGTCTTTTGTAAATGTCAATCAGTTTTCCTGATTTGATTTGCCCCTCGTAGTTCTGTACAAAAAAGACTCTCTGATGATACCTTGTATGTGAAAGTGGATGTTTTCTCAGATATTATAATGTAAATGCTGCAGATCTGTGTTTTTTGTGAAAGGCAGGCAGCAACCAATACGGATCCATCCTGGGTCACACTTCGGTGAGCAGCGGCAGCTTGCTGGATGATCATCACTGGCATTCAGTTGTGATTGAGCGCTACCGAAGGAATGTCAACTTTACCCTGGATCAGCACACTCAGCACTTTCGTACCAATGGCGAGTTTGACCACCTCGACCTTGACTATGAGGCAAGATTGAATTGCTTTTCTGGGTATCCAGTATATTTGATTTAGCATTTATCACTAAAACAGCGCAGAAGGGAAAGTACATAGACTGTACTTTGAGAATACCAGAATAGTGTTCATAAAACCAAAACAGTTCAGTAAAGTACAGTATCCCATACATGCAAATTAGAGAACTCTGCAACTACTGTAAATGAAAAGCGCAACAGACTCAGTCCCTCATTGCAATTTTAAATCTGATGTCTGTGTGATTTTACTGTTGAATTTTCAGGTTGTTATTTTGAATGCTTATGTTATGTTGTGGTTTATCTCCTGCAGATTCTGTTGGGATTTGCTTTTGCTTCTCGGCAGGCTGTTAATCCACATTAAGAATGTGTGGGAGGATGTTAATGTGATCACACAGCATTAATGCGTTGTCTAATGAGATATATAGAAAATTGATTTGAAACAAGAAAATGTTTTAGGGCAATAGCTCACATCATGTACAGAGTAGAGCTCCAGTGCTCATAAGATTGATTCTATTGATTCACTGATTTAACATTCATGAGCAGCATAATACGGTATTAATCCTATTATTCATAGTGGGGAGGGTAGTTTATGCATTTCTCTGACTTATATTGACTTATCTCATTATCACACTTTAAAAAAGATTAACCCTGTATTGATTCACATGTAAATTAATTTAGGCAACCCAGTAATTCACACACATTTCCAGTCTCCCTGGTTTGCTGCTGAGCTATTATGTAATGTTTTTGTAGGGGCTCTTCTGCCCATTGATTGCTCCAAGTTCTCTATTCTTCTACTTCCCAAAACATACTGTTGGACACATTCTCAAGATCCCTAAGTGTAAGATGGGGGGAAATCGATTCAGTGATGTATCATGACTCTGTTGTGTGGCAATTCGTGCATCACATTAGTCCAAAATCATTTTTTTTAAATTAATGTTTAATTTATATGTTTGTATTTGAGGTAATATGTTGCAGTTCCTCTATACAGTAATCTATAATCCAAATTGTGCTCTCTAAAGTCTTTACATATTGACAGGAAACACATATCAGTGTTCAATTGTGTGAAATTATTACACAATTTGAATAAAAAATGTGTGTGTGTGTGTGTGTGTGTGTGTGTGTGTGTGTGTGTGTGTGTGTGTGTGTGTGTGTGCGTAATATATAAAATCATGATACTTTTAATGTCGCAATACAAATCAAATCGGCACCTGGGCATCATGATTATATCATATTGCTTTATTCCCAGTGATTCCTGTCCCTAGTGTGTATGGTAACATGGACTGGAAGAACAAGCTGCTTGGGATTCTAAGAAGTTGTTGCTAACGTTATAAGGCTCTGGAGCTAATGTCACCTCAGCCAGGATAAAATAGTTATGGTGATACATGCAGTATGTAGTAACGCTAGTTAAAGATCTATTCTAGCCATCAGCTGGCCCTTAATGCTCAGCTGCTTACCTCTATGTTGATTTGGACATCTCATGTGACATTGCTTCATATATTGTTTAATATCTGATCCAGATGTATAAGCTCACAAATACATGCATTTAAAAAGACACCACATCTGTTTTCTGAAAAGTCGTATTTTTTTCACGCAGCTGAGTTTCGGAGGAATGCCTTACTCGGGGAAGCCTATCTCGGGAGGTCGGAGAAATTTTATAGGCTGCATGGAGAGCATCAACTACAATGGGGAAAATATCACTAACCTGGCCAGGAGAAAGAAACTGGATACCTCTAGCTTCGTGAGTTACCTTCTACTTTCATTTACAACATGTAAATGTGAGCACACACTAGTTAAGTACTAATGCACAAAAAGAACAAAGCTACTGTACTGTAAACGCCAAAAACCGCATAAAGCAAAACTTAAATATGCAATCTGATTAGTGATAAACATGAAACGTGTTTACTGTTACTGTGATGGCTGCTGGAAAGTGCAGTCAGCTGCCTTGACATAGCGCTGGCTTGAATGCCTGGCTCTTGGCTTGCAAAATCAATTTGGAAGAGACAATGTCCTGAGCAGTCATTAGATAATGAGGAGACATCTCTCACAAAGCAATAGAGGGGAGTAGAATTCTTCGTGCTGCAAGAGAGGATATGGTATGCACACAAAGAGAGAGAATGATGTTCTTAGCCAAGCTGGGAGGCAGGGTGACAATCTCAGCAGGACAAGGAGCCACAGTGACTCAGTGTCAGAGGAAAATGTGGTGATATTCTCAGTAGCCATGTGAGACATAGCAACAGCAGAGGTGGGGCAGGGAGACAGCGTGATGTTCTCATTGGCAAAGAGTGATGGAGCATTGTCAAAGACAGAACACTCAGACAGTGTGATGGCCACAAAAAAAAAACACAAAAAATAGCGTCCTTAGATGGGCAGGGTTGCACAAGCTCAAACACCTCCTTCCAAGGGTCAGAGGCTGAAGTAGTCTGGACATGGGTGGCCCACTTCTTACACTCCTGTCTTAGAAGTAACTCGTGAGGCTACATCATCTGTTTCTGGCATGGGTTTGGCAGGAGAGGCCACCATGTTGGCTTTCGAGTCTGGCCAGCACTGTTATGCAAAATTACTTTGGTGGAGCCCCACAATGCATTGATCCTGAACATCATAGACATGAGATGAGATTTCTATCAAAATAGTGTATTTTTATTTAACCAAAAAAATGGGAATTACGAAGTGGGAGATAGAAATCAGGTAGAAAAAAAGTGTAGTAGTGTAGGTGCAGGTCAAGATCAGTGTCTGGCTGGAATGATGGATCGAGTCTGACGAGCTGTTCCAGCGGAAGGCCGAAGGTGTGGGCATTAAAGCCGAGCTTGGACGTTGGACGTTCAAATTCAAATTTTATACGTCACATACACAGTCAAACACAGTATGATATGAAGTGAAATGCTTATACGAAATGAAATGCTTAATGGCGTGGCTGAGGTCCTTTATGATCTTCCTGGCCTTGGTCCAGCACCATAGATCGAGTGCAGGTCAGGGAGCTCAACGTAGCTCAACCACACGCTTAGCTGATCTCACCACCTTCTGTAGAGCTCGTCTGTCCTGCATGGTGCTGTTCCCAAACCAGGTTGAGATGTTTCCCGTCAGGATGCTCTGTATGGTGCAAGAATAGAAGTTCCTAAGCACCTTAGAGGGCAGTGTAAAGTCTCTCAGGCGTCTAGAGACAATGCCCGGCCTTTTTCACCACAGTGTTCATATGACAGGACCATGGCAGGTGCTGCGTGATGTAAACACTGAGGTATTTGAAGTTCTTCCAGAGTTAAAAGTGAAAAACTGATGTAACTGTCACAATAGCAGCAGCTGCAGCCTGGACCTAGAGGTGTGGAAGTCGAGGCAGCGGCCAACATCTTAATGGCAGCTGAGTTTCCAGAGCAGGCCGTAACTGAAGGTGGAAGTGCCAATGTACGTAGAGGTCACAGTTTATCGGCACCTGCTCCTCGGCAACCTGCCCAGCAGCTAAAATCACCCCTCAGCATTAAAGCCAGAAAGACCACACGACCACACTCTGGCACCCACGGCACAGCACACACCATCTCTACCCTGACTGTCATTTTCACCACCTCTTACCCAGGAGCAGAGAATCCAAGGCCTTAAGTGGGGATGTGCCACCATGTGTGTCTTATCTACAGTAGCAGCCCAACCCCCTTGCATTGCTCAATGAGCTTGTTAGTTCCAGTTTCTTATGAGCGAGGACCAAAAGAATTAGGGCACATGCCAGTTACGGACAAAACCGTGATACCACCATAGAGACTATTTATGGCACATACCCACTCATGCCAAAACCTTTCACCTCTCTGTTTTCCTAATGCATTGCCAACATTGCCAAGGATTCAAGGATGCAAATGATTGATTAGTCGCATGTATAGCAAAATGCTGACATTGTAATTCTGTCAATGAATTTGATATGAATCAGCAAAATAGCATGAGTAAATCTTAATTAATTTCTTCTCTCTCAAATAGTTGCACAATAGAGGATACATTTTACAAATGTACTATGAAGGCTGTTATAATGTTGTTGTTTGTTTTTGTTTTTTTTTCTCATTTTCTGCCCCAAATGCAGCGCAACTTGACATTTTCCTGCGTGGACTCTCACACCTTTCCAGTTTTCTTCAATGCCACAAGTTTCCTGCAGTTACCAGGCAGAAGGGAGCACAACATGGTGTCTATAAGCTTCCAGTTTCGCACTTGGAATTCTAATGGCCTGCTCCTGTTCACCACCTTGGCTGATGGCATGTTGGAGCTTGTGCTGAAAGATGGCAAAGTCTTAGTGCACATCAGTGTGCTGAAGTTGAAAAGCTCACGTGCTGACATGGCATCAGGTACGGAAGTGCTTGCACTACACTGTGCTCATTCTGAGAGCTCATGCAATAATGTATTATACAGCATTTTCTTCTGGTTTCCTTAAAAATGTGCCTAATTTTCAGTCTAGTGTTAGTACTTTCTTACTAATAATAATCCAGGTGGCTGTTAATGTGTCCTACTGTTGATGCTAGATCAAAGTGGCGAGTGCAGGCACGTGTCAGCAGTTAGAGGGCTGTGATTAATGGATGCACTAGAAAAGTTGTGACTAACATGGTGAAGTTACCGACTTAGATGTATGCAATATAATTTTTTTTTCTCACTCTCTCCAAGAGCTGTGCTGTTTATTTTATTTATATATTTTATATTTTATAAGTCTAGAAATTGTGATATTCCATAACACATAGTAAGTTTTTATCACCTGTCCAATAATACAGTGATGTATGGCAAATATTATTGCTCCAAATGAAACAACAGAAATCGAAAGTTTTGTACACTGAAAGAATCATCATATTCTGTTTTATTAATAGATAAAACATAATATGTACTCATTCATTTTTAGTAGACTCTAGTAGAACTATAAACCAGTTAATATATATATATATATATATATATATATATATATATATATATATATATATATATATAATACACATTATACACACACACATTATACACACATTACACACACACACATTATACATACATTATATATATATATATATATATATATATATATATATATAATATATATGTATATAATATTATATAATATATGTGTGTATAATGTGTGTGTGTGTAATGTGTGTATAATGTGTGTGTGTGTGTGTTTTCCCCCATTTATTTATTTATTTGTCAATTTTTTCTTGTTACCTGTTAATTTCTTTCCAGGAAATGATGATCGCCTGGTGGGCAGTAGATTGTTTTTCTGGATAACAGAGTACATTAAAAAATATAAATAAATAAAAACAACAATAAAACTCCCAATATAGTAATTGGAATTGTATTACTTTAGATATAATTATTATTATTTATTACTTCTTCTTAATATAAGTTAAACCTTAGAAAGGAAATCTTTTCTAAATTTAAATGTCTTAACTCATGATTATAATAATTATCCAGGTTATTTATAGTGTGTGTGTGTGTGTGTGTGTGTGTGTGTGTGTGTGTGTGTGTGTGTGTGTGTGTGTGTGTGTGTGTGTGTGTGTGATTGTGAACAGGTGTGCATGATCAAAAGTTCAGTTACTGGTCAAGTTTCAGTGGGAGCTGGTGCAACTGGACATTGCAGATGTGAATGTGACAAAAATGAAAAGTGCAATGAAACCGTAGTAGCATAAGGACATTTAAAAGTCAATTTTAACAGTTTATTTATTTTAGTCATTCTAGCGGACTTGATATTACAGTAGTAGACTAGTACGAAACTACTACTGAAAAATAAACATGTATAAACTGTTAAGCAAAACCCAATAATTACAGTACCACAATCAGATTTTTACTCATACAAGGTTGTCTATAACAAACCTATTAATAAAAGATGATACGTCTCCTTCTAGGTGGCACAGTGGTGTAGTGGTTAGAACTGTTGGCTTGTACCTACAGGGTCCGGGTTCGATTCCCAGCCAGGCTTGATTCCTGTCTCTGTATGCATGATGTTTGCATGTTCTCTTCGTGCTTGGTGGCTTTCCTCTGGGTACTCTGGTTTCCTCCCACAGTCCAAAGACCTGAAGGTTAGGCTAATTGCCATTCCAAAATTGCCCATAGTGTGTGGGTGAGTGTATGTGTATGAACTCTGTCTAGGATGTACCCTGCCTCTTGCCCTAAGTCTCCTGGAATAGGCTCCAGGCCCCCTGTGACCCTGAATACAGATAAAAGCGGTATAGATGATGAGTGAGTAACTTATCCTTCTTTTAGAAGCTTTCACATTTTAGGTAAACCATGACATGGAATGGGTGCATTACATAACAAAACATTATGTTTCCCAAAAAGCCAATTGCACCACTTCATTCTGTCATGTGATCGGTGAAGCGAAAAACAACCATATGGTGAAAATAGCTGCCCTGAATGGACTAAATGCATTTAGTGGATTTTTTATGAATGTTGAAGCCAAAAAAGGACATTAACATTTACCGCCTCTGTAGTTAACACCAGTTTTAATGAACTACAGGTATACATCATTTCATTTCTAATTTATTTTTTTGTGAAATAGGGCAATATATAATATGGATGTTGTTTGAAAATCATATTATATACTTAAAAAGTATGTCATTAGATCAACCACTGATCAAAATGAATTTGTAGTGTACCCCTGTGTTTCACTTCCAGATCAATGCTTCCATTTTTTCCCTCTTGCTCTTCCTATCTCTATCACTGTATTTGCTGCATTTGGGAGCCATATGCACTTACAGTAATCAAACACAGTTAAAACAGTCATTACGACAGTCAAGAGATGGATATGCAGATGTACTGTATATGCAGTGGGACAATGGGTGTTATACTGTATAGAACCACCCCTGATTTTATTGACACTTTATTGCATATTTGAATGAACACAAACATAATTGCTAAAATGAATCGATTTATCCATTGTGATGAAATTGTGTTAGACAGACAGAGTTACAGTTTTGCAAAATCTGATATAACAAAACTATTTTGACATAATATTATACATTTCCCTCTAGGCATTTGGCAGATGCTGTTTTTCAGAGCTACTTACAAAAGTGCTTTGAAGTTTTTATCATTAGACATATCTTTACACTCTTGGGAAGTTTTTTCATTTGTTTATTTATTTATTTATTTTGGGGTGGGGGTTGGGGGTGTTAGTTAAGCCAAATACAGTGGAACCTTGGACTACGAGCATAATTCGTTCAGGAAGTGGGCTTGTGTTCCAAAATACTCGTAAATCAAATCAGATTTCCCCATAAGAAATAATGAAAACTCAAACTATTCGTTCCACAGCCCCAAAAAATAAATACATAAAAATAATTCATACAATCTATAAAGAGAAAATAAAACAGATTAACCTGTACTTTACCTTAAAAAAAAGAGTAAAAAATAAATCACGACAGATAAGTGTTCCGTTTGTGCGTGCAGGCGCCGCTTGTGTGTGTGTGTGTGTGTGTGTGTGTGTGTGTGTGTGTGTGTGTGTGTGTGTGGAATTAGCCCCTTCCCTTGCCTCGTTTTACATGGTAACATTCCTCCTCCCTCTCCCCACCTTCACAACAAACACACACACAATGGAAGTGTGTTACACTGGCGTAAGCGCAGACTAACGGAATCACTTTTTAAGTTTCACAACAACACACACACACACACACAATGGAAGCACTTTTTTAACGGGAAAAAAAGAAATCTCTCTAATGACACTGGCATGAGCGCATACTAACGGAATCACTGCTGTAAAGTAAAAAAAAAAATTTTTTTTAATGAAGCAGCACCTTACCTTTGAAAAGAATTGCGACAGAGCGGAGTTTCTGTGTGCATGAGTGAAGCCGGGTAGGTGGGGTGAAAAGAGCGTGTGTGTGTCGGTGTCAAATTATGTGCACGCACACACACAGGAGATGCTGAAACACAGAGGAAGATGTTGATTATACCAGTAAGAGACGAGCACTAAGACCCAGGGGAGCAGGGGAGACGATTGACCAAATTAATTAAAATTTATTAAAAATCTTTGCTCGTCTTGCAGAACACTCATAAACCACGTTACTCGCAATCCAAGGTTCCACTGTGCTTAAAAATCGTCAGGTCTTTTAGTCGTTGCTTAATTGTTTGCCAGTAACTCGGCTGTATTGACATCTACACCACCTAGGAGCCAGGACAGAAAACAGTCTAGATGAATTTCCCCATATGTGCTTTTTATCACCTTTGTGAGACAAACAAGCCATGCAAATTACGCTCTTAATTTGTAAATCGTCTTATTTGGAAAAAAGGAAAAATAACCGTCCTCTGCAGTTGGTAGCAAAACTGTAGTACTGTGTTATTTAATTATTAGAATGTAAAATTGCTTTAACCTGCAGGAAAATCCAAACCAATTCTAAACATTTGTCAGCTTTTCTTGGTATACCAAGTGGTTTAAAGATTGACACAGACCATAAGTGGTTCTCAAAATCTATTGTATATTACATGTGTTAGAAAGTATGTTCAAATAGAAAAAAAATTGAGAATAAATACATGAATAAAGTCACTATAGCAAATACAATGTGTGGTATAACCATTTAAATAATTGAACACAGACAGGGTCGATTGTGTGTACACGCCCATCTTTTCCAGACACTAATGAATATTAATCAGTATGCAAATGAAATAGTCATGTGACAAGGTGTCAAAACTAACATGATCTTTTTCTTGGCAGATTCTGTAAAAAGCTTGCGTCTTTTTTTAGCGAGTTGGCTTTGTGTCCACCATGATGGTTGTTTTGAAGAAAATGATGAGGATTCGGGTCATGTGATCTCAGTGGCATGAAAAGGAGGTTGGGCTTAATTACCATACTAAAAGCTTGTACACGCTGTGCAAGGCAAGAACGCAAGACAGTAACGGTATCCCTGAATATTCTTCTCATTTATTGTGTACTTGTATAGCCTGAATCAATCTTGTAAGTGAAATCAACAGCTCTCAACATTTAACGAAACAATTTCCATCGCTATCATTTGTATTTGAAATGACCATCTTTATTCCCTTCATACCCAGAGCACCACACATTTCTGTGGTTATGTTCAAGTAATCACAAACTGAATCTTTTTTATTCCGTCTGTGCTCTCAGAAACACCGTTACCCTGCTGTTATTGCAACTTGGGTAGATTGCTTTCAGAGTAGAGCAGATTGCATAGGCAGCATTTCTGAGTGATTAAGAGAGCCGCGCAGAAAAAAAAAAAGGAAAGTGATGAAGCTTAGCCGTTGTTTATGTCTCAGTAGAGGCGGCTCGTAGTTATCTCCTTTAGAGGCCGAGTAAAAGGGATTCATGGGATTCATGATTTTAAACAGGTCAATAAAGATTAAAGTTTGAATGTCCATCGAGTTGAATTGTATAGAGTGTCAAGTGAGTTTTTCTAATTGCAACTTTCAAAACTGATATTTATAAAGATGCAAAAAATAAAGTGCATATAATTCAAATAATACCTGGGGTATATGCTAAAATGTTGATTTATTAAGTTTAAATAAAATAATGCTATTAATCTATCTGATTAATTTTAATTAATCTGATTACAATTGTTCATTTTGGCAGCTGCTTTTGATTTAGTTTTAGGCTTAGTCTTTTGGATTAAAAAGTACTTTAGTCTTTTAATGATTCGCCTATGTTTAGTCATGTATACTAACTTTTATAAACATTAATGTTTCATTTCAATTTATTAATAAAATAACTCTGAAGTCAGCAGAGTACCTTGTTTATAATTAGTGTAACTGCAAAAAGCATCACAGGAACAACAAGACTGTTGTACCATAAGCTTCAACAATGCTGCCAGAATATTGTACTTCCATCTCCTTTTTAAAACCAGCTGTGAATCAGAGATAAATGCTGGAAGTGCCATGTTAATACTTGAATCATTCCTGCTTGAGTTAAAGTGGCTTCACAGCTGACATTAATTTGCACTGTTAGCTTCGTTCAATTAAATCAGAAGTATTTCCGATGCTATAAACGTTGCAGGAATTCACTTGTAGTTACTGTAATTTAAACTGAGACCAGGGTTTAAATGGGAATGCAGCATAAAGTTAAACTAATGTTACAAATTCAAGAATGGATAACAGAGCGCTGGCAATTTTTCAGAAAAGCTTGGAGTGAGATTCTCAAAATAAGGGCATCGAGGTAAAATAAAATATAATAATAATAATATGTATGTAATAATAAAATGAAAATGTATATATATATATATATATATATATATATATATATATATATATATATATATATATACATTTTTTTTTCCAAATGTCAATTGTACCAAATGAGATAAATACAGTGATATGCATCTGTTGTTTCACTTTAACACTGTAATGCTTAAATATATACAGTAGAACTGGGTAAGGTGTACTGTATAGTTAGTGTTGGATAAAATGGCTGGGGGTCGGGTGCAAGTACTTTACGCGCCGAATCAATACCTTATTTTCAGAACCTCACTCCAAGCTAATTAATGTCAGCTGTGTGAAGCCACTTTAACTCAAGCAAGTATTAACACGGCACTTCCAGTGTTTATCTACGACTCACAGCTGGTTTTAAAAAGGAGATGGAGTTATGCTCTGACAGCATTGTTGAAGCGTACAGTACAACAGTCTTATTTGCAATTACATTAGTTGCTGTGTAAACAAAGTACCCTACTGACTTCAGTATTCAAATTTTACATTAATGTTTATCAAAGTTAGTAGCATGACTAAAATGTGACTAAAACCAATGTGCATTTTAGTCAAAAAGACCAAACCAAAACATAAACAAAATCAGCTGCTAAAAATTTTTTTACCAATCAAATAGATTAATAGCATTATTGTATTTAAACATTTTATCACTATGATTAACCTTAGGGTCGTTAAATTATTTATACACAGGACAGAGGAAATTAAAATAACTTGAGCGAACAAAGAGAATGTATGATTGTAGTGAGGGAACTTGGTCCATGCAAAAGCAGATGAAAGAGAGGAAAATCAAGATATTATAAACTGTTGGATGGAAAAGTCCACCAAAGCGGATCAACCACTGGTCCTGAGGGTGAATTCTCACTGATAAGCGTGCATGAGAGAGAGAGAGAGAGAGAGAGAGAGAGAGAGAGAATCAAATATTTAAAGGGTCCTTTATTGGCATGAGAAATATGGACATTCATGTTGCCAAAGCTCAGAATCAAGTCACAAAATGTATACAAAGTGATGAGAACTACTAAAATAATAATAATAATAATAATAATAATAATAATAATAAATAAAGAAAGTACATGCAAAGAAGAATCATTTTTGATACAACTGAAGACGGGGAAAAGTAAAGGAAAAAATATGGTGAATATAAGTAGGATTCTGCATGCATATGTGATTGTGAATTCCTCTGATCCCACTGATCATACTGTAAGTTGAACTGCAGTTTGTAAAGTAAAGTTTAGATTATTGGACAGAAAGATAAAATTATTTGACAGTCATTTGTCCATTCATCCATTGTTAACATTATTGTTTATTTTTTATCCGTTGATGAAAAGTATGAAACTATTTATAACATATTTAGAATTTTCAAAGATTGCTATTTATTGAGTTTTAATCTTGTCTTCATCGTGAAAAAAAAGGTCATTAGCAAAGATTTTTCATCATTATTTTTGTTGACGAAATTAAAACTGGTCCCCGCATACTGTATAATTTTTTAAAATACATTTTTTATTAATTGGTATTGTAATTATTGTCAAAGTATTTATAATTGTTACCACATAATTATCTCTTTTTAAATGCACAGTTTTGTGTGAACAATGCAGTTCACTCTGATGGACAGATGACAGCCTACTTAATGTTTATCCCCACTGGTTTCTTTCCAAAAGTAATACAGTTTCCTGGAGCACTCTATAATTATCATATTTTCACACTAAACTGGTATAATGTTCTATGTTGCCACAATGCAAAATGTCTGGACTTTTGAGGAAAAATGCTGAGGGATATTTCCTCTTTCATAGTCTGTCTTTATCAGATTTTATTATTATTTAAGTCAATAATAATCCAAATTCTTCTTTTGACAGATATAATGTATTATACATTGGGTAAATGCATATTATGTTGTCTCACATGTCTCAAATAGAACACTTAGATGATTGTCGTGTTTCTCCAAATATCTAAATCTATATCCGGCAGGAATTTTTGGTTGTCAAAACATTGTGGTGATATTAATTTAGCAACAGTACAGACGTCAGGACAACATCGTATTGGGTCGTTTTTTGAAAGTTACAATTACTTTGATGAAATGATATTGGAACAGTGTTGACTACATGACGGTGGGATATCGACAAATGAATTCCCACAGAAAAATATTGCAAAAACTCCTTCAAAACCAGCGGCAGGACTCAAACTCCAGTCACTGCAGTAAGAGCTGTGAGTGATAATGCACATACATATGAGCAGTACCATATTACAGTACATTAGAATGGGAGCTAGATGCACCTAATGGTAATGGTTCAAAAAGAAAATTTAATCTTGGAATCTGAATTCTAAACCCTTCTAGAAACTTAAGGGACCATGGGTGTGGTCAGATATTAAGCAAATGGTTGTTAATCCATGTTTCAAATAAAGATTTGAAGTTAAGTTGTCCTGATGTTGTATGACCTTGAGCATCATTCCAACATCATTACAGACAAAATACAATGTCAGCGTCATACAATTGATCAGCCAATGTTGTAGTTCCTGCAGGGTGATCATCCTGATTGTTATAAGGAGACCACATGTTACTGTACAGCAAGATCAAGTGATACACATCATACTGTTTTGTGTCTCAAAAAATAGAATTTTATTTTATTTATTTCCCATACCTTCTGAATGTTGTCACTTTGTACCACAAATATCAGATATGCATTAATTCTAGTATTATTCATTGTTAGTCACACTGACTTACAGAAGTTTTTTGAAGTCTTTATACAGTATGCATCCTAAATGCATCCTCATACTGGCCAGCTAGGCACCAAGAGTATCATCAAAGTCCAAAGCCGTCTAAAAGACCTGTTAGAGAGGTCAATATAGCATTTAGCAGATGTGGCAAGTAATGAATTTCAAATACTTCCTTACTGTAATTAATGTGTGTGTGTGTGTGTGTGTGTGTGTGTGTGTGTGTGTGTGTGTGTGTGTGTGTGTGTGTGTGTGTGTGTGTGTGTGCGCGTATGTATTTGTACTTTTGCGTATTTTCTGTATGTGATCATTTTTACTTCTACTCAATACAAAGCCTGTACTTTTACTCACTAAAAAAATTAATTAACTGGTTACTTTTCAGATAAAGATCAAGTGCTTTGATTTTCTAATCTAAATAAAAGCATTTACACTGTTCTTTACACCATGGCATGACTGAGCTACACCCCATGCGTAAAGGACAGAAACAAAACAGTTTCACCAATCCACCAATGCACCAAAGTGATTAATGATTACCTGGGCAATAGATCCCGCCCCTTTTCTTAAGTATCTCGAACAGATGCAGTCGTAAGATAAGATTAGAAGTGATCTATCTAACAAACAGAGCAAATGATTGTGGACTATTAAGTGTTTGGTTTGTGTTTCCTGCAAATAATTTTTTTTCTTTTTTTTCTCCCCACATGTTTAATTGCTTATACTACTTGCACTGTACAACTAGCTAGTTTAACTACCGAAGTATAGCAACATGCTATCAATGCTGCTTGCCATTCATTTAATTAATTTCAAGTCTTGTCACTATCAACAAGTCATGGCATCATGTCCAGTGCGTCATTTGTGAAAAATACAAAGCACATTTATCTGGGTTGATTTTTTCATCAAGACACATTGCCAACCTGTTCAGCACTGACTATTAGGAACTAAAACTTTACATTTTTAACAGTCAATCAACAATTTATTTTTAGCCAGCACTCCCATGAAATAAAACTACAAGCATAGCAGAGGGGCAATTTGCATCATTGTATGGTGGTTTCTTGTAAGGTCTCTTGGTCTTTATCCATAAAATGAGATTATGAAAGAGTTATTTTATATTTAGATTATTGTATATATCTGTAATGTATTTTGCCTAAAAATGAATGTTTATGAAAAGAGATTGAGGTCGGTCTGTAGTTCTTATTTGAAGACACCAAGTTATTCAGACACTAGGACATCTATGTCTAGATGATGGACAGAATCATGCCATTTTTTGAATTAACACTTTCAACTGACATCATGATTGTTTGCTGACTATGTCATTGTGTTGATATGGCTCTCCTAAAGAAATGCTTTAATACTCCTTGCAAAATGCATTATCGTCCTGTAACATGATTTTGTCATCACCAAACCTATTTTATATCAATAGACTGCTGAGGCATTGATTATCATCTCCCCTGGTCCATTAGCTAACATGCAACCCCATATGATGAAGGGGTGGGGAAATTAGATTGCCTGAAGAACATCATTAGACAAAAGTTCCAGCATAATCACCTTGGCAATTGCAGATTCATGATTCATTATCACTTTTATCGAATTAATCCCATAACCTTGCTTTCTTCTGTTTGACTCTACAGTAAGTGCTGATTTCCGTTTGCCATTCCTAACCGTAAATCTCATTTCATTCAGCTAATTTCTTACACAAAAATTATTTCCATCCATTTGATTTTGTGTATTTCTGTTTTCAATCACTCTTCTTTCCACATTGGAACTGGGAAATATGCGATTAATTTAAATAATTTACTTAATTTTGTTAGATGTATGGTTCACAAAGCCAGAATGTGCAGCTATTAAACAATAGCGGTTTTGTTTCATATCTGTAATTTCTTCGTTTATTCATAGGTTAAAAAAGTTTACCTTGATAAATGGTGAGTCCAACCAAGCAGAAGGATCAAAGGGAAGATGGTTCAGTGAGTGATGTCAGGGGGCTGCTGGGTCATTTTTGGCTTTGTGAGTGAGCACTAGTGTTGAAAGGGTAGCTTCAGGAAACCAGTGGAGAATGTGCGACAGTGGCATGCTGAGGGTTAACTTGGGAAGTTGCTTTCCAAATCAGTTCAGAGGTTGAATGGTGCACAGAGGCAGACCAGTAGTGCGGTCTTGAAATGACAAGGCACTGAACCAGACCCTGACTGGGCCCTGTGGATAGAAATAGACAAATTCTCCCGATGTCATGAAGGAGAAGTCAACAAATATATTTAGCTTTTCCTTTTCAGTTGATTGAAAGATTTAACTTTAGAAATCCACTGTCTGTTAAAACCGTTCTCATAACTCTGTGTGGCCAAAGCCAGAGTGGTGCTTTATCCCAAATTAAATCAGTGAGAAAAGCATACTTGAATAATGAAGAGAGTCTGCTGTGCATGTGCAGGCCTGTCTGTATATGCGTAGTTGCATCTGCTGCTTCATATTTTAACTAGTTTTTAAAACGGCACAGAAGGATGGTGTTAGTTCAGATGCGTGGTTGTGTCTGTTGTGTTAGCATTGCTCTATTGGGCACATTTGGTGGATTTGGCAGACTGTAATGTTTCAGCCGACAACTTGCTAGCCACTGTTGTAACTTACTGTACCAGGAGGCAAAAAGGCTTCCATGCTTTAGAAATGAAAGTTGACCAAAAATACTGTTTTTTCCTTAAGCTGGTTGACTAGCAGCGGTGCGGTGACTTACTGTAGACTTAGTGATACTGCCGCCATGTACCTCCAGGGTCCGGGTTCGATTCTCGCCTCAGGTCTGTGTGCATAGAGTTTGCATGTTCTCCCCGTGCTTGGTGGGTTTCATCTGGGTATACAGATTTCCAAAGTCATGCACATACTGTAAGGCTAATAGGTTTTTCAGGTAGTGTGCAAATGAGCATGTGAGGGCGTCTATGTGTGTCCTCGTGCCCTAAGTCCCCTCGGATTGGCTCCATGCCCCTCATCAGTATAGACAATGGATGAATAGACAAGTGCGTGAGTCTTTGATGTTGACTTAGCATAATGTACTGTATGCCAGTGTATTAGCTCATGAAAGAGAATGCTACTGTATAAGAACCATTATAGCCTCTGCTGATTTGAATAAAAAGTGGGCCTGAAAAAGTTTAAATCTTTACACGTCATGTAATATAGATTGTATTTCATGATGAATAGAATACTTTATTATGCAATCTGTTGAATGTGTTTTTCAATATGCAAACGTATCAGATCGAGAGCCTCATATCAATCAATACAGGGCCATATCTCATATTGTTACATACTTAATATTTCATTAACCAAGCAAGGCTTGATATTTTGTTTTGGCTTTCAGTTATTGTAATGGCTCAGAAGTAGATAGCACATTCCAGTGATTTATCGATTATAGCTTTCAAAACAGTGGCTATACTTATGTAGTTAGATAGTTACCTGAGCTTTGAGGCTTTGAGATAAGATCTTGTTTGTGGCTGACATTTAAAGTGTCTTGTGTTTGCCACTCATCCCCATATTAAGCTGCGTAATGGGCTTTTGTTGTCTGAGCTGGGTATATGGATAGCAAGCTTTAATTATCTAGGATTACATTAGATTGGCTGATTACATTATATGCAGTGTGTGTGTGTGTGTGTGTGTGTGTGTGTGTGTGTGTGTGTGTGTGTGTGTGTGTGTGTGTGTGTGTGTTGTCCTGTTGTTTGAATGTCTCTTGATGTTTTTCTAACAAAGACACACAGTAGAGTAAATCCTTATAGTGAACAGATCGAATTAATAAAGATGCAGTATAATAATGCAATTAACAATTCTATTCACTGAATGGATTCGTTTTACAGGTTTACAATTTTAAAATACATTTGAAAATGTTTATGATTAGAATGTGCTCACATGATGTATAGTAGATGCTACTTACAGTATAGATGTTCTGATGCTCTGCATTTTTGAAACAACTACCTGACAATTAGTACTAATCTGTATGGAGCAGCTCATCCTTAAGACTGTACTCCCCATGAGTACTAACAATCTCGTTAATGAGCACACAGAACATTGACTTCACTGTGAAGGGCTCATCTGTCATTACTCTTGCCTTATACAAGTCTGGTTATTGTGCTTGTGCTGTATATTTGCTCTCCTTATTTTATCTGTATCTCAATTTTATTTACTTATTTATTTTATCAAGCTTTTTTTCCATTAGTGGCCTACTTCCTTGTGTCATGTTCTACAATCTAATATATAAAAGGCGTACAAAGTCTTCATTAAATAATCCATCTGGATTTATTATTGCTTTAAATATGGACAAAACTTACATAGTAATATGTTTTTCCCATCTCAAGGTAAGACCTATACTATGTAATATGTATAAAATTGCTTTTAATATTTGTATATATATATATTTTTTATAACTACAGGTTCAGGGCTGAATGATGGAGAATGGCATGATGTTCGCTTCCTAGCCAAAGAAAACTTTGCCATGCTAACCATAGATGGTGATGAGTCCTCGGCTGTGAGGACCAATGCAGACATTCACATTACCACCGGAGGAACGTATCATTTTGGAGGTCAGCCTTGAAATTTGTAAACACTATCTTGACTTGATCAAACAACATCGTTGAAAATGAATGTTTGAATTGCTTTAGAAAAACTGAATGGATTGCGCTTAATGTACAGTGTCTTAAAAGAATGGCTTTAAATCTTTAATGGATTCCTGTTCAAAAGTGAAGTCAATGTACAACGACCTATCGTTTATCTCGGTTCTAACTAAAGACTAGTGAAATCTGCACTATAAAGAAGGAAAAACCTTTCTGAGCTTTCTGAGACAATTTTATTTCGAAGCCTTGTACATCTGGGCCCATATTCACAAAGCTTCTTAAGTCTAAAAGTTGCTCCTAGTGATGAAATTCTTAGAGAACATTCTTAGAATTATGACATTTTCTTAGAATTTCCCCTTAAATTTAGGACAAAATTTTTGTAAAAATGAAAGTGATTCACGAAACATCTTAGGCCTTTTAAAAACAGCTCCTAAGGTAAGAATTGTTAAAAGTAGAGAGGAGGACTTTTAAGAGGCTTAAGAATTTTTATAGCAGAGGACAAAATGGCAGAAAGAAGAAATATTCTCCAAACACTGGACATAAAGCTAAAAGGTTAACAGGTAAACTTCTGGGCCCGTATTCACAAAGCTTCTTAAGCCTAAAAGTTGCTCCTAGTGATGAAATTCTAAGAAAATAGAAGCTTAAGAGTTTCTTTAGCAGAGGACAAAATGGAGGAAGGAGGAATTATACTCCAAACACTGAACGTAAAGCTAAAGGTAAACACTGCTCTTCTGTCCAATTTGGTTTTCTTATTCTTCTACTTCCTTCCATCAATCTTGGATTGTTGGCTACATACCATCCAAAAGTACGACTTAAATGGACAGTCCTGCAATCATGTAAATTGGTAAAAGGTGAGCCATTTTGCTTCCATCAATCTAAAATGGATTACAAGTAATAAAAACAGTATTGCAAATAAATGTGAGAACTTAAATATAGTAACTGCTGTAGGGAAATTGTAGACACATTTTCAACATTTAGCTGTTTAATTATCATTTAGCCTAGAAACTTTGCATAAAGTAGCCTGTATCCATGATTATACAATTTCATCATATACAAACATTATGATATGACTGTTCTATTATCATGTATTCTATTTTCACAAACAGCCCATTTCAAGACCTTTACAAAGGTCAGAGGTTTTATTTTTATTTTTTATTAACCAATCACAGTCCTTGAATTGCTGCATCATCCCTAGCAACAGGGTCAACCTCACCTCCTCACTAAGTTAAAGGTTTTTGTACTTTCCTTAGTCAGAGTTGCTCTGAGAAGTTTCCTAAATCACTTTTAGTCTAGGACTCCCAGCTAGGACTTTTTAGGATAAGATAGGATCCGAGAGAATTCTAGGAAGCTTTGTGAATACTGGCCGTGTCCAGTTTGGTTTTCTTATATATAGCTTTTCTTATAGATATAGATATATAGATATATAGCCTATAACAGATGCTTTGCATAAAGTAGCCTGCATTCATGATTATACAATTTATTTACATACAAGCATTATGATTTCTCTCTATATTCGATTATCATATATTCTATTTTCACAAAGAACATATTTTAAGACCTTTACAGTTTTTTTTTCTCAACCAATCACAGTCTTTGAATTGCTGCATCATCCCTAGCAACGAGGTCAACCACACCTCCTAACTAAGATAAAGGTTTTTGTACTTTCCATCCTCAGAGTTGCTCTGAGAAGCTTCCTACAGTAAGTCACTTTTAGTCTAGGACTCTCAACTAGGACTTTTTAGGATAAGATAGGAGCTCTCCGAGAGAATTCTAAGAAGCTTTGTGAATATGGCCCCTGAAATTTAAGTTTAAGTAATTCATTTAGTCTCAAGCAAACCTCAGAGAGGTGATGGCCGGCTTAAGTAAGCCAATATTTGTGAGTCTTAGCGTCTGAGATGATAACTTCTATATACTGTATATGTATGTGTATATATATTCGATACATTCTGGTCGTCAGATGACATCATTTTATTACCACATAATGTTGCTGAGCATAAACCTGATCAATGAAGCACACCATAACACTGCCTACAGAGGCTTGTACCCTTGGCACTGATGGGTGCATCACTTCATGTGCTTCCTTCTTACATTGACAAATTCTCATCAAATTGTGTGTATGGTAATGCTCTTACTTTTAAACATAGCTACTGTATGCGTTTTACTGTTGAGTTGTTTACCATGCAACTTTAAGTTCAGGTTAATTAATGTTTTTTTTTTTTTTTTTCTACAAAGTTGATAGTGCAGCACTACCCTTTCAATTTTGGATAATGTGTTGAAGGGTTCTTAACCCAGTTGCAGTAATTACAAATGTTTTTAGGGCTTTTTTTTTTCCTAATGCATTCCAATAACTTAATAAATTGACCCTTCTGAAATAGCGACTTTTTAATTATTTGGCCAGACAGTTTATATGTGTTTATAGACTCTACGATAAATTCATAGCTCATACTCATCTTTAATAAAGGCTTAAATGAGAATGGAGGTACAAAATTCACCCCCTCAGTCCTACTTGGACATTTACGCACAACAGCACAAAGAGCAAGATTCAAATTCACACTGATTCAACTGTAAGTCATTATTAAATGTATTATCTACATGTAGCCTAGGGCTAATGCATTTGTGCTGTCTCATATATTTATGGCTATTTTTCATCCTGAGAATAGATTTCTGACACAGTTTTAAAAATAAAACTGGCCAGTCCATTTCCCTATCATGTAATTTAGATATCAGAAACACAGTGTACATACATTTGAAATAAATTAGATAAATATATCATTGACTGTGCAGCAATGAACATCAGTTTGACAAAAAGTCTGGAATAATTTCTTTTGAATGCTGGTTACTGTACATCAGAATGAGAAACTCTTCATACACCAGGTTGTACACTGAAAGAGTGTATCAAAAATATGTGTTCAAGTTAATTCAGTCACGTAGAAAAAATATTATCTAATTACAGATTTTAAAAATGGTGTCCAGTGGTAGGCCCCATAGATCCTTGGTGCATTTTTAATGAAAAAATCATGTCTTATTGCAAAGGGTAAAGATCCTGCCCAGTAGTTAGTCCCAGTGCTTTGCTAGTAAGGCAGTCTAATTAAGCATGTTGATACTAAGAGACTAATTTGGAGACACGAGTGAGAGCACAGTGGATTTAATTGGGTATTTGCATCAAACCAAGGGCCCTGTCCAATTAGAACCTCAGTGACATCAAGGTCAAAGCCACAAATCACCATACCAGACTGGGAAAAGCCATTACTGCTGTAGCTCATCTGAAGCTTGTTCTTCTGTCAAAGATCTGTTGTATCCATTCCAAAACCATTTTCATCAGCACAGCATATTAGTTGCTGCCTAACTCATTCTCTGGACTGGCCACCAAATATGATTGGCTTGTTTATTGTTGGCTGGATAGGTATTTAAATTGTGGCACGGTCCATGCAAGACCATTTCCACATGCTGGAATCAGTATTATCACTGTATTTGACTTTTAAATGACTAAGAATTATGCCAATGATGGAGCACAGATTTATCGAGTACTCATGCCTGTTGACATTTCCCGGGCTGGGTGATGTAGAGTACCATAAAATAAAAAATAGCATATTTATTATAGTGCTGCTGTAGTGGAGTATCATGTTTGTCCATTTTATTTAGATTGACATCTTCATCCATATGGAGGTCAATACCTAAACATGTGAGAACACAAACAGGTGTCTGTAAAAGATAAAGCCCCATCTGTAGCTTTTGTATATCTGACTTACCTCTCATAACTGTCTGTTTGACTTTAGGCAGATTGTGTTTATTCATAAAGGTTTGCCATTTCAGTCCTGGATTTAGGTTTTGGCTCTGTAAGTTATATGATTTCTGCCTTTATAGCTTATTGCTACTTTCACAAGGTTGTATATAAGACAATGGAAAGATAGAGGGGTTTTAAATCTCTGGCATAACATACTGGAATGTCAGTGGCCATACTTTTACCAACAAAACCTGGGAATATTAAAATGTATATAATTAAATATTCATATCAAATATACATGGCCCTGGACCAAAAAAGGTACCACGTACTGTATATTTAACTAACGAAGCCTTCCAATTGGATAATTACTGTAGTGATGACCTAACTGGAAGAGTAAGTAGCTTCTTATTTGTTAAACAACTATGTCAAGAAGACATATCCTGTGATTGTGGCAAAGATGTTACTCTGTTATTGAAAACCACACAACTATTTATTATTTGATTATTTACCATATGAATTTAAATGTTTATTAAAATATACATTCATTTCAAATCGGAGACTACATTATCCTCATCCTAATAATGTGGCAATTACACACACACACACACACACACACACACACACACACACACACACACACACACACACACACACACACATATTAAATGCAAAAACTGACAAATATTCTTGAAATATTTATTCAGATTATTAGATTCTACATTTTTTATTTGACCTGAGAGTCAGTTGTTGACTACATACAGAAATTGATGCAACTGCTGTGCTACTTCAATACAGTACTGAATCTTAATGCAAGTTGGGCATTCTGATGTTCCAAAGTTTTCCTTGAGTAAATGTTTATTTAAATCTCATTGAATTATACCTCATTAGTCCTTTTGTCAGTCAAACGTTGGTTTATGTATGAATTTGTTTTTCAAATAAGAATTGCCATCTAATGGTGACACTGTGTTAAAGGTAATGATAATAACCAAGTTGAATGTCTTTCACATGTAAGTCACAATTCTCAGTGACTTCATCTGTATCATGACATAAAACAAATACAGTCAGGTACACATGTTCAAATGCCCACTAATGCAAATACTGTATGGTTAAGTTAAGTTAAGCCCCCTCAACATTACAGCACAGTGGAATTCTTGCTTTGCATATCCCAGCGTAACTGGGGACAGCCTTGATACAGCGCCCCTGGAGCAGATAGGGTTAGGGGCCTTGCTCAAGGGCCCAACAGTGGAGCTGGGGATCGAACTGCCAGTAACAGTCTTCCGAACAGTAACTCAGTGCCTTAGCCCTCTAAGCTACCCCTGCCCCATAAATATATAAATATCTAATCAGCCAATCATACAGCAGCAACTAAATGCATTTAGGCATGAAGACATGGTCATGACGATCTACTGAAGTTCAAACCGAGCATTAAAGTAGCGACGGAATGTAAATAAGTGAGCTTAAACATGGCATAGATGTTTGTGCCAGACAAGCAGGTCAGAGTATTGCTGATCTACTGTGAAACTGCTGATCTACTGTGATTTTCATGCACAACCACCTATAGGGTTACAGAGGATGGGCTAAATAAGAGAAAATATCAACTGAGTAGCATTTCTCTGGTAAACAATGTCTTGTTGATGTCAGTGGTCAGAGGAGCTAGCCAGACTGAAAGAAAGGCAACAGTAACTTAAATAACACCTCATTACAACCAAAGTATGCTGAAGAGCACTTCTGAACCCAAACCTTAAAGCAGGTGGGCTACAGCAGCAGAAGACCTCACAGGAATCCGTGGCTACCATTTGCATGGACTCAGATGAGTCACAATTTCTGCTGCGACATTCAGATGTTAGAGTCAGATGATGGTGGTGTAATGATGTGGGTTAAATGTTTTTGTCACCTTGTTGCCTTAGAATTGTTGCTGAGTTCATTGTATTACATTCACATAGTATGACTGCAGAACAGCCCCTGCTTTCCGTTATCACCCAAATCAGGATGGGTTTCCTGTTGAGTCTTGTTCCTCTGAAGGTTTCTTCCTATTGCCATCTCAGGGAGTTTTTCCTTGCCTTTGTCGTTCGCACCCTTGGGACATCTGATCATTCTGATTCATCCACATTCACATTTCATGCAGACTTCCATAATTATTATGATTGTGCAAAGCTGCTTTGCGATAATAACACTTGTTAAAAGCGCTGTACAAATATAATTGAATTGAATAGAATAGAATTGGTATTCAAATGGACTCCACAGTCACCAGATCCCAACAAAAGATTTGCATTATGGATGTCTCTATTCTCATCGCATCACCTATACCGCTTATTCATTTTAGTATTTAAAGCAAAGCTTTAGTGTTTCTCATTATAAGATTAACTTACAGCAAACAATATGTGCGAAGAATATGGTCAATACTGCAAAAAGTTTCAAAGGCAGAAAAAAAAAAACATGGTGAACATCTGCTCAGGCTGTATTGATGAGGGTAAGAGTTTCCTAATACTGCATTCCCAAGAGGATGCCTTGAATCAATCTGCTTGTCATGAATTATACATAGAGGACACAGGTATTCATTACTCTTGCCATAGTTCCCTATAAATTACCCACGGCTGTCAAAATCACACCAACACAAACACACACTTGTCGTTGCTGTCCTCTTGCTCAATAATGTCATTAGATATGTGTATGTGTTTGAAAAGTCAGCCATTAATAGCATTGTTATCCAGATAAATCTAACAGGATCCTGTCTCCGCCTCCCTGTCCTTATTGACCACCTGTATCTCTCTGGCTTTGTTTCAAAAAGACACCATTCAGGTACTATACAGCTCTCCTCCCTTATCAGGTGCTACTTTATTTCTACTATTCCTCACTTCCCTTCGTTGGAGAGCTGTTTCCTATCATGATACAACTGGGATATTATTTCTCTTGTTTTACACAGCTCTGTCTCTCCATTGATTAGGCAGCCAGACACTCGGAAAAACACTTCAGACAGACAACAGATGGGCTGGGTAATTTTAAAAACTTAATGTTTTCCTCCCTCCGGTGTTTCCCTTGAAAGTGCGGAGGTGATATGGGATTCTTTTTTCCATTAAATCTTCACCGCCCACTTGCTGACAACAGAAATACTGATAAAGCAGAAAATGTTACAAGAGAAACTGCTGACCACAGCAATATTTACAGCTTACAGGATAATATGCAAATGAGAAGAAGGTAAAAAAGTAAATGAGCATCTTGCCACAAACATTGTTAATAGATATGGTTTTGGGGTCAATAGTCATGAAAAGTCCTGGTTATGATGGCCTTGCACCTGCCAAGGTCGAAGGTTCGATTCCTGTGCTTGGTTGGTCTCCTCTGGGTGCCCCGGTTTCCAAAGACCAAAGACATGCAGATTTGGTTAATTGGCATCCCAAATTGCCTGTAGTGTGTGTGTGTGTGTGTGTGTGTGTGTGTGTGTGTGTGTGTGTGTGTGTGTGTGTGTGTGTGTGTGTGTGTGTGTGTGTGTATGTGTGTGTGTGCCATGCAATGGATTGGCACCCTGTCCACGGTCCACCTGCCATGTGCCCTAAGGGTTGGCGAATAGAAATGGAGCGAAAAGAACAAAAGGTTGGTACAGCGTGAAGCAATGCTGGCTCATGGCTCCCAGTTCTCGGGTTAATCTTTTTTTTCCCATCAATATAAAGCAGTTTAAAGATTAATTCATCTTTAAGTTATTTAATGCATGAACAAATGAATAAAAGTTGAAAACAAATGCTCATTACTATGATTTTCAGTAAACCTGCTTAAATTTTTATACTATCATGTAGTGCATTCAGTTTCACACTTTGTTCTAGTTTTTTTCCAGGAGTTTTGAAGATATTTCCCCTGAGGAGCCATATACTGTAGCATGATATCCAACATTAATATGAAAAATTGGACCTACAGTATATTATTTAAAAGAGATAACTTTTTTTTATCTTTGATCTGCTAAAAGTCCAGGCGCTTTTTTTTTCATGTTATTCCTGCGACATGTTATTCAGTGGCAGCTTAGTTGTTTGTCGTTCTTGAAGACATTTCACCACTCGTACAAATGGCTTCATCTGGTTTGGTGTGGCAGGTATATAAATTCTGTGGAGTCGTTAAGTCGTTGACACCCTGATGTTGACCCGTGGGTTGTTATAAAGGTATAAACATCTGTGAAACCGCCTTGGGGAACTGCAGGAACTGCACTGTAGGTGAGTGACAAGTGGTGTCTTAGGGTTAAACCTCCTTTGTAGAGAGTGTTCTTTCAGGTTGATGTAGAAGACCTGCTTTACTCCTCTTTCAAACCATTGCTTATACCTGTCCAAAATGTGGACACTGATGTCTTTAAAGAAGTCTTCCTTGTCTTTAAGATGCCTTTACGATGCTGTTGAGTTTTGTCCTGAAAAGCTGTTCCTGTTGAATTGTGCCATGTGTTTGTGAAGCAGTTGTTTGGTTTGGTTTCTCCAACACATTTCTCACCACATTGGATTGTTTATGCCAGATTGCACTGTTTTTGTCAAAGGGATGCTCCGGCTTCTGGCTGAGTGTGTTGCTGGGTTTGAAAATGTACATGGATATTGTGTTTGTTGAAAATCTGAAAAGGTTTTCAGGTACACCAGCGTCTTTTCTTCTCTGTCCATTGTGGAAGGACTCCTACTGCATTTTTATGTGAATTTGATGGAAGCCCTGTTTGGACAGCCATGCATTATGAGTGATTCCTTGATGTGTTTGTTTTTCTTCTCCTTTTTTTCCTGCCTAGTAGGCACGTTCTCAGCCCAATGGCATCTGAACACTTCCAGTTTGTGTTCCAGAGGGTGCTGAGAGCCAAAGAGTAAATATTGATCTGTGTATGTGGGTTCTTGTATATCTTATTGTTGTCCCCTTCAATGTTTACTGCACAATCCAGGAAGCCACACATTTGTAGCATCCTCCTGCGGAAACTTGATGTTATTGTCCACAGTATTGATGCATTTTATGAAAACTCATGCTCTTTTTTTTTTTTACACAGAGACAGTATTCTTTTATACATATAAACATATAAACTTGTAAAAACTTGTCGAAAGTGGCAAACTGATGATAACACACAACCTGAACACCTAAGGAATGAACAAGCACATACCTTTCTCTCTTAAACATTCCCAGGTCTAGACTTGTACGTACAAGGATACTGCACGGTATTTATCAAATAACCATGCACAAATATCCACTGTTAAAAGCACGATATACTGTAAATAGAATTGAAATGTACTGTAGATGAAATATATATTTTTTGAAAAAATATTTTCACTATATTTGGTTCAATTACTGTTTAATAGCATTCCATATTTCTAAAGTTCTCAGTGACATACTACCTGTTTTTCTTTATTCGTTTTTTGTTTTTTTTACTGTAATCTACTGTAAGCATGCAGTGTTTGGGAATAGCTCAGCCTGTGGAAGATTAAGATGTCTGTGTGTTTCCTTTGTATTGATGTAGATTTTTTTAAAAGCATTTAGGAAAGTTTAATAAAAATGTAAATGTGTGGATATTACTACTTAGTGGTTTGCACTGTCGCCTTGCACCTACAGGGTGCGGGTTCGATTCCCGTCTCAGGCCTGTTTGCTTGGAGTTTTCATTTCTCCCCATGTTTGGTGGGTTTCCTTCGGATGCTCTGGTTTCCTCCAACAGTTCAAAGACATGCATATTAGGTTAATTGGTGATCCCAAATGAGTGTGTGTGTGTGTTTGTGACCGAACCTGTGCCCTAAGTCTGCAGGCCCTCCGCAACCTTGTATTCAGGACAAAGCGGTATAGACTGTGAGTCAGTGAGTCTTTAGTGTGAAAGAAGCCATGTGAACAGTTTGGCAATGAAACATGATAAACTCTTTTTGACTTTTACTCAGTTTGGCAAATTATTCCTCCCTGGCACAAAAGGGTGACGATAATTAAACCTTTTTAATTTAAAAACTGCTATATAATCTTATTTTAGAAGCAATGTTCACGTTTTAACCCCAATGGATAGCGGCCAGATTCTTAAACCAATGCCAACATTTTCTAACAAGTCCATCACATTGCTTCTTTCTGTCAGGCGATCAGTAAAAGGAAAGTATGACCTGCCCAGAGCAGCGGCTGCTGTTAAGTCACTAAGTGGATTAATGGAAGAACGTTGAAGTCAAATTAGTATGTAGTATAACCTTCTGTTTCACCTCTAAATGGATACGTCTGTTTTTCCCCTCTAGCTCCTGTTGCATTTAGAAGCCATGATTCACATACAGTAATATTTTCAATTTAAAATTAAGCAGAGTTACAGTATGATAGTACCCCTCTCTAATGCACAAATGAGCATTTTTTGTAGGATGCTGTTGGATTTGCTGTTTCTGCTCTTGTTCTAAATTGGGATTTCTGAACTGTGTTACAATCATAAGGTACCACCTGCATGATGTGCCGTCAGCAAATGCAGGACCAGGCATTAAATGGCAAATACCTGAACTACGATATGATGCTGCCTTTAAATGAAACTAAAATGGGTAGAAGAGGAAGAGGATGATCCTGTAAAGTGAAATTTTCGTATCGTTTGCTCCTGAACAGTTCCATTAAATTCAAACTCCTCAACGGCTTCTTCAAAAATGATTATGATAAAAAAAAAAATGTTTCATGTGCAGCAAAACTTAACACAATTTTCCTTGATCTAAGTTGCCGCCACTCCTTGCTGTTTGACTTGCTACAAAACTACAAACAAAGCATGAGTTAAATTAAATTTAATTAAATTATTGTGAAAGGCTGCAAAGTGCCTAAAGAGAGAGTTTATGTAACAACCTCAGCAGCAACCTCGATTCCCCTCTATTCCGTACCAACCACATCATTCAACATTACCAGTATACTAATCACCGGCCAGATCATCTGTCATCATGTGGATCTCTTACTGGTTCACGCCTTAAGTTACAGTAGATGTTTTTATGCTTGAATGATTCATAGTCCTTTGGGAAGCCTGGAGAACTGAAGAAAGTCTGTCTCCATGGAATCAAAATATGATTAAATGGAGTATCTTGCTAAGTAATGTATATAAACAAAATAATTTGACAAAATATCTTTCCATTTTTAGTTTTTTAACAACTCCAGAAAATATGCACAGAATGTTTAGTTATTGAATTAGTTTGGAAATTAAATCAGTTTAGAAAGCTTCTTACTTCTTTTGGAAAAGACTCATTTTTCTCAAGACAACAAAAGTTCTGTAGAGTTATCTCATTTGGATGTCAAACTGTGTACCATATGTACAATCTTAATTAGAACATTTAAAAAAAAACGTCAAAACATGAATTCTGTGTTAACCTGACTTAACTGAAGAAGTGTAGATAAAACTACAGTTTACTCAAAAAGATCTAAATGGGTTCTAAATGATACATCCTTTCCCTTATGGTACAAATACGAACCATTAATCATTGTTTCACCCCTATCTAAGAGTATCTGACATTTTTCTTTGCCGTGTTTGTCATCAATATGTTTACCATCATCTTATGCCTCCAGACAGACATTTTGTTGTATTTTTAAATATCTGTCTCATTCAAATTTTAGCCAAATTTCAAGGGAATGTAGCTAAACAATAGGGTTAACTGATTGGACTTCAGGACAGGAGCTATCCATCACCCACTCTACTGTTTTTTTTTTTTTTTTTTACAAATGTGTTAAGTCTTTGAATAGAGGAAATGCTGTTATTTAAAAAGTTCCTGTATGCGCTTGATTGAGGGGTCTGAAGAACATGGGAGTCACTTCTAGTTAATTTTACCCCCCAAAAAATAAAATCAAACTCTTTTTTTATATATAAATAGCCAAAAAAGCCAGATTGTTAATGAAAGCAATTTTGCATTGATTAACATAATTCTAATTACAGAACAGTATACAGTACAGTAGACTCCTGTTAGAGGTTTTTCAATGCTTGCCATCTTCTTAGTCATATCAAGTCAAGATGACTAAAATGCAGTTAATTAGTGTTTGTTTTCTTTGTTTTTTTCTTAAAAGAGGTGCGGTTTTAAATTATATTGTAATTTTTTTTTCTTTGTCTGTTGCTACACTATGTACAGGTTATTTCCTGCGGACCCTGGCATCTCCCTCACAGCGCTCATTTCAGGGCTGCATGCAGCGCATTCAGGTGGATGATCAACTGGCCGACATATCAGCGGTGGAGCAGGGCAGGATAGGGGCATTTGAGAACGTCAGTCTGGATATGTGTGCCATCATAGACAGGTAATAGTCTTGAGCACTCTCCACATTGTACCTGACATGCTGTAGTTTAAACAAAAGGGCTCCAACATCCTAAACAATTAATTGTTTGCCACATTGGGAAGCTGTTTTCAGATGTATGAAAAACCCTACAGCAAAGAGTTTCCTCTTTGAGAAAAAGGTTCAGCCTGTGAAACATATTTGCTATGAATAATAATAATAATAATATAAATAATAATAATAATAATTATTATTATTATTATTATTATTATTATTATTATTATTGTAGTAGTAGTAGTAGTATAATTTTTATCCAGGTTCAAGGCTAAAAGTTGAGAAATCCAAACTATTCCGTTAAATCTCAGCTATCTAAAGTTACGTAATTATAGACGTAATGAGTATTTGCTTATAGAGGTTTAGCTAGAAGGCTATCTGAAACAGATAATGTGGGACTCACAGTAATGTTTATTAGAAACTATTTGTTTTAACTATTTGTTTTTTGGTCTGAACAAACACAATATTGTTCCACTCCTGCTTCTACGCCCTCTCTTTATTTGGAAGCTGGTTAGAATGAAATAAATGAATGGTCAACCTTCTCAAGCCCAAACCTTTTCTTCTAACTTGTTTTGTTTCTAACTTGATCAGTGTCCTCAAACAGGAGGAAGTTTGGCAGAAGAGTGATACCTAAGTAATACCTAGTGTTCACATGCAGTGTACAGTAGTTGGTAGAGAATGTGATGTCTTTGTATGTAAACAGTTTGGTCTTGTGATGTTACTCTACTGTAGATCTTTTACTTATGATAGCATACTGAAAAATGTATTTGCAGTGTATTTTCAGAGCATTTTTGTGCTTTGTGTTGTGATTGGTGTTGTGTGTGGCAAAAAAAAAAAAAAAAAAACTAACGCAAACATTCTACATTCAAGATTTTCACAAATCTGCCCATACTGGCTATTTAATAGTAAATCATCCTGTACCCAGGCAGGCAGGATATGAGATTATACACAAGATTTTTAATTGTGCAAAAAAAAAAAAGCAAAAGAAGATACAATTTATTAACCAGTCTATTATTATTAACCAGTTGAGCACTTTATACCTAAACATGGAACAATATAGATTGAATTGTTTTCCGTATCCTTGTTTATCATTTATCAGTATGTATTTTTGAAAATGAAAATTTAGTGCTAGATTTACAAAAGTGTGCATGAAAGGTTGGTTTTCTATTTAAGGTAGACACCATTTATCGCTTTGATAATCACATGTAATTGATAAGACGATTCTACATCCGGCACCAACATGACTCTCAACAAGAAAAACAGGCTAAATAGTTTGCAGCTTCCTGAGAGAATACTGATACAGTATGTTTATAAAATATGCACAATTAAAAAAAAATTTTTTTTAAAGATAACAGTAAAATATCCTTTTAGATCAAAGTAAATGCATGCCCTTAATATTTAATTTTTTTAATGATTTTACTACATTAATTATAATCAGTGATGTGTTTTCTGGCAAATAAAGGCCCAAAAAGATCAGCTATGTCAAGTTTAATCATAGGGAGAATGTTGCCAAAAGATTAAATGTATTATTTGGTATTGCAACAATGAGCGGTTTAAAATGCATGTTATGATTAAGAACAGTTGAAAGTGGAAGATCAGCATAAAAAGTCTGTCTTCTATCCCAGACCTTTCTCTCATTTTTAGTTGTTGATTTCCTTCTGCTTTCTTATTATTCTGGTCATCCTGATTTTCAACTCTTTGGCTTTTCTAATTGTAGGTCTGAGTTAAAAGCTTTCCTAACACGGCACAAATCCTAGCACACAAAGATTCACAAAATATATGCACAATTTTTTTTTTTTAAAGAGATTGCTTATTAACAGTAGCTCCTAAGGAAATTTGTTAAACTTAAACCATCCAAAATGAGTTACCCATTTAAAAGCTGGTTTGAATACTTCTGATTCACCATCACTCTGCCAAGTTCCTCTGAACCACAGGTATGATTCACAGTATGACCTCCACCTTGTTAAACAGTGATAAGAAAGGTCGTCAAAAAGAAATAAAAATAAACACGACCCTAGACAAATTAGTCTTCCCACTGTCTAACTTTTTTTAAAATTATATATGGCATTAGTGGCAAGGCCACCAATGTGTGTGCTCAGTGACAGAGATGTTGTGGGTGTTGGATGAGTTCATGGTCTAATGCTCCAGCACCAGATGGTTGGGGCCCTATCCCAATTAATCCTAACATTCTTGACAGATCAAGTCCCAACAGAACATATACCACCCTCCAAGAGAGGGTGGCAGAAAAAAAAGTTCCTGCAAAGTTCCATATTCATAACCCTGCCTACAAAGCATGAGACCAACGTTGTGCATTCAGCTGTGCTAATAAAGACGCCCAACAAATGACATCAGCAGTCTCTCATTCTTTCTATGAAACCTGGTGCGTGTACCGCCATTTTACAACTTCTCAGTTGGAGTGGTTAAGTTTTTGGCCTACGGATCAGAAGCTCATGGATTCAAACCACAGCACCACCAAGTTACCCCTGTTGGGTGCTTGAGCAAGGCCCTAACCCTAAAGACAACATCCAAACATTCCAGTATACCATTATACTCTATGTCCTTGAGTTCCACAGATCTGCACCTTTACCTAAGGCTAAACTATTGTAAATCTTTTTCAGCAGGGCAAATCAGACACAGACTCCGAGGCAGGAGATGAGTGCAGTCGAATTTGCTTAATTGGCAAGTTTCTGTGCAAGTATGGAAAGTGAATTGGAAAAGGCACAGTGGGGAAGGAAGGAGAAGGAGTCTCCGCTTTCTTGGCAGTAGCAGCGGGAAGTTGAGGTCGTTTGATGGGCCAGGCTGGCCGAGGCTGAGGATCAAGTTGCCGAGTCTTAGATGCCTTGTTTGTGCTTTGTCTCATTTTCACGGGCTTTTAGCTTGGTCAAAGTCTGCTTGGGCGAGAGTGCAAAAAAGCGGGCCATTCGCCAGGTGCATTTATATGCTGTTGTCGATCCCAGGACGGTGGGGAATTTTGCACTGCCAGCCATGGAGAGTTATGTTTTCCCGCCCTTCACCTGTGAGCAGTGGAGCTGGCCATGGTGCTGAATGTGTTTCGTGTTTTGCAAGATTGAAGAGCTACAGGGTAATCAATAGTGCACATAGATCTGCCATGACACTATTCACAAAAGGCTTGGCTAAATCTGTCCCAAACATTAATTGGAGGTCTATTCCATAACTTTGGGGCTTTGTAGGATAAAGCTTTACTCCCTGCTATAGTTTTCATAAAACGAGATACTGACAAGTGGCCTGCTTCCTTTGATCAAATGGATCATAAAACACTTGGTGCTGTGACACGAAACCATTTAGTGCTTATAGGTCAATAGTAGTATTTTAAAATCAATGCAAAATTTCACAGGGAGCCAGTGTAGTCTCTATAAGATAGGGGTGATGTGCTCGTATCTTCTGGTTCCAGTGAAGACTCTGACTGCTGCATTCTGGACTAACCGGAGCTTGTTTATGCACCTAGTTGCACATTCAGACAGTAAGACGATACAATAATCCAACTTAGAGGTGACAAAATCATGAACTAATTTTTCTGTTTCACTTAGTAACAATATATTCCTTATCTTGGCAATATTTTTAAAGTTGCAAAATGCTATCCTGATAATACTGTATTATCCACATGAGGTTCAAATGAAAGACCCTTGGCTAATTTAAAGAACTTGCTTGGGTGACTAATTAAATCAAGAAGAAAACACAGTTAAGCTTTTAATTATATCTTTGCCTCTTTAATTAGACCTTCCACTGTACTAGGAACAAAGATGATCTATGAAGGATCAATATACTAAAGTTTTCCATACCTTTTCAGGATGATGATCATAGCCTTGATATACAGTAAAATATTTTACACTCTGATTTTTAAAGCTAAAGTTCACTAAAAGGGGTTGGACATTTTCCATACTGCAACAATGTTTTTCAAGCCAAATAAGTAAACTAGAGACATTAAGAGTTATTTACCATGAAAATAAATACATTTTAAATTGAGTAAATTATATCATGAAATAATCAAATGAACACATTTTTTTGGTTGTTTTTCAGGACCAATGTTGCAGCATATTATATAAATATTTATTTAGTATCTCATTATCAGCCTAGCTTGTGCTGTATAAAAAAACAAACAAACAAACAAAACAGTTTTAATTCCCCACCCAGTCAACCTTTTGGAACATTTAACAGTATTTACAACTCTTTTTACTCCTGCCTAAGCTTCGTGTCATGATGCAGACACATGGACACAAGTATTTCTAGCAGATTCAGATTCTGGGCTGCTATTTAGTCTGTGTGTTGGCATGGCAACATGTAACATTTTATTTAGCAGTGGCTTCTTTGAGAATGATTATTATTGATCCATCAACAATAAAATAAAATGGTGCTTTAAATAACAGACTTTGTTAATTGATTATCAAAACTTTACTGTAAATTTGGATATAATTTTATTACAATATAATATTTAGTCATTACATTACAATATTGTAACATAAGTATTAAAATAGATTAAAATCACTCTCATAATCATGCTGTAGTACTGAATATCATCACAGACACTATACTCAGAAACCTGAGGCATCATCAAGGTCAAATATGAATATTTGGACAACGAGACAGTTGCAACTTTTTAAAGATTACAAATTTTTTATATTAACCCCTAAAACTGGTTGTTCAGCTTTGCTATGAGCAGGTGTGAGTAATACCTTTATGGTTTCACTTGTGTGGATGTTACAGTAAAAAAAAAGCATTTGATAGTGGATGTAATATTTTCTGCTCATGTTTGTTTCTGATTGTGTGATAATGGTCCAACAGTGTTTTAATCTTACCACTAATAGTTATGATGCACAAAATAGAAATTCTACACTGCACTACTTACAAACTAACTACTGATAACCTAAGGCTTAAGATTATCTTTAGGCTTTAACTTATGCCTAATCTTACATCTTAAGTTTACGAGAGAGAGAGAGATTTTCCACGGGTATAACAAAAGTGATAATAAGAACCAACCATTACACACAACATTAAATCCATAATGCCCTGTATTATTTCATTGGACATTAAACCTAACTCTAAAATGTCCTACATGTTCATTAATAACATTTCACTGTAATTGTTGGTAAAGTGCTGTGCTGGCTGCAATTCAAATAACACAACTCTCATTCTAATGTAATAGTATATTAGTTCTGCTTCTGTATGGTGAACTATGGTACTATGGTGGCCACACCACATAATCAATGGGTACTTTTAAACATGTTTCTAAATAGAGATACGTTAAGGCTATATGCACTTTTCATGTAGAATAATTTTTTTTACATCTTATTTCCTTTAAAAATGCCAAAGATACATGATGTCTGTTAATAATTATGCTATTTTTGCCTCATGTCTATGTTTCCATTGGAAACTCCTTAATTAAAGGATTTTGTGCCTAAAAGGAACTGAAATTTATAAATCCTGAAAATGCACACGCTCTATCTTGTTGCACATTAATTTGCCCTTTTTGCAGTTGCAGTTGATGTAAGACTGATTTTACTGTATGCTAATGATCCTCTGTCTTGTTTTCCAGATGTTTGCCCAATCACTGTGAGCATGGAGGAAGATGCAATCAGACCTGGGACACTTTCAGCTGTTCCTGTGATGACACAGGGTATGCTGGAGCTACGTGTCACTCCTGTACGTACACTCAGTCCTGCAATTCCAGTAACTCCATTCAGTCACTGATATGAAATGTGTTTCCTGAACATGTTGCAGCTTGACAATTTCAGACTTTTTCAAGGGAGAAAATGTTATACTAGAATTAGGTTTTTTAGAGTCATCACCAAAGTATAATTTTTTTTTAGGAAAACCATACCTGGTCAGTTTCGTTTTTTAGCTGCGGGGACAAAGTTTTTTTTTTTTAATTAATTATTAAATTTTCATTTATTTATTTATTTATTTATTAATTTACAGTCACCCAGACGCATGGTTGCTAGACGACCTAGCATGATGTGCAGTCATTAGGTAGCACTGGTAAAGGTATCAGGGCCAACGTAAGATAAAGACAAAGCGCGCGTTCAAGGCAAGACAAGACAGGGCAAAAGACCCAGCCACAGTTTTCCTAACAAGCCGGCGAGACTCTGAGTAAAAGTGTTAAACACATAAAACACACATACTGTAATTCCTTGGTAGAGGCAAACGCCCTCGAAAGGATCAGGAGTTTTATTTTTATTTTCTAGACTCCCATCAGGTCTCGAGGAGATGGTGGAGCTCTGTGTTTATTTTATGTTTTCAGTTTTCTTTCATTTCTTTCTAGTTCCCTAATTAATAATCCCACACTATGTCCCAACGGGAAGGTCTTTCTGTGTGTGTCATAAGCACTCTCACAAACTCCTATTGCATTGACCGCCTCAGAACCCTCATAAGACGTAGGGGCTCTTATTAATATTATTACATCACATAGTGCGACTCTTGAATCTGCTAAACGGATACAGTATGTTTGCACAGAGCTGACATGCACCAGGCAAGGAAGCAAACATGGATGCTCCATTTCTTCTTTTAGAGTTCACAGACATTTTTGATGGAATATCATTTATAATGCAGACTGGCACAAACCTTGACACTTGTATTTCTTTTATTCTATTGATTTCAAAACTGCATGAAGGACATATTCTTTTCAGCACCACCCACTACCCAGCTAAATCACTCAACATCTAACCTGAGCTTCTTTTGATTGTTGACTTATGTGACTCTTGATGCACTAATGTCCACAAAGATCTTTACATAATGCATTAAGCAGTTCTGCCTTGAATAAACTTTACCATTTCATTATTACAAAGAGAAAACGCAATATATATAATAGTTGCATTTTGCTTATTGCCTATCATGAGACGTTTTTTTTTTTAATCTGTTTTGAAGCATCATGTTTCAGCACCTCCAATCCTCATGATTTTGTTCCTGAAAATGAAACTGTCGTGGTCTATAACTGCAAAATCCATTGCTGCTTATAAAACATTGTTTAAATTTAATTAAATGACAATATATTATATCAAATGTTATTATCAATTGTTATGATCAATGTTTTATATATAAAACATGTTTTATATGGGCAATTCTGTCGTCTGCTTATTCGGTCCCCCTTTAAGTGGGTTTTCTGCATTCACATACTATACTGACACATACTACATCCTACCGCTCTCCAACAAGAAGTTCAAATTTGTGCTCATGGTTTTGCTGTCACATTTTAACGTATGCTTTTGTTGTTGTGTTTTGGTTTAGCTGTCTATGAGCAGTCATGTGAGGCTTACAAGCACCTGGGGAAAACTTCAGACGTCTACTGGATCGATCCTGATGGCAGTGGACCTCTTGGGCCATTCAGAGTCATCTGCAACATGACAGGTAATTTATATACTGTAGCAGCATCCCATTGATCCCAGTATTAAGAAATTAACCAATTTTGTATCCTCAGTAATAGAAACACCAAAGCCATTGATATTCATAATTGTATAAAGAAACAAAGTGCCACATACAGTATTATCTAATTTAAATAGCATATAAAAATTAAAGCATATAAAAATTATTTTCTTTGTTTTTAAGCATACGTTACATAAAGCCTTTAAAACTTAAAATGCATCCATCTTTTTTAAGTACGATAATGCTGGGGAATTTACGTAGAATTTTGTCATTCACATGTACTTAAACATGTTTACAAGAACAAGAGAAGAGAATTTGTGCTGTTATTATGTGTAGGCTGAAAAGAAATTACACTGATTACACTGATATGATATTGTAGGAGGTACAGAGGTAAATACATTTACTAAAAGGTGTGGATACATGATGAAAGGTTTATCAGTAATGACTGTTTGGTGCAATTACAGGTATAATCATTACCAATAAAACAGTCTAATTAACAGCTGACCCACAATAACAATTAGGCTCTTAAATTGTTTTCTTTTACTGGAAAAGCAGTAAATATTAGATCAATGTTTTTATATAATTTGTCTATGTTATAAGCCTTACAAAGAAATCCTTCATGCATATTCATGAAGGCTAAGCATATTCATATTGTATATTCATGCCTGCCCTTGTATAAATGCATATGAATGTGGGTATTTGTACGAGGACCAAGTACTTTATTTAGCAAAATTCTAAAATATTTATATATGTTTGATTTTAGACATTGCATATTACTGCTTTTTTGCGATTCATTTAATCACTAGTTTTAAAGAAACAATTTCTTAAGCATAGTCACGTTCTTTACCCTAAGTGGCAGTCTACAGAAAACAAGCTAATCTAACACGCTCCCCTAAAAAAGGCCATGTATCAGCATTAGCCTCCAAGTCAACCTGAAGCTGTAACAGAGTAGACATCTTAGATTCAGTTTTTTTTTTTTTTCTGATTTTCTCCCTAAGTTAGTCTTATTCAATTCCTCCCAGTCACTAGGGTGCTCAACATTAAGGCTACTACTACCACTCAGTCGGGAGGACCAAAGACATGAACTGCATCTTTTCGAACTGCTCGCTCACGCACCGTTGGGGGCGGTGTAACACACTCTGAGGCCTATCCGCGTGAGCTCACAGACGCCCCTGAGTGGCTGTGATTTAATGTGGAAGCACTTTGTACCTCTCATCCCTCCCCTCTGAGAGAGCTCTTCCAATCCGCTCTCTCTAGGTCTCCGGCTATGAGAGGTTACAGCATCACCCGGGAATCGAACTTTACCGCCACTCGGAGGCCCTTAGATTCTGTTTTTAAGTTGTCTTTGTAAATACCACCCATTAAATTAAATCACTATCTGTAGCCATATGGAATATGTAAGATATCAGTACATAAAACGATGTCAGTTTCTGAGATGCAGAATGAATGGCATCTTCAAGAAACATGGCAAATCCCTCCAGTGAGCATCAGAGGCACTGATGAAATCGAACTGACTGCAAAATCAAGCAGATGGAAAGCGAGGAGAATTATTTCAGAAAGAGACATATAAAGTGTGCAGAAGCATTTTTAGGTAAAAAATGAGCAAAACATTACGGTTTTTCTTTCTCATATTTTCTATTTCTAGTCTTTAATTCGGTTTCATTGTTTCCAGGCACTAGTAAGTATAGACATTTTTCAAACATGATGTCAATCACTACGGTGTACAGAGGAAGTGCCATTAACCAATATAAGCTTTCTATGTATTTTTGTTGATTATTTAATTTGATGTGTATTTTTGAGCCAAAAGTATAACAGAATGATTACCTGGTGGTAGCGTGATAACCTATAAAGATGACCTGATGCTTTGTTACACAGAAAGAAAGAGTAACCTAGCAATCGATAGCTTCTGTCCTGCTAGTTATTTTTCATATGCTGTATGATGTGGTGGACTTGGCAAATTATTCAAAAGATAAATAAGACTGTAAAAATGGGGGCCTATGATCATAGCCTTGATATACAGTAAAATATTTTACACTCTGATTTTTAAAGCTGAAGTTCACTAAAAGGGGTTGGACATTTTCTATACTGCAACAATGTTTTTCAAGCCAAATAAGTAAACTAGAGACTGTTTTATTTAACATGAAAAGAAATACATTTTAAATTGAGTAAATTATATCATGAAATAATCAAATGAACACATTTTTTGGTTGTTTTTCAGGACCAATGTTGCAGCATATGATATAAATATTTATTTAGTATCTCATTATCAGCCTAGCTTGTGCTGTATAAAAAACAAACAAACAAACAAAACAGTTTTAACAGTGGTTAAAGCGCTCGCCCTATCATCCGGAGATCGCTAGTTCGAATCCCGGGTGGTGCTGTAACCTCTCGCAGCCGGAGGTCTAGAGAGAGCTGATTGGCCGAGCTCTCTCAGAGGGGAGGGATGAGAGGTACATTGTGCTCCCACATTAACCACGGCTCTACAGCCAGTCAGGGGCGTCTGTGAGCTCGCGCAGCGGAGGGAGCGGATAGCGCTGTCCTCCGAGTGTGTTACGCCGCCACCAACGGTGCGCGAGCGAGCAGTTCGAAAAGATGCGGTCGGCTGGCGTCACGTGGTTCGGAGGAAACACGTGATAGTCTTCGGCCCTCCCGGCTGAGTGGTAGTAGTAGCCTTAATGTGGGAGCCCCCTAGTGACTGGGAGGAATTGGACACGACTAAATTAGGGAGAAAATCGGGGAAAAATCCAAAAAAATAAATAAATAAAAGACTGTAAAAATGGATGACTGAGGTGATACAGATGGTAATTTGCAGAAGTTTGATTTGTTCTCATGATGTGATTCCTTCTGGACTTGATGCTGCTTGCTAGCGATAGCGTTAGCACAGTCAGTGGCTACTTCTGTACTTCCATTGAGACGAATCTATTGGGTATGCTTTACGCCTCATAAAATGATGTGCAGGAAACGTTAACTAATACTGACATTTCAAGCTTTCTAATTAATAGCAAACTAGCAGTCTTTGGGTTGAATCCCAAATAGCATGAAATGGAAAATGAACGTGCTACAAAATGTAGGGTATACAGTAGAATTCCAATTGTTTAGGGGTTAGAGAGGGACGTGGGGTTCAGTTTTGTATTAGGAGCTGCTTAGCTTTGTAGCTTGTGTTAGCTGCAGAACACAACACAGATATGTTAGGGGCAAATCAGAACACCTTAGAAGCAGTTACTAAGGAGACAAAGTGCTGTTTAAGGTGACATCATGCTATCATGTGTTTTCTTGCTGAAAGTGCTACAGTGACTGGTTTTGTATGAAGGTCTTTGCACTGACCTCCGGTAAATAAGCTTGGTTTTGTTTTGTCATCCAGATGTGGGCTCATGATGAACATACAGGACCATGGCCAACATTCATTATGTCGTCACAGTGTATACTGTAATAACTTTTATAGTCAGAAGAATTTACAATGGATATAAGCATGATTTGGGACCGACAAGCAAATTCACAAAACCTAAATATTGTTATAGGTAAAAATGTAAATTATTTTAATTAACACTTTTAATCATTACATTATATTTATTTTCTAGTCTTAAAACACAAAATGTAAGAAGTTCTACACTAAATACTTCAATGACAAGCAGTTAACAGGCAATACAAAAATAAAATGGGTAATATCATGTCAATTATTTCAACATCTCTTGAATGTTCCATTTATTTTTCAATTAACCTCCTGAGACCCAGACTACTGCTGCGTACAGTGCATTTTCTCCACACTGTTTCTCTTTATTAGCACCTGATAACTGTGAACTTAATCAGTGAAGAGGTTTAGCAAAATAATTATCGTATGAGCATCACACAAGGATACATAGACAGTATATTTGGGAGATAATGTAATGTTCTTATGGGGAGGTTTGATCTCAAGAGGCTAAAATTACAATTTTGATTTCTAATGACAGAGGACAAGGTGTGGACAATGGTAGTGAACAGCCTTCCAGCTCGGACGGCGGTGTCAGGTTCAAGCAGGGAGAGACGCACAGTGCTGCATCTAAACTACAGTGCGACAACAGAGCAGATCAGTGCCATTACAGATGCTGCAGAACACTGCGAGCAATACATTGCCTACGTCTGCCGCTCATCACGGCTACTCAACACACCAGGTATGTAACTTTCACTTTGTTACCATGGAAATAGTATGTTGTTTGGCTGTTGTGTAAAGTGTTAAGCTCTGTGCATTTGGTTATCTGAACTTCTATAACATGTCTGGGTCTTTTCCCATTCATACTGTTAACACTACCATTAATTGCCCTATTGAATAACATTGATTATCAATTATATACAAGTAACCTGGTGACAGGATCATGGGCAGCCAAGGCCCACCTACACTCATTGGAACCAAAGGCCAGTCCACACAGCCTAAGTTTACAGAAAAGCCAATACAGCACAAACAGAGTAAAATAAACACTAGCCATGACAGAAAGGTATCAAAACCCAGATCATCACAGCCTGTTGCATAAGGGGATTAGCAGACAAAGAGTTCAAGGTTTCTTCCAAATTCCCCAGATCACAATCTGATCAAGGATACATGGGATGCGTCGGACAAACAAGTCTGATCGAAAGGTCTTGTGGATCCACACCCCAAGGGGCCAGAGTAACCCCGGTGCACATGGGGAATCTAAACTCAAGTTGGTTTTAATGTTAATGGTTTTAAGGTTATGCCTGATCGATGTATAAGTACAGTATTTGCAATAGTTTAAAGGTACAATATGAATGGGACATGGCAAAGCTGGTGATTTAGAACTTTCTTTACTGCAAAAACATCTCAGAAAGCACAGTGGTTACACATTCAGTAAAAGGTTTGGGCAGACCTGTATATTCCTGCAATAATGGACATGGCCTTTCTTCATTCCATAAATGTCCATAAATGTCTCGTGTTAAAGTAAAAGTAACTCCCTATATAAAAAATATATATTTTAAATGTATATATTTATATATATATATTTTATATATAAAATAAATGATGTGTTTATGATGTGTCTTATTTGTATACTGTGGAGACTTGTCCTGGTTTCAGTTCTGTACCTTCACTCTGCTGTCTGTGAATATTATTGCCCAGCTAATCCATTTGTGAGATTTGTTATTTATAGAGCGTATTATTCTGTGACACACTCTCTGATGAATGTCTGCTATGAAGACTAATATGCTATCTAATAAACTTGCCTAATACAAGGAGAGAAAAAAAAAATAGCTCAAAAATAGGCTTTCCACACTGGCTTCAAGATTTCATCACATTACAGCGTGGGCCTCAATTCTGCTGCCAAATGAAGTGTTAACTCAAAATTGCTTCCAAAGTACATCGAGTGCAGTAATTGGGATGTTAAACTGCTGTTTCCTTAATTTTATGATTCCTTAGTCCCTCAGACAGGTGAGACATCAGGGTCATATTAATCTGCAGCTCCTTCATCCTCCAGGGTGTTACAACATATAAATAAATAAATAAATAAATAAATAAATAAACCTCATGCTTTTTTTCATTTCTGTTTCTGTTCAGTGGAGGAATTCCATCAGCAGCATGCATTACTTATATATCCAGCAGTTGAATTGAATTGAATTATTATAATAAATTCTTGATTATATTTAGTTACCTTTAGATGAAGTTGACTCTATTGTGTGTATTTCGGTTTCTTCAGTCCCAGCTGGAGTATTGTGGGTTCACAAACTATGATGTCTGATTTGTTGAAATGAATGGTTTTAGACAAAACAAGACACTATAATATTTTGATTAGGAAAACAAGTTGTGATCTGATTATTCGGGTTACTGGTGTCACCAATGGACACATTGCTTGAAACAGTGGTCTTAGTGCTAGTTTACATCATATTTACAGTCGCATTATGCATTACCGAAAAGAGGGGAGAGTGGCTGCCTGCCAAAACCCATATTAAACCCGTGTGAGATGTATCATATCAGAATCGCCTCTGAACTGTCCATGTGTGGAGTGTGAGCTTCCCCCAACTCACTGACAGGTTCATGACTGAACTTGCTGCTTTGAGGCAACCATTTACTGTATAAAGCTACCTAGCTTGTAAAACAAGGAAGCTGGATTTTTTCCACCTCACTGTTCTAGCATCCCAGGTTCAACCCTAAACTCTTTTTTTTGTTTTGTTTTGTTTTTGTTTCTGTCTTTGTGGCATTTTACATTCATTGAAATACATGTATGAATGATGGCCTGTAATCGGCAGGTGTCCCATCTGGGGTAAATATTTCCACTTTTCCTTCAGTTTTCGCAGTATAGTCTACCGTGACAAGTAGCTTAATGAGAGTGTATGGTGCTTTTTTGGAGTCCTTTCAAAGGTGTATTTCTGCATTTCATGAATCCACAGAGAGGGCCTTGAAAAGCAGTATAGGTGCTTCCTGAGGATGAATGATGAACAACATTAGTGTCAAATAATTGCATTAATACAAGCTTTACAACAGTGGTTTGTGTTATGGTCATTGACCTTGGCAGTATATGCGGTGAAAAGCAGACTGTAAATTATTGCCAAACATAGACTTTTTTTTTTTTTAAAGATGCTAAAAAACAAAAAAAAACATTAAATAGGCTTTCATAGAAGACCGTTAATTGATATCAGGACCCTTTACAACAAAAACTTTGTAATGTTTTGATGTGTTTTACAAGAATAACACCCATCTCTAAAATAAAAATACAGTATACAGTATTGCCTGTAAACTACAGTGTGAGATTACATGCTGGGATTTGGGGAAAGAATGCATTAATATACTTTTTATCCTTTATAACACTTATGCATGTTGCATGAGAGAAATAGCAGCAGCATTAGTTTAGTACTGTTTCAATTAACTTTGATAAATTAGAAGTTGTGGACTGTATATACAGTAGCACTTGAAAGCGACACTTGGCGAACAAGTTTCTCACCCGAAAATGACTTTGGGAGAAGTAAAATTTGCCTTAAAATTTATATTATTTGAGTTATACCCCATCTTAAAGTATATTTACGCTACTTACACATTAAAAGTAATATTAAATGTACTTTTAAATGTATGGTACAGCGGAGTAGTGGCCAGCTCTGTGGCCTCACACCTCCACGCCTTGGATCTGTGTGCATGGAGTTTGCATGTTCTCCCTGTTCTTTGTGGGATTCCTCTGGATTCCTCCTATGGTCCAAAGACATGCCTAAGTAAGACGTAACCTAAGTGGCATTCCCAAATTGCCCATAATGTGTGTGTGCCCTGCGATATACTGGCGCCCTGTCCAGGGTGTACCCTTTTTCATGCCCCAAGTCTCCTGGGATAGACGCCAGGCCCCTTCGATCCTGAACACAGAACAGTATAAAAGTGGTATAAATAACATAAATTTACTAAAGTATTAGAAGAAAGAAGTAAAGTAAGAAGAAAAGTGTATCAGAATTTTGATTAAAATTTTGACACATTTGACTGCCTGGCCGTTATTTTAGCCAGATATTTGAACAGGCTTATGGTGATAAGTAATTAACTAATATTGATGTTGTGGCTCAACTAAATCAATATTAATTTAACTTACCTCAATGTGCTTATTCAGGTTAGATAGGGAGTTTTTGAAAGGCAATCTTGCAGTGATTTTTGGTAGGCATGAAAGGCACCTTATCCAAGAAGAAGAATTTTTCAATCCATCGCACAAAAACATTTTTTGCTCTGGGTGTGTATGGCAAGCAATCAGGCCCAAAAACATTATTAAAAAAACACCCAGACATTGAAGTTTTACATGTACATGGTTATTGATTGGTTGTGAGACATCATGATGCTTGAGACATAAATCTTTTACAACCTGTACACATGCAATTTTTATGTGTCGACATGAAAGTTTGACGTGTCCTAGACACATTTGCTCCTCAGACGGTTTTGGCTCCACTGGCTCTGGCCACCTATAGGTAAAGATGCTCAGGAGAAGTGTATCAGAGGAAAAGTACACATTTTCGCATTTTATTTATGAAATGTTGTGGAGTAGATGTGAAAGTCGGCAGAAATATACAGTAAATAAGGAAGCACGTTACATTGCAACACTGTAAATACAGTAGGTCAATGTAAACAATGTATTTTATCTATTTATGTACCATTGCCGTTGAACGTTTAACTAATAAAGTTTAAAGATCGAATGCATTATTTTAAGTGCCACCTTTCAAATGATTGTTGATGGTTGTCATGTCCTATCATCTCTGAGATTACAGCACATCAGTGCATACAGGCAAAGTGAGGATGAATCACTCTGCATAGATGTGCATCATCCCAATCAGAGCAATCAGAATGTGATGGAGCAGAGCAGTTCATAAATAAATGGCAGCAGCATTTTCAGGTTTTCTTTTTGAATTCAGAAATGATTACCAGACCTCAGTCAGAACAGTCAGTAGATTGTTTTGTGTTTGTTGCTATTTTTACTACCAATAAAGAGAAAACATTGGGCTATAAAAAGACAAATAAAAATGTGGTTAAGGTACTAAATTGTCCATTTGGCTCTGTGTTTTAATTTGTTTCATTACTCGTATCAAATATTCTCCCATATACACCTACCAAGAATGTACATTACAAGTTAGTGACCTGAATCTATACTACAGATGTACTGTAGTAGTACTGGTACTTTTGCATGTAGGATGCAGAGAGGCATGTTGCATTGGGGGTATATTTGGTGCATCATGACTAGTCCACAGAACCACTTGTTAGGCCTTAGCAATTGGTTTGAATCCTTAGTCAATGGCTTAGTGGTTTAAGCCATTATTATTTCAGTTTCTAATCGGATTTTAGCCACCATCTACATAATAACATAATTAATGTACATAGCTACTGGCACATAATATTCTAAATATGATGTAAATAAAGAAATTTTAACAGTTTAACATGTGATAATCTTGTTAATTATAATTGGCTTATGTAAGTTTTTTTCCAAATGAGATTTTTTCCACAGCTTAACCATGCAAATACACATACAGTATGCGCACTTCATAGGTGCTCTCCGATTCTTATATCAACTAGTACTACACTTATGATTAAACTGTTACTCTACTGATGACAGTGGCGCATGCCCTTAATGGTTTAATGGCACCTAATTTCGGTTTGAGACCTTAGCTATGACGGTGGTGGCGAACAATTGTGGTTATAAGGGCTCGTTATGAGGTCACACCCAAACGATAGTCAGTGAATTGTTTTATCAGAGATTAGTAATTACTGTATGCAACACCTCAACCAAATTCTCGAATGAAAAAAATAAAATGCTGAGTCATTTTCACAGCATGGAGCTGAATATTTATGATCGTAACATGAATGACTGGCTTATGGTAATGTGCTTAGTCGAATATTTTATTATTTCTGTAACAGCTCATAAACAGGGACTTGAATGGTACTGGAGATGCACCATATAATCTAAGCCTAATATTAAACAGATTACGTGTCCATTTAACAGTGAAAAGTCAGTGTTTGATAAGTGAAGCATTCTTTTTACATATAAACTGTAGATCTATATTGGGGGGCCCAAAAATGTATACACACATGTTCAGTATACGCAAACAGTTTTTATCTATGCCCTTTTTTAAAACTTGAATTGAATAATGTACATTTGCTCTAAAGTTGTCAATAGTCACATTACCCTTGATGCTATCATGTGACTATCAGAAGAGAGGCATAAGGTATATAAGTGTATATACTGACGTACAAAGAAAATCTTAAAAACCACGAATATATATATATATATATATATATATTTTTTATACATAAATTTGTTTCAAAAACAAATTTACGAAATAGCACCTAAAAGGACATACACTTTATCGTTATCTTCATTCACTCTGCTACAGGAGGTTGGATGTTATATACTGTTGCTTAATATATTCCAGGAAGTTTGTATTAGTCATGACTGTCTAGCAAAGACATCTCGCACATGAATTTTTTACCCTGAAACTCATATCTGTATATTTTTAATAAACCGGCTGTGTAGCCTGTACTTCCCACAGCGTCTTTTCCCAGACTTCTCTCTCATAAACAGGCCCCCATATTCATTAATGCCTTAGCTTGTTAATGGCCTTCAGAAGTTGTTTACACATCTCTCTGAAATCATTTGCTATTTCAAATGTAGGCAGAAATATGCTGCTTGGTTATTTAATGGGCTGCAGTGTGGCACTGCGAGTAGCTTCAGCAGGCTCAGTCCTGAGTTTGATTAGATGTCTGTACAGAGCGTAGTATGTTCTCTCAGTGTAGCATTGTCTAACTGCCTTGGGAGAGATGAGTATGTTCTCCCACATGGGTTTCTTTCAGGTTCTCTGATTTCCTCACACCTCTCTGAAAAATTGTCTACTGTAAAGACTTCCCCTTGCTGTGCCTTGTGATGGATTGTCATCCCATTCAGAGAAGATATTATGGTTTCTGAGAACAGACATAATAAATGACTGAATCTGTCTTTCATTAAGTGCAACGAGTTGACGTTCTTCTACAAAGGCTTGAACAGAGCAAGGTATTTAATTTGACTCTTGTTCAGCCTTTTCTTAATATTCTGTGATATTCCTTCCTTGCAATGGTTTCTTGCTCTGTGACCTACATAAACATTTCTTTTACAAACATAATAACCACTGATGTGTAAGATGAACTCCAAAAATATGCCGCTTTAATCCACTACATCACTCAATAATAAAAATTGTTTCCACAAGAATCCAAAGTGTTTAATAGAAGCCAGACAGCGTTTTGCGTAAGAGCATACTGTACTTATAGCACTAATATGTAACTACAGTGGAACCTCGGATTGTGAGTAATGCGGTTTACGAGTGTTCCGCAAAACGAGCAATGATTTTTAATAAATTTTGACTTGAAAAACGAGCAAGTCTTGGTTTACGAGTGTTGAGTATCATGTATCACGCATGCGCTCTTGTTTTAACACTGAGCGTCATGTGATCACAACTGAGCCAATGATTTTTCTCTCTCAGGCGCTGCGGAATCTTAGTGCTAGTCTGTTACTGGTATAATCAACATCTCTCTCTCTGTTTCAGCGTGTCTCCTATGTGTGTGCGCGCGTGTAATTTGACACCAACACGCGTATACAGTGCACACTCTCTCGTCTTTACACCCCCCTCCTCGGCTTCACACACACATAATGTACAGACACACACTCTCTGCTTTACACAGAAAACTCTGCTCTGTCGTGATTCTTTTCAAAGGTAAAGTTCTGGTTCATTTGTTTTTTTGTTTTTTTTACTTTACAGCAGTGATTCTGTTATTCCGTTAGTGATTGCGATTGGTATTAGAGATTTCTTATTGTTTCCCATTAAAACAGTGTTTCCGTTGTGTGTATGTTTGTTGGGAAACTTAAAAAGCGAGGTGGGGAAGGGAGGAGGAGTTTTACTGTGTAAGACAGGCAAGGGAAGGGGCTAATTCCACACACACATACACAAATACACGGCGCTTGCACGCACAAACGGAAAGACTTATCTGTCTGGAATTTGTTTTAAAGGTAAATTGCAGGTTAATTTGTTTTATTTTTACTTTATATATTGTATTAATTATTTGTATGTATTTACAGTACAGACCAAAAGTTTGGACACACCTTCTCATTCAAAGAGGTTGAATTTATATTATGGCAAGAAAAAAGCAGCTAAGTGAAAAAAAACAAGTGGCCATCATTACTTTAAGTAATGAAGGTCAGTCCGAAAAATTGGGAAAACTTTGAAAGTGTCCCCAAGTGCAGTCACAAAAACCATCAAGCGCTACAAAGGAACTAGCTCACATACCAGGAAAGGAAGACCAAGAGTCACCTCTGCTGCAGAGGATAAGTTCATTCGAGTCACCAGCCTCAGAAATTGCAGGTTAACAGCAGCTCAGATCAGAGACCAGGTCAATGCCACAGCAGACACATCTCTAGAACAACTGTTAAGAGGAGACTGTGTGAATCAGGCCTTCATGGTAGAATATCTGCTAGGAAACCACTGCTAAGGAAAGGCAACAAGCAGAAGAGACTTGTTTGGGCTAAAGAACACAATAAAGAACACAATAAAGAAAACTCTTTGAATGATAAGGTGTGTCCAAACTTTTGGTTTGTACTGTATGTTTTTGGGGCTATGGAACGAATGATTTGAGTTTTCATTATTTCCTATAGGCAAATTCAATTTGGTTTATGAGTGTTTTGGAATATGAGCCCACTTCTGGTTTCAATTATGCTTGTAATCCAAGGTGCCACTGTACTACGTTCTAAATAGTACCCAGTAGGTTTACTACTGTATGTCATTAAAATTGATCAGTTATGAATAATGCACAATCTAAGATGTCTGACCAGATTTTGAGTTTGAATAACTGCTCTGCTGTGAATTGAGAATCCTTCATGATATCCATAAGCTAGTGACAAAACTGTTAACAGTACTGTGACATATAAATCTATTTACAGTGTAAGCCAAACATGGAGTACAATTTCATACGTGCTGTTAAATCTACAGCAGCACAGTGGGTTAGTGGTTAGCACTGTCACCTTGTACCTCCAGGGTCTGGGTTCGATTCCTAGCCATCTTCAATTCCCACCTCTGTGTGCATGGAGTTTGCATGTTCTTCCCCATGATTGATGTTTTCCGGTTTCGTCCCACAGTCAAGTCCAAAGACCTGCAGGTTAGGCTAATTGTCATTCCTAAGTTACCCCTAATGTGTGAATGAGTGTGTGTGCCCTGCGATGGATTAGCACCCTGTACAAACTCTACCCCGCCTTGTGCCCTAAAAACTTCAGGGTTAGGCCCTGTATACAGGTAAAGTGGTATAGACGATGAGTGATTGAGTGAACTGCACCATTTGCCAAATCCTAGAAACTGAAACTAAATTGAAAAAATATTAGTTATGTTGCTTTTGCAAGATTATATAGATTTGCAGTAATTGTTTTTTTTTCCTCATAATAACCTTCATATTTTTATGTATGTAATAACCTGATATATATAGAGATCTTTTTATATTTTTTTGTGATATTTTTCTTTTTCATTTAATTTGATCTAAAAAGCTTATTCATCCTTCTTATATAGGTGCAAAGCAGTTTGTTCCTTGGATAGTGGTAGGGAGGACAACACAAACATGTGTCCACTGGATGATTCAGTTTTGCATTGTGCCAGCAGAATATTTAGTCTCTGGGGAGCTGTAATCATGCAGCATCCGGCTACAGAAAGCACTTAAAGAGCCTTGAGCTGTATATTTGGGCTAAACCGAACGATCCTCCATCAGCATCAAGGACTCTTATTCAAAGTATCTAGTATATCAATGGACATAAAATTAATGACAGCAGAGGTAAAATTGATGCAGCAATGTAAAAAAAAAAAGAAACCAATCTCCACATTCGGACCATTAGGGCTCCTTAACTAGGCTGCTTACTATAGTGGCCTTTAAAAGTGTTATCTAAAAAAATGTTTAGAAAGTTAACACATTCAGTTTTGCCTTCCTAGGATCGATAAAACAAAATTTACAATTCCCATGCTCAAAATTATATATCATGCTTCCCAAAACAGGCCCAGGTATTGTTTTCAAATACATACTCAATGTGTCACCTTTGGCAAATGTTAGATACATTTATTTGTTTTACTATTTGTCTTCTGGAGGCTTATTTGAAAGAATTAAGTATGATGCCTGGTTGTGATTTTAGTTTCATTAGTGGAGATACAACAACTATAATAATGTAAAATGCTGAAAGTACAGTATCAAAAGCAAAGGTGTAGTGCAACAGATTTTTTTCATTATCTAAGAATAAATGTAGTCAACTTAGTTTAGTTAAACATGCACACTGCTTGTAACCTAAATATATACTTTTTTATGACCACTATGGGGGTCTCCATACAGTACATTCCTGGGTGTGTGACCCAGTTTACTGCCTCATGGATGGGTAGGAGGGCCATCTTCCTCAGCCATGTGTAATAATCCTATCACACTCACTGCAGCCAGGAAACAGGGGTGCTGAATCTGGCCTTCAAAGGTGCTTAACAGTAATGGAAAGCACCTTACCGTGCTATATCTCGGTCATTCAAGACCCAGAAAGTGGGCTCACTGGCGCAATATACTGTATTATTATAGGTAAGAGGTGTATTTCCATGTTTTATTGAGGTCAGCTTTGGGTATGTTTCAAAAGTACTGATCAGGCAGAAAAAACAAACATCCATCTTGCTCAACTGATCTGCAACCTGAAATATGTGCATTTTGCATAATTTATTGCATCATTACCTCTGTTAATGTTTTCATATGTTTAGAGACCACATTTGGCTTTGCAGACAGAAGGGGATTTAGACCGCATTGGAGATATAACTCCTAAAAATCCTGACAATAATAGTAAGCTGCTGAGCTTCATAAATAAGAATACCCCATTGGGTCCAAACTCTTTTGCGAACATGAATGAATCTTTTTTGAGTAATTTAGTTCATTTCGTTCTTTTGATCAGAAATGAAATAAAATGTTACATTTTCAATAAACAGACCCCCAACACGTCTACATACACAAATTTTGGCTATAGTTCCAATAATGGAAATATTACAATGTAGTTAAGGACATATTATGATAAACAGAATGAGGGGCTCATCTGTCTTATCTTCTGGTCCGATTCGTTCGTTCTTTTGTCACATGACTCTCATAGACGCTATGCAGTGCATTACACAGGAAACAGAATTGAGCGGTTCAGGAAAAAGAAATGAGTAGTTAATAGCGTCTTTGAGAGTCCTGACAAAAGAGCGAACAATTCGGACTAGAAGACCCAAAGGTAACTACTCATTTCTGTTTCCTGTACATTACCTACAGAGGTTTTGCCATGCTTTGTGCATGCACACCAAGTAGAAAATAAACAAATCTGAGTCACGTAAAAGACTTATTCAGAAAGAAGGAATCATTCGTGAACCACCCATCACTAGTGTCTTGACATCCTCTCCACCTGTCTTTTTCCTGTTGGATAACTTGCCACTATTGGGGCAAAATTAAAAGCAGTTTTGACCATCCATCTTCTTTTTGATCACATTCCAAAGGTTTTCAGTGGGCTTTCAGATTTTGAGATTGGGCTTGTCATGACAAGGTTTTGATCTGCCGTCCTCCATCCACACCTTGATTGGCCTGGCTATGTGGCATGGAGCATTGTCCTGGCAGAAACAAAAACAATCCTCTGAACTGGGAAACGCATTCAAAGCAGAATGAACCAAATGTTCTTCCAGGATAAGCTTAAACTGTATGTGGCTTGATTCATGTATCCTTCACAAATACCAATCTGGCTGATGCCAGGTTTGCTAAAGTACCCTCAGATGATCCTCCTCCACATTTCACAGTGGTTGTAAGACACTTTGGCTTGTACAGTAGGCCTCTCCAGGTATCCCTGAAATAGAAAGATGTTTCAGCTGTTGGACAAAGCTGAAAGAAATGGACTCATTAGTGAAGATGATCTTAATCCAGTTCTCTGGTCAAAATTGCTGTGGTCCTTTGCAAATCTCAGCCTGGGAGAGCAGGAGCCTGTTTCGAACTTCACCGTGCACTTCACCCCAGCTTCAGTGTGGACACTTCATGTCATCCTATGCTTGCTGAGTGACATTCGAATGAGTTTGCAGAAATCCCTGTCAGTAGAGACCTGGTTTTGCCCTCTGCCAGCCTGTAGCTACATTGTCTCCAGTGTCTGCTGCATAACCTTGCTGCTGTGTACTGCCATCTTTTACATTTTAAAGATGGAACAAATGTGACACTCACTGTATCCCTGTGCCAGGATTTAACCCTTCTTTTCTTCACCCAAAACTTTCCTTCTCAAGTTTGTGAGGTACTACTAGCACTGTTTTAGCCATCCAGCTGGACGCTCTACGGGAGAAGAGTGATGATCACAGCAGGAGCTTTCATATTTTTTTCCTCATTAAATAAGATTTGATTCAGGTGATCACCTAATCAAGAAAATTGGATTATATAAACCGACAGCAAAATGAGAACTCCATTTTTGCAGTTTTTGAGAATTTGTATTTATTATTATTATTATTATTATTATTATTATTATTATTATTTCTAATTAAGCACGTACACTGCATGAAAATATTGCAACATACAGTATAGAGAAAAGAATTGTGCATGTTTTCCTTGAGTCACAAGGTTCTTAAAAAGCACAAATTCCAAAATATCTTTTTACATTTTTTTTTGTGAATTTTGTGTTATTTTTCAAACAACTCCATCTCCCACAGTTATGGCACAATGGATAAATCAGCCTGCAGTTGAGGAAAGTAAAACCTTTTTCATGTGTGTGTGTATTGTCTACGGGTCTGGCAAACGGCCAGAACACACGGGAAGCAGATGTCAACGTTTCAAAAAAGTTCTTTAATGAAAGCTTAGTTTAAGCAGCAAAGTATTCAGTTCTTTTTGAATATGCTATGTGCCACGAAAGCGCAGGCTTCATAGCCTACTCTGTGAATGTCGCGGCTCCGCGGGTCGATCCTCAGCAGGCGCGTTGTGATCAGAGACGCATGGGTTTGTGCAGAGCAGGTGAGACCTGCAGCGCTGAACAGGTTGCGCGTTGTATGCAGAGAAAGCAGAACGGGGAGTGTGGGTGGACGGCAGACGGCTTTCTTCTAGGCGAGCAGGACTCGGAAGCATTTGAGTCTAGGAATCCAAGAGACTTGCGTAAGTTAAGGTTAGTTTTGATGCTACTCAGCCGAGGAGGCCGCGCGAATGCTGAGTGGAGTAATTGATGAGCCTCCAGCCCAGGTCAGTTCTAGCGACTCTCCCCCTTGTTACATGCATTCTGTCGTTGATGCGCCGCCACAATATAGTATATAAATATACTGCTGAAAGGTTGCTGCAGACTCCTGGAAAAGAGATGATTTACTCACATAATGCAGACACAGTTCTTTGCGGGTCTTCATAGTTACAGTAAACACACACCCCTTTAACATTCACCACTACTCGGCATCAGGTGTAGATGTACTGTATGGGAAGGAATTGTTCTGCCATCTTTTTTCAAACGAGAGTGCCTAAGGAGTGCCATTTTTTTTGTTCTCTAAATAATAAAAGAGCGAAAATAATTCTCAACTATGAATAATTTTCCTTCGTCGGGACACTCTTTTCCAACAACACTTGCACAACACAACAACCTTTTCACTACTGGGTACAAGTGTAGCTGGAGCTATGCCTCGTTGAGTCCGAGACGCGAGTTTTTCATCAATTTATCTGCTTTTATTTTTACTTTGATGCACACACCATATGGAATAGGATCAGTCTGATAAAGGGACTCATCAGACCAAATGACATTTTTTTTCTGATTGTCCACTCTTTACGCTCCACAGCAGATGCCATCAGTGATGCCTTTTTGTTCCAATTAGTCTCACTAATAAGTGGTTTTCTTAAGCTTACACAGTTGATTAGTCACAATCGCTTGAGTTCTCCCACATTGTGCATGTAGAAGTGCTCTTACTTTCACTATTAAACAGTGAAATAGTGATGTGAGTTGTACTATTGTTTTATCATTTATCATTTGATTTCACAAAATGTTTAAGTGATCGCTGATCGCAGTCATTCAAAACTTTGTCCAACCACATTTCTTTTTCGAAAATTATGTTTTAATAATGAGTTAGATAATACTTAACTCAAGTTTAGTAGTTTCAGTGATTTGTTTTTCGTGTTTGATGCAGGACAAACTTTTTACCCTTCTAAAACTTTGATCTTTGAGAATACATCTTTAAACATGATTTTATATACATATGTCTGTATATAGTATTTGTGTGTTTGAATAATGTGCATCAGTATTCATTTTTGCACATATATGCCATGTGGCATGGAACACTGTGACTCGCAATGTGTCAAAATACATTTATTTTAGAAAAAAATCTAATTCAAAAACATTTCTGTACAATACTTTTAATGCATTACTCAAAAATACACACAAGGAAATTTTTATTGGACCATTTTTAGACTTAATCTAGTCTTCTATTTCACCCACTGTGGTTTAACTGTGTTCTGAGATGTTCCCATCTAGTGGATAGCACTTTTAGTCCTCAGATGTACTTAAGATATGCAAGGAAGTATGTGAACAATGCTTTTATTTAATGCAATTTGAGGGTTTGTCTGGAATATTGATTCGATTCACTTGAAAGATGCCCAGAATATTCTGTAACTCTCGCTATGATGAAGCAATCTGTGCCAAAAAAAAAAAAAAAACTGCTACATAACTTGACATATGTGCATGTTCCCTGCGATGCTGGAAGTGATCTCTGTTTTCTGCCAGAATCATACTCCATGTTCCTGAATATCAGCAATATTCACGTTGGATGTTTTCCTTCAAATCTTAAGTCAGATGCACTTAATTTCACTCTGACATTCCTTGGCATTTTCGAAGCTCCATATACTGAGGAGAAGGTTGTATGTGGTTTCGTTTAGATTGCTTCGTCCTATCAAGAGTTATTACAAAATATTCAGGACCTCTTTCGAGTGAATCACCCTGTAGTATGAGACAGTAGTGGAGGAATACAGAATGCTGCAATTAGCAATGTGGACAGGGTTTAAATGCAGGTGATCATAACTCGCTACTCACAATGTCACAAAGCAATCAGATTATGCTGATTAAATGGTAGTGTACTGAAAAGGACAAACACAATTAAAGGACTAGCAGGGGTAGGGGGGGGTGATTGGGGCTTTCTTTGTTTTTTTTTTTAATAGAGTGTTTCTAATTCGGAGTATGGTCACATAACAAATGCACCAGTGGCAGTACACACCGAGCTGATCATGTTGATATTGCTGCAGCTTGTTTTGTCCCCGACCATCTGGAGCACATAAGACATACTGCAGTGTGGTCACCCAGCACAATTAACACCAACGTCCTCCTGGACATTGTCTCATCACTGTGAACAGCATGAAAGCTTTTAACAGATTTCAACTAGCATTTCAAGTCCACCTAAATGTCATGACTTAATTATACCCTCTGTGGGATTTAATTATTTATAAATGACACAAAGAATACCACTGAAATTAAGGACCAAGGAGAGAGCAGTTTTTGTTAAAAAGCCATCAGGTGCTACACACACATGCGCGCACACACACACACACACACACACACACACACACACACACACACACATATATATATATACATATACTCAGTATACTGTGTTACTGTGTGTGTGTGTGTATGTGTCAGAAAAAACTCCATTGATGTGATATGGTCATGCATCCAGGGGTGTAACATTTGACCAGTGGACACATGTTATACCTACACACAATAAGATCACTGTGCACTATGCATTGCTTTCCTTCTTACCCTAATGAACCCATCAGTCTGATAGTGTCGATCTGAACTAATCAGATCATATGCCTATTGCACTCCAAAGACGAGTCTTTATGATTCCTGGGAAATTTAAGCTTTCTTCCTGATTCGTCTCACTAACAAGTGGTTTTATTATCTCCATACAGCTGTTTATTCCCAATCCTGTGAGTATTCATCGTATGGAAATGCTTTTACTTTCACTCTTAAACATAGCTATGGTTTTAACTGTTGCCATGCAACTTCAAGTGTTTAAGTGATCTTCAGTCATTTTTTTTCTGACCACTTTTCTGGTTGGTTCTTGTGTTTCATGTACGGAAGGGATACATATACACACAGTGGTATAAAAAAGAATCACCCCCTTTGCGACCTGAAATGAAGATAGACACATTTTCAGCTCCTTGATGCACTGTCAGATGGGCATTCATGGTCTCTCCCTCCCAGCATCGCGACAGTGAATCTGGAACAGTGTTACATTGCCCCTTACGGTACTGGACCACGAATTCGAAAGCCTGCAGCCTACGTACCCAGCGTGTAAGGCGTGAAGAGGGGTTCAGCTAGTTGAAAACCCAAGTTAAAGCAGCATGATCAGTAATAACAGTAAATACTTTACCTTCTAGGTACTGATGCCATTTTTCCACTGCCCATACCACTGCTAGACATTCCTTCTCTGATGCAGAGTACTTACTTTCAGCACCGGGCAGCAACCGGGAGGCGTAAGCGATCACATGTTCCCCATCCTCGTGGTCTTGGGTGAGCACTGCACCTAGGCCGACGTCACTAGCATCAGTCTGCACCTTAAAGGGGCGGTTAAAGTCTGGGGCTGTTAAAACTGGTTTGCTCTGAAGAGCGGTTCTCAGGTCCTCGAAGACTGACTGGCATTCGGAGGTCCACACCCACTTGGCTCCTTTCTTCTTCAGGGCGTGTAAAGGAGCAGCATGCTCTGAGAAGTGAGGGATGAACCGGTGGTACCAACCAGCCAGACCTAGGAAGCGCTGTAGCTCCTTAAGGTTGCAGGGAACAGGATAAGTTTGAATAGCTGCTACTTTGGTTTCTTCACTTTTAATGCCTTGTGCTGATATGATGTGTCCTAAGAAGGAGAGAGATGTTTCACAGAGGTTACTTTTTTTTAGGTTGAGAGTGAGCCCAGCAGCTTCAAGGAGTGTAAATACGTGCTGGAGATTGTCGCGGTGGGTACTGATGGTTTTGGAATAAATAATGATGTCATCTATATAGACAAAACAATATTTACCAATGGCTTCTGCTAACACGGATGTCATTAGTCTCTGAATCGTAGCTTCTGCATTTTTCAAATGGAAGACGGGTAAACTCGTATTGGTTGTATTTGGTGACGAAAGACGTTTTTGGGATGCTGTCTGGATGCATTTCCACCTGCCAATATCCACTACACAGTTCTAACGAGCTGAACACCGTTGCCCCATAGAGCGCCTCTAGGATCTTGTGGACCTGGGGCATAGGGAAACCGTCTAGTGGCGTTTTGCTGTTCAAGGCCCTAAAGTCCACATAAAAACGGGTCCCACTGTCCTTTTTCCCCACCAGCACAACAGGGGCGGTCCAAGGCGAGGTAGACGGCCTAATGATACCTGCTTCCAGCATTTTAGCAACCTCTTCTTCCACAATTTGCTGCTTGTAGACAGTAATAGGGTATGCTTTCTTCCTAACTGGTCTCTCATCTGTGGTGTAAACATGATGGGTTATAACCTTTGTGTGGCCAATTCTATCAGTGCATACAGTTGGCCACTCTAACAACAACTCCTGTAACTGATATTGGTGTTCTTCTGACACAACTTCGGATACTACCCCCTGCAAGGAACATTGGGTCTGCAGTTTACCTATACCCGCCTGTACTAAACCATTGGCTAATGAGCATGATTGTCCCCTTGCTGACTGCCATTTTTCGGTCGGTTTCCTTATCTTCTTCCATAGGGTTTCAGTCATGAGGAAAAAGGTGCTGCCCGTGTCGATGATGGCTGTACAGGGAACATGATTTAGGGTGATTTGTACCATCAACAGAGAAGGGCCAGCCTGAGTGATGCAGAGACTGGTGGGTCTTTTTTCCTCCTTTATCTGTTTGGGTGTTGGAACAGGATTTTGCTTTTGCCTAAACATCTTGGCCACATTAAAATCCCTCTCCACCAGTGTTCCAATTCGCACTGTGCTTTGCAACAGGCTGGCAATACGGGGATCACAGTTCCGCAGTGTTGCCTGCACCATTTCCCTCTCTGTCATCCCTGGTTTCCACCTTAGGCACAGAGCACGATATTGAAAGGCGAAGTCCCTAATGCTCTTGTCAGGGTGCTGGATCCGTTCCCTCAGACGCACTTCGACATCATGGTCCTTGGTAAGGAATGCCTTTAACAAAGCAGATTTAAATGACACCCAGCTTTTTACACCGTGTTTTTCTGCAGTCCACCAGTCTTTTGCAGTATGGAAGAGTACCGGGTGGAGCGCGGCCAGTATCTCACCATCAGCTAGTGGATGTAAGGCTAGATATTCCCTGGCTAAAATCGGGTTGCCAGGAAATACCATGGAAATTAAGCTTTGATCATCCTTGGTGTCGACGGGTGGAGGAGGCAGAGGCAGCTGTTCTTCGGTGAGCGGCTGTTCTACCCTATCGTCCCCATGTGGGCATGTTACAGTACCAAATACCTACCACTTCTTAACAGACTTCACTGTACTTTTAGGTAGTGATGAAGCCTTTGAATTTTTTTGTATCCATCTCCTGACTTCTGTGTGCACCTTTTATCCTGTGGATCTTTTAACAATTTACATTTAGGCATTTGGCAGGCACCCTTATCCAGAGCAACTTACATTATTGTCTGATTACGCATCCAAGCAGTTGTGTGTTAAAGCCCTTGCTCAAGGGTCCAACAGTGGCAACTTGGCGATCGTGAGGTTTGAATCCTTCCAAATTGTAGTCTAGGTTTCATGCTGAGCTAATCAAAATGACCACAGCTGATTACAGTTGAAAGTCAAATGGCTTTCTATGTGCCATTTAGAAGCGTATTAACCATTAGCTTAAGTAATTTTTAATTAATAAGTAATTTTTAGGGGGGGTTATCCTTCTCCAAATCAGTGATACTGTTTTTTTTTTCCTGGCATGTTGGTGTTATATATTTCACTTGTTAAAAGTTGCACCACTGTGTAAATACAACTGGATAAAACAAAAACTGTGTCTTCATTTCAGGCTACAAAGCAACAAAGTGTGATTATTTCAAATGGGGGTGATTCTTTTGTATACTCACTGTGTGTGCATATGATGATTTGCTTTGGACAGGCAGTGTATCTAAGAAAGATGATAACAAATGGTTTGAGAAGTTGCTCTGCTCAGGAAATATTCCACTCGTATTGTTGTGGCTGAATGGGCAACCCTCCATAGTCACACCCCAAAATCTAGTGTAAATCCTTTCTTGAAGAGCAGAGACTATTGAAACAGCAAAGGGAATACTAAATCAATAATGCGAATTATGAGTGTATGAGGGTCAGACGTTCACAACCCTTTGGCTATATAGTGTCCGTGGCAGTTATAACTTATAGTTTTAGTTTGGAATTTAAGCAAAAGGGTACCAAGCGGAGCACTTCTGTACTTCAACACTTTCCTATTGCATTTCTTTTGCAGGAATTCCTTTTATTTTACACTGGACTATTTGTGGTTCCCAGATGTCATGTCATATATTATAAATCATTGTGCTCATATTTAAATCTGTATATCATTGCCTTGCTGGTGTACTTAAGAGGCATTAGTACAAGAGGCATTAACTCTTACAGTATGTGGTATTTCATAAAGCCTTTCCTTTACTGAATGTCTTTTTAGTCCGAAAAGCCAAATAAAAGTAGAGATTGGTGTTTTAGCATTGATGTAAATAATTTGGATTTTTTTTCTCAATCAGAATGTATAATGCAACATACATAACTGTGTGTTTGTTACACTAGAAATAAATATCACACTCCCAGTATCATTTTGTGAATCTGCATCTCTGGGACTCTAGTTATCTGAAGGTCTGTTGGGCTGTGAACGCAATTATAGACTGCTTATTACGCAGTAATATTTTTTGACACACAAACAGTGTTTAATTTGATTTATAATGATACAGTTTCAAGTAAGTGCATCAGCTATCATCCTTTTTAAAATGAATGTCTCTTAAGATATCAAAAGTAATTTGAAAGTGATGTGTTCCAAGGAAAATGCTTTTCGACTCAAGTACAAAACCAATTTTATCAGACATACTGTAGTGTTCTATAGAAAACAGACTGTCATCTATTATTCTCTCGGGTTTAAGCAACAATGTGGTTGTATGAGGTCTGGTAATGATCAGGTCTCACAGGTTTATGATTTTAGCTTATCATTAGCTACATTTAAGCTACATTTATGTACTGTACCTCAATGAAACAAACAAACAAACAAACAAAACAAAAAAAACAAAAAAACAAAAAAAAAAAAAAAAAAAAAAAAAATATATATATATATATATATATATATATTATATTATTATTATTATTATTATTATTATATAATTTTTCATTCTGTTGTACCTACCAGTTATGCATTTCCTGTTAACACCCAAAACGTATCTTAATTTCGACATCCTGAGTGTATTTCTTTCAAAAGTCATGTCATGCAAATGCTGGACAACGATGTTGTGTAATACAGTATTTACTTTATTGAAACCTGACTATTCAATAAACTAGAATGTGCACAATTTTGGATAAGGTTACATATATCATGCATGTGAATGAATATTTTAATTATATAATGAAGAATGTACTTGTAGCACACATTGTAGTATGCAGTGTACTTGTAAAGAGTTCATTAGGAATTCTTTCCGACTGTCCAAACTGTTCACATGTAACAAAGCCAGTGTGAAAGTTTACCTACTGTAAGTAGGGAATTAAAATTTGCAAAATGGAAACATATAGGTCAACTGGAAATATCATAATTTCCCTGAATAATGAACATTATTGTACTTAGGTTCTTATTAGGTGTTAATTATTCTTCTACTACCCTTGCAAATTCTACAAAGAAAAGTTAAGACACAACTAGGGCATAAGAATTTTATAGCTGCCGAAAATCCAAATACTTGAAGGTTATGTGTAACAGGTGTATTTTAGCAAGTTTTAGGAGCACCTGAAGGTCATGGATGTTTTTTTAAGTCGATCTGGCACTCATAACCTTTTAGTTTAACTTATTTTAGTTGAAAAAGCTTTTTTTTTATTTTTGGAAAGAAACCATGGAGGCGTTTGCACCTTGAATTCTCAGCTAATAGAAAAACCGTCTTGTCTTTCCCTATTGACGTCGCTGACAGGAATGCCATCTGTGTATGTAAAGGATCAAACAGCAGGGCAAGTGTGAAATCATTGCGTACTTAAGCCCACGTCTCCTTATGAAGCAATGAACTGACTCTGAAAAACAAACTCCCACCGAGCAGATCTTTTAATTTAACCTTCTGAAAGATTACTCCTGTATGAGTTCACCTCAATTTATTACTGTCACATTTATGCTCAAATCACAGTTCATAATGTATATGGTTTATCTTGGTATGTATTTTTATTGGAAATGCTAATGAGTTTAGGCATGAATTAATACTAACAGTGACTACTGTTTTAATAGAGATGATAAAAATGCATGCTTTAATCCCTAGCGTATTAAGGAAATAATGAGGTGTATGTATTAACACCTACTGTAGCTCAGTCACATATGAAAAATATAGTCATTAGTAATGATAATAATTAAATATTAATAGCATGTTTACTCATTCTGGGCAAGAATGACATGCAGTAATAATAGAGAATGTTTTTGCTATATATGTGTATTTGAAAATAATTTAAGCTAACCCCCTTTTTAAAGTTTAAATATTTAAAAGCACATGTATGCAAAATTTTAAATAGGACCTTAACAACTACTTTTATTCCACTTTCGTATTGCACAGTATTTACCCTGGCATATATTAATACATCTCTATAACAGCATACCAATATAATCAGATTATTTTGTAACAAATCAAGTGTTTAGCCGTGTTGATTGATCTTAACAGTGTATAAAATATGTGATTGTGTAAATAGTTTTTATTGTAAATTGTTTGTTTTATTGTTTTAATGTTGCAAGATATGGTATTAATGAATATACTTAGTTACCAAGATATCTATACTTTTACCATTTTAAATATTTGTATAAGACTCAGAAAGTTTTAATACATATACTTTATTTTTTGATGGCTTAGTTAATGGCCATTAAGTCATCATAATGGAAGAATTATCCATCCATCCATTTTTAATCGCTCGAAATCAGAGTAGCAGTTCCAGCAGGGAACCCCAAACTACACTTTATCCAGCCATCCAGAAAAAACATTTCAGCCACTTGTATCCACAGTCGTGTCCTTTGAGTGATGTAGATTGACCTGTAAATTAAAAGTTTTTTCGTCACAATGGTGCAATACTACCCCCACTGCTCCGATTTTCTGGTCAACCTCACGCTCCAATGCTGTATCACTCGTGAACAAGACCCTGAAATACTCCTTAACTCCTTGACTTTAGTAGACAATCCATTGATAAGACCATATTATCTGCAAAAAAGCAGCGATGCATTGCTTAGCCATTCAAACTGGGTACCTTCATTATGGATACTCATACTTCCACAGTACCTCCCAAAGAAAATCATCTGTGGTCTGATATGTCTTCTCCAAATCCATAAAACACGTGTAGCCTGGATGGGCATATTCTTAAGCCACTTCCAGGATTCCTGCAAAAGTAAAAAGCTCCTGTCCACCAACTTAAAGTACACTTTCCCAAGCAGGCCGAGTAGTATGATGCCCCTGTATTTGACAGACACCCTCTGGTTCCCCAGTCTGGAACTACTTAGGCACTGTCCCTGACTTCCACACAATGTTTAAGAGGCCCCTCAACACCCACAGCCTTCAGCATCCGCGGGTGGATCCTGTCAATTCCTGGGGCTTTGCCACTGTGGAGTTGTTTGACTATCTCTACTACAGTAGTGGGTGGATTAGTTAGGACACAGCTTGGGTGGTTCCCCATTTCCCCCTCCTGAGGTGCTGGATGGTTTTTCAGAAGCACCTTGGTGCAGTACTTCTCCATTGCTTCTCGGAGCTCCTCCCACACCCACTGCTTTGCTTCTGCTACAGCTGTGGCTGCCATCCTTCGAGTCTGCTGGTACTTTGCAACTGCCTCCAGAGTCCCCAGGGATAACATATCCCTGAAGGACTCAGGGATATTTTTTATTTGGACGGTTTCCCTAACCACTGGTGTACATCACTCTGTTCAAGGGTTACCACCCCCTGAGGCACGCAAAACCTTGAGACAACAGCTCACAGCTGCAGTTTCAGCAAGAGAAGCTTTGAACATTGACCACTCTGATTTAATACCCATTTCGCCATCTCTTTTGTCTTTACACCAGACCATTAGACTATGTTCCCTTTCAAAAGCTACACCTGATGCTGCGTGAAAACGCTATGGCAACATCTCTTTATTCTCCGGTTGTGAAGCCTATGCATGTCAAAACTGCTGAATACTTTGGCTTATAACCTCTGCCAGGCATGACGTCACAGAATAAGGTGCACCTGCAGGTTATAAATAGGAGTAAACCGGAAACATCCTCAGATCTTTTTGTCTTCAGGACCGCTTTGTGTTTGCGTGTGTGCAATAATGAAAGCAAAAAAATAAATAACAGCATTAACTCACCTATATGGCGGAGTTGCTTAAGAGATGCGTGCCTCCGTGTGATAGATCTCTTTCGGAGGGCGATCTCCATGAATTTTGTTTTGAGTGCTCTTGTGAAGGAGCGGAAGAATCATCCTCTCTCGCTTCCATGGAAGTAGCCTCCTCACAACGCTCCTCCAGTGCTGACAGAGCTTATGAGGAATTATTGGAGGTTATAACACGTGCGGTCGAGCATTTGCATATAGACTGGCCGCAGAAGCGAGATTCCCCCAAGCGCTCGAGATTAGACAACAGGTTTTTGTCAGGTGGTCGGGGGGAGGAGCCTCAACGCCTCTCTCTCCCCTTCTTTGGTGACCTCCATGACGAATTAACTCTTTCATGGAACAAGCCATATTTATCGCGTGTTTTTGTGCCATCGACTTTGACTTATTCGAATATTGTTGATGCGAAAGCACGCGGTTATATGATGATGCCCCAGATAGAAGAGATGCTTGCGGGCTATCTCTCTCCTGGGACATCACCCTCCCTGAAAAAGCCTACTCTCCCCTCCAAGCCGTGTAGATTGACATCTGCTTTGGTGGGGAAAACTTTTCAGGCAGCAGGTCAGGCTGGTGCTTCACTGCACACCATGGCGGCTTTGCAGGCCTACCAGACTGACCTGCTGAAGGACCTGAACACCGGCGGGGTTATTGATGAGAGGGCGTTTGCAGAGCTGCGCCGAGCCACAGACCTGTCTCTCCGTGCAACCAAGCAGACGGCCAGTGCTGTTGGCCGTTCTATGGCTGCCATGGTATCCACGGAGAGGCATCAGTGGCTAAACCTCACGGGCATCAAGGGTAAGGATGGTGCTGTCCTCCTTGATGCCCCCGTCTCGCCTTCCAGCCTCTCGCCTTCCGTCGCCACTAGGTTTCGGGAGGCCAAGCTATATGAACAGGCCTTTGGGAGGTTCCTTCCCCACCGTGCTCAAGAATCGGGACCCAACCAGGTCTGGCCAAAATTAGGTGTGAGGTGCAGAAGGAGAGTGTGACCAGCCGTGCACCCCCTCGTAAAGCCTGGGGTGGGGCTCGCCACTCTTCTCAATCTGCCTCAAAGAGACCGGACCTGAGGAGCTTCCTCTCTTCAAAGAGGAAGTCCTGAGGCTCGTGCGCCCGGGTCCATGGGGGTGTCTCCCCCCAGGGAGAGGCGCCTGGATTTCCTTCAAAAAACAGGGCCTCCTCCCTGGCACTCCCAGGAGGCCGGTCAGGAAGCGCCGGTCTCCAACGAAATGTTGGGTGTTCGGTCATCTCCAGCCACTCTTCAGGATACCGAACACCTAACACCCCCCCCATCCAGTCGAAGTGTACAAAGGACTGTAGCCACAGGCTACAGGATTAAATTTGCACATCCTCCTGGCCCAGGAGTTACAGGCCCTTGCCAATTTTAGTGCAATAACCAAATGGCCCACAGCATCAGGCAAAGGCAATCTTCAATCAGACAGTGTCTAAAAAGTGTCAGGATAGATAAGTGTCAGGAGTCAGATAAGATGCAGGTGCAGACTCTTCTTTAATAAAGATTTTGCAACACAAACACTCAACTCAAATAAGAAACAGCAACAATGACTACCGAGGTGAGCTGAGCTAATTGTTAAGATGTAGTACACGCAACAGATGCGAGACAAAAACATTAATTAGTGACAAACATAAATTAGTGGCAAAACATGTGCTTGTGATTACCAACATGTGACCAACAGTATTTGTGCGAAAGTGCAGTCAAGCCCTTCCATGGGGCTTCCCTGAAAAAAAGTGTTCTATGAGAGGCGGTCATAAAATTTGTATTATTGTATGAAAAAAATGAAAATATTAATAAACATTTCATTCTGGTATAAAAATACTGCAGTATAGTTCCACACAATGTCGCTAGAGGGTCAAAACCAAAATGGCACTTTTGGAAAAAAATTTAAGTGTGTGCTGACACAAACGAAAAGTTATTCGTTTCTTGCATTTGAAAGGAAGCAATGCGAAGAAGATTTAAGACAAACTGGTTGGCTTGGGGCACGAAAATCTGCCTCACCCGCTCACTCCCCCGACCTCGCACCAAGTGACTTCTTCAACTTCCATCACTTTAAGAGACCAATTCGTGACAGGCGTTTCAAAGACGACAACGAGGTGATTACCAGGGTGGAACTTTTCCTCTCCACTAGCTCATCCATCATTTGGTGAAGTGTGTTGCCTTAGGTGGAGAATATGTAGAGAAGGACTAAACTCATGACCAACATTTGTTTTCATTATATTATTTATTCTTAGTAATAATAACAATTTCATGACTGCCTGTTGTACCTTCTGTTTTTTTTTTTTGAAAGCTTATGCATACATTTGTTTAACATGTCAAGATTGATCAGGAATTGTAGTGATTTCAACTGCATGTGATCTTTTTTTTAATATTGGTTTTACATTAAAAAGTAAATAAATTACCCATGTGTAGTAAGACAGTAAGTGTTAAGGGAAAAAGTAAATGCTGTAAATCGTTGTAACGGGTTCGACCCTATGTGCACGGGCGGCACCATGAAGCACGGACACGAGGCGAGGTCTTATGGGAAAAAGGGTAATTTATTTAGGAAAAATAGGGAAGGAAAGGGTTAAAGGAGGGAGAATGGAAAGAAAGGGAAAGGAATGTTGTGCTAGGCTGGTGGGCAGTGCCCCGCTGGCATGCGGGCACAGGCTGGTGAGCGGTGGCGGAGGGCAGATTGGCAGCGTAGGCCGGCGTGGACAGCGGCTCCTGTTTTCACCAGCTCGTACTGACTGTGTTCTCAGCGGATGGCTGGTCTAGCCTCTCCGAGCTCTCTCTGTGGGCGCGCCCTCAGACGGGAGTCCTCCCTGACGTCCGGCGGCTGGGCGGCTTTGAACAGGGGCCGTGCCGTGTACTGCAGCTCCTGCGGCCTTTTCCTCCTCAAATTCAGGGTCACGAATCCGGCTCCATTGTGAGAGCAAAAGTGCCACGGCTGTCCCTGTTGCGGCGATCAAAGGCGTACTTGCCTCTTTGAAGTCCCTGGGGCGTGTTCCATTGCCTCGCTGGCTTGTGGCTGTTAGTCCCATAACCCAACAGAACCCGAGCTACACTTCCCGCTGTGTTATAGCGTGGAGAGAAGCCCAGGACCATTAGTGGCGATGCTTCACCAGCCGTGCCTAATTCCGCGGCCCCGATCCTTCGAACCTGCAGAAGGGAATGCCGTCTAACTAGTGAGCTTCGGAGTAAGCGTGGAGCGATATTGATTTAGCTGTACGGCCATCTTACTTACATCTAATTACTCTTACTATTTTTTGTGCAATTGCATCCTGCCTCCCACAACATGCTATAAATTGCAACAAATATACAAAATATGTATTGAGTGTTCTCAAACTGTGAAAGTGAAAGCAGATCGATCTAAAGTCCAGTAAGTTGTAATTTACTGTAAAAACAGCATAGTCATACTTGTATTTTTAAACCAGACCAGGTTTATGGATATGGGGACGTACTGTACATGCCACTGGAGTATTCTTTTAATCTCAAATTGGATTCTTTAGTGAACAGTGATCATATGGACAAATGCTAAAATGAGGACTTGGAGCTGCATTCTGTGCTAACTGTGTCTGGTCTTTTAGCACCTACAGTATATACCTACAGACATTACACTAGACATTAGGCTAGGTCAGGAGATCTCAAATATTCTGTTTAAGATTAAAAATCAAAAGAACTCTATAGTAACCATACAGTAAATGTCTTAAAATTGTTTTTTTCTTTTACTTCTGTACCTGAATCCAACCCTCACAAAAGCCACAGATTCACAGAACATTGTGGCTCACCTGACCCTACCTTATGATTTACTAGTGTAGACAAGATGACATAACAGCATGTATACATTTCATGAATTTTTCTAACCTTTTCTATGCCCCATTGTCTTACTGACTCATGTTTGAAGTGGAGTTGCACTGGTCTGAATGTTGCTCGAGCCTCAGTGCTGCAGGGGATTTGCCCCTGTGTACGTTGTACCAGGTACTGTATGTTATGTGATTCTGGCTTTCTCATTTCACTTGGCCACTACCCACACTGCCTCATTGCCCATGCCAGAGAAAGGTCACTTGTCATATCATCCGTCACATGTAATGTGCTAAATGGGTGTCACAGCATTCTACCTGCCAACCATCAGCCTCCTGAGTTGATGGACGACAACAAAATGAGACAAAATCAGAGAAGGAGGACAAAACCAAACGTGGAGCTTTCTCTACTGAAGCAGCATCTGTCCAACAGCTGCAAAACACATAGAACAGATGTCCAATCAAGCAAGTTCCTTAGACAGGATTAGTAATTAAGAATTGTGGCCTTTGATTCTTCCTGTTTACAGTAATTGTTAGTGATACAGATTGTCTTTGTCTCTGCATGGTCTAAAACATGTTCTATCGAGCATCTACATATTACTTGAAGTAAAGTTTTATTTAGTGACTTATACTATCCAAGTAAGCATTCATTAGCCTGTGAAAGCAAGAAGACTAAGGTCTAGTAGAGACTGATGTCTGTGTAAGGTGAGGAATCTAGGATATGTTTCCTAATTTGTCTGAAATAAAGCAGCAAGTATTTTAAAATGGACTTTGTTTTTCATACAGAATTTTTAGTAACTCTTACCTGCTCTATTGACAGTGCTTTAATGTACTCTTAGAGTTTTTTTGCACCCTGTGCAAAAAAAAGAAATGGAGAAAGTGTAGATTGGTTCCTCTGGGTCTTTTTCCAATTCAACAGGATTCACATTTATTATTGTGTCAGCTCTGATTATTAGCATCTTTTTTGCCGTTCCTGGTCCTGAACGACTGCCTGTACACATTTTAGAGCTTTCCCTCTTTTCAAAATACCTTCATTCAGGAAGGTCAGCAGACCTTCCTGGTTTAAGGAAGAAAAATGGAGATGGTTATTGGTGAGAGAGAGAGGAAGAGAGGGAGAGAGAGAGAGTGACAGGCGTGATGAATATAGGAGCCAGTGAGTCGGTCTCGATATTCTGTTCACCTTTTAGCAATGCAACCATGCTACATTAAACTGAATAAACAATCAATCAGTTTGGTCCAAACAGAATAGACTCTTCCGTTCGTGCCTTACAAATGCAACTTGATGTTTAGAAAAAGGCAACTTGGAACAAAAGGCAATAAAGAGAGAGGGAAAGAGCACTAGTTTAGGCATTTTCATTTAATGCTTAATGAGGGGGTGTTCACATGTCATATATATTTTTTGCATCATTTGTTAGGTAAGAGTTTAAAGTTGTGCAATATTATAGATATAAAAGGTAACAATATATATGTATTGCTGCTTTTGGTAGCATTTCTCAACTCCAATGTGTACCTGAAGACTTGACCACTTAGACACTAAGGCGAGATGCCATGGCAGTCAGTTCCATTGCACAGAAGGTAATACGGCTTTGGGTGCTTTCCAAATTTGTCGTCGCTGGAGGTTAATTGGGTGCAAGTGGTGATGAATATGCAAAGAAAAAAAAAGAGAGATATCTTTTCATCCTGCTTGTTAGAGAGTAGACAAATACAGTTGCACCATTTAGCTTAATCAGGCCCATTGAAAGCTTAATCCATACTCCATCATATGACCACTGACCCGATTAATAGGCTACTGCGGGTTTCCTGTTTCTTTATACTGTACTGGTAGCACCATGGTGTCTCATATTTTGCCTCAAACACAGACTATACAGTAACTGAGGATATGTGTTCTTTTTATAGTTAAAGCAATGATAGGCAAATTATAAAGCAATTTGTCAACAAGGGGAAAAAATGCTTTTTTGCCTCTTACAGTACCTGATGGCGCTACTTTTAGTTCATTCTTATTGACCATACAGTATGTCTGCTTTTGTATGCATTCATTTGTCTTTGCATAGTTATACTATATAGTTTAATAAAACCCTTTGATTATACAGTATGTCTATAATGCATTTGTTCTGATCCTAAATTGCATTTGATGTTAAAAGTTGTCAGATGAGACCGATGAGATGAACAGTGGACTCTGCGTCAATGTAAATAGTCATTCCTGCATCGCCATATGTGATGCATCACAACTAATCAGGTATTAAGTCACATCATGTTTTATGTTATGCATATTTTCATATTCCTGGTTCAATAAGCTCCATTTTGCTACCAAATTATGTAGCAAAATTCATCATGTCTGGTTGCTGAGATATGTCCAGAGATATGTTTTGTTAAAAAAACAATCGTAATTGCAACATTATCCAGTTATTATCATGCATTTCGATCAGATTCATCCTGTACACAAGTGTGGGATTGAAGCCTATTAATGATCAAACACAATCCATCAGCCCCAGCATGTCACATGTTTTAATTGATGCCATTTATGTCTTGATATGCTTTAATTAAAGGTCACGTATTATAGTCCTGTGTAAACTGGTTTGCATAAGGTCTCCAAAATGTCTTTCAATGTTCCATTAGAAATACCACTCTGATAATGCCTTTTGGAATACTTGAATTTCTTTGTGTTTCACTCCTTTTACGAACATACTGTTTCAGTGTCAGTGGCTTCAAATGACCTGCCCCAAACACGTCTTTGAGAAATTACATTTGCTAGTCGATCAGAACGTCAGACAATGCTCTGGCCTCTTGCTCTGATACTGACGTTGCATTGCTTTCTTGCTTGAAAGAGGATGTCGTCATTCCACATCTTAATTAAGCACCACTATTTATGTTTTAGCTGCTCTTCAGTGTTTCACTGTCAGTCATCTTTTGTAAGTGTAATGTAAAGTATATGTGCAATGTGTATTGTTGAACTATCTTTTTTTTTTTTTTTTTTTTGTCGTGTGCCATACTATCGATTTTAGTCTGAATGTTTTTTGACTCATATACACAGTTCATGTTTATGGTTCCTGTTTTCATACTTTTGGATGTTGTTGTTGTTGTTGTTGTTGTTGTTTGCACGTCACATAATAAATAATCTGCGCTTGCATCCACCTCCTCTAACAATCGCTGACAATTATTTGCAATTATTGAGTCTTCTTGCAAGCTGACAGTTATTCACACAACAGCGTTTTAAAAGGACACATATTGATTCAAGTGGGGGAGAAACAGAGAGAAATATTTCGACCTATTTTAACAGCAATGCTTTTACTGTCATCTCGAAACAAGGTTTGTGAATCAGAGGCTTAAAATGGTTCTCTTAATGTTTTCTGTGCCAGGGATAAAAGCAGCAGTCAGATGGCATGACAAAAAACCACTCTCTCCTCGATCCAGTATTTGTGCTCGATATACTGCTTTAGTCATACTCTTAACTCTAAATGTTATTTTCAGACATGAAAAGAAAACTTTATATGTGCTGTGTGCTTCTCTTGTGTTGTCCTTTTTCCGAAATGAAAAAATACATAGTCTGGTCTGGCCCTTGGTAAGTTAGTGGTTAGCACTGTCGTCTTGCATGTTCTCCCCGTGATTGGTGGGTTTCCTCTGGATGCTCTGGTTTCCTCCCTCAGTCCACAAACATGCAGGGTATGCTAATTGCCGTTTGCAAATTACTCATAGCGTGTGAATGAATGTGTGAGTGTGTGCCCTGCGATAGATTGACACCCTGTCCCCCACTTAGACTTAAGTCTAAGTCTCCTGGGGGACTAAAGGACGCAAAAAGGACTTTTAAGTGTTGATTATTTAACTATTCCATTTCCTAAATTCACAAATTTATTTTATAATGTAATTTTTAAAAGGGTTTGGGTTAAAACCCCAGGGTTCGGGTTCGGGTTAGTCATTTCATTAAAATATTAAATTTCACTTTTCGTCTCAACACTTTTGGCCACCACTATATAATATCGTAGCGGGTTCGAAGCAGGAAGCAGGCTGTGACTCTCCGTAGCGTATTTTCTTTTTCTTTTTTAATTTATCGCTTTCCATCTAGGCAGCAAATACGCGTGCACACACACTGTCTCTCTCAGCTCTGTGCAGCTCAGCTCAGACGAGTTAGCAGAGAGCTCAGACTTGAACCCAATGCTCAGTTAAGAAACAAGCGTATTGTGACAAGTTGCTGGTCTTTTATCCACAGCTCACAAGGAATTTCCGTAGAACCAACATTTACAGTACGCTATACTATATACCATATACTGTATATTTTTCTAATCACTTTCAGCATATTGCAATTATTGCAAAAGTGGATGTGACAAGATACAGGTCAGAAGGATGAAAGGCACTGGCAGTCGAAGAGAGTCACGGTTTTTATTCTCTTGCTTGTTATGCAGTAGTTCACATGGTTACTGAGTAAGGTGTTTTAACATGTGTACGCACATATGAGTAGATGCCGGGAGCTGGGAGAAAATCGTCTTTCTCTCGCCAACTTGCTCTGCTCGATCTTTTAGTTTCCCCCTGGCTCACTGCAGACAGATAAAACACTAATTAAACGTATTCTTCTCAGCTTTCCTCCCCACTCTCCTGCCCCTAGCTCCCTTCACACAGTAGAGCTTGACCATGCCTCCACTGTGACACACCCCCAGCATCTGTCTCAGGACAGGGAGCTGTCTAGCCTGCAGCCAACACCCCTCTTTCCTTGGCAGAAGGAGGAAGTTTGCCGCAGCCACCTGTTCCCCCTGCCTGTGGATCATCTCAGATTTGAGCTGGAGTGCTAGAAACCAACAAGTGATCCATATGTTGTCTTTCATTTGGTGGAACTACTGGAGCAGGATGTGGTCCATATAGAGGGTGGTATAGGTAGTACAGTAGGTACGTATAGGTGTTTTGCAGTCATGTGACTACAAGATGTTAATTTTGACAGTGGATTACTATGTATTTTTGTTAATAATTACATTCATTCAAAGTGGATTTCAGAGCCAAAAAAAAACAAAGATTAGCTGATTACAAAATAGATGGTGATGCTTTTTTACACACATAAAGAATAACATAGCAGTTGATGGATGATGTTTTGCCAATTATTTTCATATGCAGTGTATGTTGCAGAGGACTACACGATTTATTCAAAACAGAAACAAGTGTATATGGATATTAATTTGCAAAGGTTTGAATATGTTATCATTATGTGGTTACCTCACTGACGGTGTACAAATGTGTAATTCCTCTTGGATCCTCATGGTGCCATCTGCTAGCGTTAACGTTAGTGCAGAAAATAATGTGCTTTATGCTTCCGAACTGCTAACTACAATGGTCACAGAAATAACTTTAATCTGACAAAAGTAATAATAAATAAGAATTCTATGAATGTTAACCAATGAAAGTCAGACATTGCTTTTCAACCATGCTTCAACGGAATTATGAAAAAAAAATTAACTCATGGAACAGGCCTGGACAAAAATGATGGTACCCCTAACTTAGTAGTTTGTTGCACAACCTTTTGAGGCAATCACTGCAATCAAACGATTCCTGTAACTGTCAATGAGACTTCTGCACCTCTCTGCAGGTATTTTGGCCCACTCCTCATGAGCAAGCTGCTCCAGTTGTTTCCGGTTTGAAGGGTGCCTTTTCCAGACAGCATGTTTCAGCTCCTTCCAAAGATGCTCAATAGGATTGAGGTCAGGGCTCATAGAAGGCCACTTTAGAATAGTCCAATGTTTTCCTCTTAGCCATTCTTGGGTGTTTTTAGCTGTGTGTTTTGGGTCATTGTCCTGTTGCAAGACCCATGACCTGCGACTGAGACCCAGCTTTCTGACACTGGCCAGCATTTCTCTCTAGAATCCCTTGATAGTCTTGAGATTTCATTGTACCCTGCACAGATTCAAGACACCCTGTGCCAGATGCAGCAAAGCAGCCCCAGAACATAACAGAGCCTCCTCCATGTTTCACAGTAGGGACAGTGTTCTTTTCTTGATATGCTTCATTTTTCCATCTGTGAACATAGAGCTGATGTGCCTTGGCAAAAAGTTCCATTTTTGTCTCATCTGTCCATAGGACATTCTCCCAGAAGCTTTGTGGCTTGTCAACATGTAGTTTGGCATATTCCAGTCTGGCTTTTTTCTGATTTGTTTTCAACAATGGTGTCCTCCTTGGTCGTCTCCCATGTAGTCCACTTTGGCTGAAACAACGACGGATGGTGCGATCTGACACTGATGTTCCTTGAGCATGAAGTTCACCTTGGATCTCTTTAGAAGTCTTTCTGGGCTCTATTGTTACCATTCGGATTATTCGTCTCTTTGATTTGTCATGAATTTTCCTCGTGCAGCCACGTCCAGGGAGGTTGGCTACAGTCCCATGGATCTTAAATTTCTGAATAATATGTGCAACTGTAGTCACAGGAACATCTAGCTGCTTGGAGATGGTCTTATAGCCTTTACCTTTAACATGCTTGTCTAATTTTCTTTCGAATCTCCTGAGACAACGCTTTCCTTCGCTTCCTCTGGTCCATGTTGAGTGTAGTACATACCATGTCACCAAACAACACAGTGACTACCTGGAGCCCTATATATAGGCCCACTGACTGATTACAAGATTGTAGACACCTGTGATGCTAATTAGTGGACACACCTTGAATTAACATGTCCCTTTGGTCACATTATTTTCAGTATTTTCTAGGGGTACCATCATTTTTGTCCAGGCCTGTTCCATGAGTTTATTTTTTTAAATAATTCTGTTGAAGCATGGTTGAAAAGCAATGTCTGACTTTCATTGGTTAACATTTCATAAAAAAAAAAAAAGAATTATTACTTTTGTCAGATTAAAGTTATTTCTGTGACCATTGTGAGTTTTTCTTTCATTGACCGAAGGGTACCAACAATTTTGTCCACGTGTGTAATATCGACTTTTCAGGTTTTTTAATTAATAGCTAACTAACTGTTCAAGGGTTGAATGAAAAATCGCATGCTCTTGATCAGGCGTAAGAGCCTTGCTTTAGAAGCTAGTTAGTTTTATAGTTAGCTTTTTTCGCCAAACACAGCACATTTGTTTCAAATTCAATTCATATTGCTTAGAAATTGCTTTATTACGAAGCATATATAAACAAAACAGAAAGTGAACAGCACCTCTATATGCACATGATCATCTTCTGGTTGCCATGAGTTGATTACCTACCATTAATGAGCACTTGCAAAATCATTTAACCCAGTAAGCTAAATAAGATATATACTTTCAGTTTTTACCACATATTTAAATGAATTAATTAACACATTGAAACAGTACTAGATGTGCCCAAGCATTTGTTCGCGTGGAATTTAATTGCACACTCAAGCACATTTTAAAAAATGTACAACACTATCTGTAGACTTTTGGAATGAACTCATGTGTTACAGTGAAATGCACAGAATGAAGGTGTGAAATTGCGTTTATTAAGTAGATCTCAATTGCACATTCATAAGGGTGTATTAAAAAATGTACAGTGCTATTTATTGAATTTTGAGATGAAGTTTTTTCAAGGTTGATTTTGTATGATATAATGGCGTTTCCTATTTAAAATTCAAAGTATAATCTTCTCCTCCTGTGATGAAACAAAACCTATATGTTACCGCAAGCTTTACCAAATACATCTGTGATAACCCCATTAAAATACATTTAGTTTTTATGTGATGTGTGCACAAACAGACAAACAGACAGTCTTGTGTCCCTCCAAATTCATGCGCATATCTTCAATGTACAGACTCTGCAACTTTACAATTTTATTATATGTATAGGTATACGGAGTTACTGAATTTTATTTATTTATTTATTTGCATTTTCTTTTATTTGGATACATTTATTCTCCATCTTGTATGGAGCTTACCGGGGCAAAATCTTAATTTGGTTAAATGAATTCCTCAGGATTTTTTCAATCTGCTTTTGTGGCTTGACTCAATTTTACTACTTTCTGGCTGTGTCATTTCCAAACAATAGAAGAAGCACAGTCCCAAAGATACCAAAGATGCTCTTAGTGAGAGTACCGATAGAGGAGGAAGTGGAGCTGATTGAGGTCAGAGAATAGAATAATCGTAACTGGAAATTATGGATAATTTCTTTCTTTTTTGTTAAAATAGACATCAAACACTAACAGTCATAGAATAGTTGTTTTGACAGCGGTCAAACTTGGTTTCACCAAAAAAGAAATCCCATGTCATTAAAGTAGCATACAGTATAAAGCATCTAATATTGCATGTAAAATACTACAAGAACTATGTTTTAGTGTGCCACATTTTTTTAGAGCAGATCATTCAGACTAAACTAAAACAACAACAAGGCAAAAGAATATTTTACTAATGACTGCTCACAAATGCCATATAGCCATTATACAGAGATCGTTCACATCAATTATACTTATTCACATCTTTGATCTGTTTATTCTGTGTTTGAAGCTATTAAGGACCCAGATCAAAAATGAGTGCCAGAAACAAACAAAAAAACTAAACAAAAAAAAAAAAACACTGTGGATATGCTGAGAAATCTGACATCAAAGCACACACTCCTGTGCTCTCTGTGCCAGGTGGAATAGTATAGACACACTTTGCTGTTCACTGTTTCACGGATCCTATCACGGGTATAGATCTGACTAAAATTAAGCAAACAGTAATTATGACTCAAAGACTTTAATCATGTTGGTGACAGATGGGTGGTTTGAGTAGTTCAGAGACTACATAAGGAAGAGGCACCTTTTTTACCTGGGATGTATCCTGTAGTTTGGACCACAGTATGAACCTAGTAGAATATTCAAACATTCGTACTTTTGAATCTATTCTGCACTGCATATTATATAGTATAATAGACTCTATGGGAGTCACGTGACAAAAGAATGAACGATTTCGGACCAGAAGACTCGAATGTAACTATTCATTTCTGTTTCTGTATACAGTATAACCTACGGAGGTTTTGCAATGCTTTGTGCATGCGTGCCCAATAGAAATTGAACAAATCACTCTTCGAGACTACTCGTTCTTCTGAGTCGCGTTAAAGACTCGTTCAAAACGAACAAATCGTTCATGAACGACCCTCACTATTTTAATTAAGTAGAATTGTGAATGGAGGACTTCTACTTTTCCTTGAGTAATATTTTAGTCAGATTATCTCTATTTTTACTCAAGTAAAGAATTTGTGTAATTTCCAAATTCACCAGTTGGTAGCTTTTAGTCATTTATTTGTCATCTGGCATTATATCATTTTAATAAAAGTGTTAATTTGACTCAGACTTTAAAAAGGGTGATGGATTTTTAAAAAAGGAGAAAATGGGTTTTCATAAAATGCGAGCTTCTCACTTTATCACAATAAGACCTGCCTTTTTGTTATCCTCTCTGAGGAGTCATGGGAAATACCTGAGAGCTAGTGTTGTCAGTGCTGAGCACTTGGCCATGTTTCATGCTGGCAGAAACTTGTGGCTTATTTTTCAAGATGACCTGTTTTTGTATCCCACTGTGACAAAAGATGGACCATTTTCCTTTTTTTTTCCCCAGGTAGAGATCAAGCCCCTGCAGTTCAAAACAGACTTAACTTTTTGTTTTTTCCCCCAAAAGGCCACTACCTGTTGCTCTTTACGGCTGATGAGATGCAGGGTAGACAAAATTAATTAGCAGTCCTGATGATGCAGGAAAAAAGCAATAAAAACAGAAAGAGAATATGTAATAAACAATGTGATCAGGCAATACACTCTGTCACTCACTCATCATCTACACCGCTTTATCCTGTATACAGGGTCTCAGGGGTCCTAAAGCCTATCCCAGGAGTACACGCTGGACGGGGTGCCGATCCATCACAGGGTACACGCACATACAGTAAACACTATTGTGTGTATGTGTACACAATTTGAGAACGCCAATTAATCTAAAAATTAGACCAAAACTCACCAAGCATGGGTAGAACATGCAAACTCAATGCACACAGCCTGAGTCAAGGCCAAGGTGCAAACAACCCTCGGCAAACTCTTTGCAGTGGCTGGTTCTAAACTCTGGAACACCATTCCACCTGAGTTACGTAACATTACTTCCCTCTGTTTAAAGCAAAACTAAAGACTCACTTATTTAGAATGGCTTTTAATATTTTATAATTTTATGCGTTTTTTTTTTTTTTTTTACAATTTTATAATTTTGTTTTATTTATTATTATTATCATTATTATTATTTAATTTGTTATTCATTAATTTATTTATAATGATGTGTTTTCTCTTGTTGTGGTATTTTTTATTTCTATTGTATTGTCACTTCATTGTCATTTTTAGTGCTGTGAAGCAATTTGGTTCAACTTAGGTTGCTGTAAGGTGCTATATAAATAAATGTTGATTGATTGATAAGGCATGAATCAAACCCTTGAACCTGGGGCTACATCAGTTATATATATATAATGTTTTTTTTTTTAATAAGAAGCAGCTTGATAATATTGCATGTTTGCTGAATTAAGCATTTGTTTTTAAGTGTACAGTACAACTGCCTAGTGCAGATGGTCCCCGACACTCAGTGCCACGATTTAGTTCTTGTAGAACTCTCTAATAAAAGCTGTTTTTAAACTAGTTTGTCTGCAGTATGAGGGACCTGAAGTGTTTGCCAGAGGACTGGCAAAATTGATGATGTCTAGAGTGGGATCTTTCAACATATTGATCACTTGCTGAGACAGCAAGAGCTCAGGAAGGAAGGCAGTCTTGCAAGGAAGGCATTGGGAAGCCAGTGATTTTATGGGAGTTGTTGAAGACCCTCCTTGTCCGCTGCCTAGCAGCTGGCATGCCATGTGGGAATCCAAAACACCAGCCCGCTTTTGATGAAGCGGCAGTAGTGGGACACCTGCAGCTTCTACTGCAAATGGTTGTTTTTTTCCTGAAGATCGTCAGAAAGCAGAGTCGCTGGTGTGCTTTTTTTTTTTTTTTTTACTTCTGCTGTGGGTTTAGTGGAACAGGAGAGATTATCAGCAATGTGTGTGCACAGAAGCCTGAAAACAGGGACCTTTCCCATGCAGTCCATATTGATACATAATGGATCATAGTAATAGTAACATAGTAACCTCAGAGTTACACCATGACCAGAAGCGGTTTCCACCAGTTTCTACCAGTTGCGCTGTTGTTCAACCAACAAATTAGGGAGCAGTTTTTTGACTACAACTATACAAACATGAATGCAAACTTCTGGTCATAGCATAACACAGTAAAAAAATCGAGATTTTATGGCATGTTATTAATATAAAATTAAAATGTAATATATAATATTATTCCATCTAGCAACCACCGTAGTCCAGCTATGGACCATGGAAACAACTGATGATTGCCATTGTATTATTCCCAGTTTACAACCTTGATAGAATCTTCAGTCAACATTCACACACAAACATCCACAGACTGTAAGCAATTAGCCTAGTCTGCATGTCTTTGGACTGTGGAGGAAACCGGAATACACAGAGGAAACCCACCAAGCACGGGGAGAACATGAAAACACCACGCACACAGACCCAAGGTGGGAATCGAACCAAAAACCTGGAAGTGCAAGGTGATCATGTTACACACTAATCCACTGTCCCGCTATAGTATAATATAAGAAAATATAACGTTATATTATATCATTTCATGTTATATTATATTATTATGTCAATTTTTAAAAATAATTTTGGATGGTACATTGGCGACCAAAGACTATATTTGGACAAGCACTCTGAAATAGAGCAAATGATTTACCATTCAAATAAATATTTCTAAACAACCGTGAGTTGAGATTTCCTCATGAATATTATTTCCCAGGCCAATTGTCAAGTCAAGTCTTTCTGCAGCGAATATGCTGCTAGTGAGGCATGAAAACACACGGAGGACGGAACAAAACCTCGTCACAGACAGTACATCAGAGATCCACTCCCGTTGTAAATCCATTCTAAGAATGGCATAGTCACTGAAAAAAAACTGTTAAAAAATATATCAATGTCACCTTTAGAGACCACTTAGATGTGAGGGACATTCCTTTCAGGCTTCTTAGATGATAATAGCTGAAAAGGCATACGTTTCCTAGGATTTGTTTGGTTTGTTTGTTTTTCCTATTCATTAGAAAGAAAAAAAGAAGTTGTCCATGGCCTGCAGAACTCAGTTTCCTGTAACATATTTGATGACAGTGGAGGTTTCACGATTCTTCCATAATCCCTGCTAAAAGAGAAATGCTGCTGTAGTCAGGAACGGTACATTAAAGAGAAACTGGAACCTCTATTCTTCAAATCTCTGCAGCCTTCTTCTATGATCTTTTTTGAATGATGATGCGCCACTCTATGCTGTGAAACTGTCAAACAATTGTTAATGTATAAAAAAAAAGAATTTGGGATTTCACGCTTATCACTTGTGGCATGTATGCACAGGAAATTGTTCAATTGGTGATGGCTTTAAAACTGCATGATAATGAAATGTCTGAAGGTGCTAATATGAATATAGCAGCACTCATTTGTGTCTTGTCTGAAGAGAAATTATTTTTTTTTTTATAGATCACACATGTGAAATTATAATGTCGTTCAGGAAAATTGAGCTCCTAGAATCCCTTTATGAATACCACACCCACTTTTTAGCCGAACCACACAGGTTCACCAGCTTAAAAATCACACTCATCTGCACCCGGTGTACTACTCAGCCTTCGACCCCCCCCACCACCCATGATCCTGTCACCAGTCCATCAGTTTTCCTTCCTAGGATTACTTTTACTCGTTTCAGAACCCTGCAGACAAGGAACATCCCACAAGAGCTGCAGTTTTTGGAGTTGCTCTGACCCAGTCCTCTAGCCATCACAATTTGGCCACAAATCCTTATGCTTGCACATTTTTTCTGCTTCCAACACATCAACTTCAAGGGAAACAATCAAGGGGAAAAAAATTTTGTTTGTTTGTTTGTTTTTTTGCTGCCTAGTACTGTACATCCCACCCATTCTCAGCCTTTATTGTAACCATATATTGAAAATAGTGGTCAGGACATACCAAAACCAGTGAACTGGCGACAGGGTTATGGGTGGCCAGGGCTCTCTCATGCACATGGGGAGTGAAGACTGGCCCACAAAGTCTGATCCAATAGAAGAGCTGCTGTAACTCACTCTCACTCATCTATACCGCTTTATCCTGTATTCAGGGCATGGAGCCAAACCCAGGAGACTTAGGCCATAAGGCATGGTTCACCCTGGACAGGGTGCCAATCCATCGCAGGACACAAACACATAAACTAGAAGACTCACATACTATGGCCAATTTGGGAATGATAATTAACCTAACCTAGATGTCTTCAGCCTGTGGGAGGAAACTTGAATACCCAGAGGAAACCCACCAAGCACGGGAAGAACATGGAAACTTCATGCACACAGAGACGGGAATCAAACTCAAATCCTGGAAGTGCAAGGCGACAGTGCTAATCACTACACCACTGTGCCTCTGCTGTAACTCGTATTGATGAAAAGCTTAACGCTGCTTGTGATAGAAAGTGTCAGAACACACATTCATTACTGTTTTGGTAGCAAAGGGTAGGTGAGGGACCTGCTCAGTATTAGGTGGGTAGTTATATTGTTATGTCTGATCAGTGTAACTCTGACACTCTTGCCTCTGCTACTTTCCCTATGACAGTTTCAACACATCTTATGAGCACAGATGAAAAAAGTGATTAATTAATATTCAGGGCATAAGCTTGATCATAATTAACACACTTCATGATAATCCCGGCCACACAAGATGATTAGCAGTTTTCTTCACTTGTAAGATCAGCGATGCTTAGGTCTTACATCTGTTAAGCAGCACCTCGTGTATTAATTTGAAGTATATTTGCTAAATCTCAGCATGTGTTGTTTTTCAAGGAAAATCATGATCGCTTATTGTTGATGCTTTTCTGGAAGAGATGATCCACAGATCATAATTATGTGTGGAGAAGTGATGGTGGTCATCCGTGGTGGCTGAAAAAAAAATTAAAAGCAAAATTAAAATTATACTTTTAATAATCGCCTGTAAATAGCCATTCATCAGGTGATTAATCATCATTACTACTAGTATAAAATAAAGGCATGACTCACATCGCATCCAGTCAGCCAGCTCCGCTTGCCATAAGAAGTGCTGAAAAGCACCGAGTGTAAGCTCGGCCGTGATCACTTGACTGCTGCTTAATTAGAGGATCAGGTCGATCTGGTCCAAGCTCTTTAACTTTTTTCTTTCTTCCTCCGATCGCCTTGCGAAGGGGTATCTTAGCAAAGAAATTACAGAATTTTCTCTCATATTTAGCTGGCATCCACGTCAATCACTATTCAATACATTAACTAACAATCTGCTGACCGTTAATAAGACTCATTGAGAATGGTCCAATCACATGAGCCCAAATATTTAAAAACAATAGTGATTCGAGAATGATTCTAAGGACAAAAGTGGAAGGGTTCGGGGCGCACAGTGCTGCACCCCAAGGACCATTTGAAAAAATCCAGTTAGAGCTCAGGCTCAAGTCACACATTTGTCCAAGACACTCGTTTGTCCTGTGCCCCGCGTACACGAACACAAACGAACGTAATGCAGTTTAGATTTTTTTTATTGTAAATAAATGATATTAAGAAATACAGTGGAATATTGTGACTAAATGACTTTACTTATTTATTAAAATAAATAATTATTATGTTAAATACAGTAATTACAGGTTAAGGTAGCATTCTTCTCTGCCTTACTTTAAGGGGGGGCGGTGCCCCTGCTCCCCCGTATTGTCGGCCGCCACTGGTGATCACTGAAGTTGTGCCTGTAAAGAAAGCTTGATTCTTCAGTAGCACGATGGTGGCCAGCTAACAAGAAATAAGCAGTTTATTGTAGGATATGGAAAAAAAAACAGACATGGATTTTTTCCTAGTCATTTTCACTAGGGTGCCATAATTTTATTTAGCTTCACCCACATGCACAGCTGGAACTGCTTATTGAGATTATTGTTCTCCAACTGTAGGAGATCAGAGCCAAACAGGTGTATACACTTGTGGCTTTGGATTGGGAGTACACTTTATGTCACCAGAATGCTTTATGTAGATATTAGATTCAGGCATTTTATTCAAATTGGAAATTGTCATAAAATTTTATAGGGCAGAGTTATGGTTGCCTGTTTGTGTTTGTTTTAGATGGCCTTCAGGAAGACACTACTTCTACTAAAGCTGCCAGGATCATTCATTCAGAAAAACACACATAAGTAGAAGTTCTTCAACTAAGCAAGACGCTGATGTTCGCTATTGTATGCAAATATGCGCAAGCAGAATTCATGATCATGATCCTGACACACTCTGGAATGGGGTTAATCGGAATTCATCAGTCCACATTATTCATCAGTCCACATTCCATTGCTCCAAAGGTCTTACTAACAAAGTCACACAACTGTTTAGCCCCAATCCTGTAAGTTCTCTTCACATGGTGTGTATGGAAATGCTCTTACAGTACTTTCACACTTAAGTGTTCATTTATGTTTGTTTTTTTTCCGATCACATTTGTTCCACAAAGTTGACACTAGTGAACAGTGGTCTACTATGTACAACAAACAATAATTACATACAGTATGACGTTTATCACAATATTTTATTCATTTGATAGTTTCATCAATTTCACACTAACCCTAACCCAATCTTATCATTTTGATTCACACACATTGCATACAAACTTAAATCTTTTGATTGTGTAAAGCTGCTTTGCGACAATGTCAATTGTTAAAAGCGCTATATAAATAAATTGACTTGACTTGACTTGACTTGAAGTGGGAAGTTTGGATCATTTTAGTGACTCGGTTCTTTGAATCTCGTTCACCAAATGAACGAATCTTTTTTTTTTTTTTTTGAGTCATTTAGTTCATTTCGTTCTTTTGATCAGAAATAAAATAAAATGTTACATTTTCAATAAACAGACCCCCAACATGCCTACGTACAAATTTTGGCTATAGCTCCAGGAATGAAAATATTACGATGAAGCTACAATAAGGACATATTATAATAAACAGAATGAGCATCTCACCTCTCATATCTTCTGGTCCAAGTCGTTCTTTTGAATCTATTGCACTGCATACTGTAGCGTCTATGGGAATCACATGACAAAAGAATGAACGGCTCAGGCTAGAAGACTCATTTAGAAGAATCGCTCAATTCTGTTTTCTGTGTACTGCACTGCATAGCGTCTATGGGAGTCATGTGACAAAAGAACGAACAATTCGGACCAAAGACTCAACAACCCATTTCTGTTTCCTGTACATAACCTACAGAGGTTTTGCAATGCTTTGAGCATGCACGCCCAGTAAAAAATTAACAAATCACTCTCTGAGACGACTCGTTCTTCTGAGTCACATTAAAGACTCGTTCAAAAAGAACAAATCGTTCAACCCTTCACTAGTTGACAGTCAGCACTATCCTTCCTGGTTCTGATAATGTGTTGAAAGGTTCTTAACCCATTTTTTATATTGTGTATGCTCATTGTACCTAATGCCCTAAATTATTTTTCTTTTTCAGTTAAAGACTCCAGAAAACCCTCAAGGGTATTATGTAGGACAGTAATTCCCAACCATGATCCTGGAGTATTTCCTGCTGCAAGCTATTTAGAAAAAGGCTGTTAATTAGCCGATTAGTTAAATCAGGTGTGCTGTGAGCTGAGAACACATAAAAAAGGTCAGAGCAGGGGATCCTCCAGGAGCAGGGTTGGGAACCACTGATGTAGAACCATAAAACATAGAATTCTGGGAAGAAGATCAACTTTAGAAAACTTTTCACTTGTTTTCAACATTATTGATCCAGAAAGGTACAGAAATTTATTAATTACTTAATTAATTAATTGCTAGACAGTTATATAATCTTAGATTCAGAAATCTAAAAGTCTTCATAACTTTGTAGTTAAAAGATAAATAAAACTATTCCATTTTTTCACACTGTCTTTGTTTAATCTTGTGTTTCAGCCGCATGAATAAAAGAATTGCAGTTAATACGACAATTCTCTGTTTCTGTGCTTCAGGCAGGATCACATTTTGACCAAAGAACATGCAGCAGCTAGAGTGTGAATGAAAAAGGAGATTTAACAATAAAAGACGTTAACATTCTCCTCAGTCACTTTCATGTCTTTGGATGTGATCCGATGTCTAAGAATGTTATAAAGAATTGTTCGCTTAAATGATCTGAAGTTTGGCTGTAATATTCTGATGAAAGGAAAAAGATAATTGATATTTAAAGTGCTGCCTCATTCCATTAAAATGTGCTTTAAAACACTTTGGGCATTTTCACACCTATTATTCCTTTTATTAAATGCTCAGAATCAGAGTACTGCACATAATTAAGTCAGTCATTCATTCATCTTTATTTTACCAGAAATCCCTCTGAGAGCAACAATCTCTTTTACAAGGGAGACAGCTGTCACTGCTGGGATGTTCCGAATTATGCTAAGACTTTGCTTCTTGGATTCACCATATTATTCTCACCATTTTTACAACATTAATAAGATTAAATTTGATCATCATAGTCTGTTATAAAAATACTGCATATGTAATTCATCATTCTTAATTAGCGTAAGTATCCGTTGTTGACAGACAAGCAGTTTGTAGAAAGAGTTTATAGGTTAAAGCTAAAAATAAGCTGCCTAGCTTTAATGTAATCAGTAATATAAGGGGGCGGCACAGTGGTGTAGTGGTTAGCACTGTCGCCTTGCACCTCCAGGGTCCAGGCTCGATTCCCGTCTCTGTGTGCTTGGAGTTTGCATGTTCTCCCTGTGCTTGGTGGGTTTCCTCCCACAGTCCAAAGACATGTAGGTTAGGTTAATTGGCATTCCCAAATTGCCAATTAGTGTCATGTTTACGCTAGAAGTTGTACTTCTTTCATTATCAGCCAAATACACTTACTGTTCAGTAATTGGAGAGTGAATCATAGATGAGATTAGCTTTTCTAATTAATATCTTTTAGTGCACGGGTTTGTTTACGTTGAGCAAGCAGATTATTAGGATCTTATTTGAAAATAGATAATTAAATCCGGCATAACATCACTTTCACTCAACATTTTGATTTAAGCGCATAACACTGGGGCCTCGGTTCGGGTGTTTGCTATTACGACCTGTGTCTTATCTCATAGTGGCTTTTATAACACTGCTTGTTATTAGCGCCATGGTTTCATATGAGACAAACTGGTTTTAAACTTCCCGCAGGAAGAATAAACATACTTTGATCCGTCATCTTTTAGGGTTCAGTTTTCATATACTTTCAAATACTTGCCTTTTTTGTTTTGAGTAAGCTATGCTGTGTCGCGCTTTTGTTTTTGTTTTGTAAGGTTTTGGTACATTGTAAGTGCATTACGGTCGTTTCTGTGTCTTCTGCATACGCGGTACACTATCACGGTCATGGTGTGGTTCTATTTGAATGACATGCATAGATACACCCACCTCGAGGGAAATGCACTGTATTCATTCAAAAAAAGTGCAAGCTGCTATGACATAATCTGGCACATAACTGCTCATCTCTTCTATTCAACATTTTGATTTCATTTATGGCGCAGGTTTAACCAGTTTAGTTTTATTAAATTCTGTCCAGCCAATTTTGCATGTTGCTGTGACAAAATCTTGCTGGACAAACATATAGACATTAGCGATGGGTCGTTCATGAACGATTCGTTCTTTTTGAACGAGTCTTTAACGTGACTCAAAAGAACAAGTAATCTCAGAGAGTGATTCGTTCATTTTCTGGTTCAAATCGTTCATTCTTTTGCCATTTGACTTTCATAGACGCTAATAGCGTAAAGGAACGAACGATTCAGACCAGAAGATATAACACGTGAGCTGCTCATTCTGTTTATTATAATATGTTCTTAGCTGTATTGTAATATTTTCATTGCTGGAACTATAGACAAAATTTGTGTATGTCGACGTGTTGGGTGTCTGTTTACTGAAAATGGAAGATTTTATTTTATTTTTGAACTTAAATGACTCAAAATAAGCTTTGTTCATTTTGATGACGAGATTCAAAGAACCGGGTCACTAAAATGATCCAAACTTCCCGTCACTAATAGACATACTGAGAGAGAAGAATTTACGGAGAGAAAATTTTCTGAGACTACTTTCGGGTCATCCAATGTATGAAATGTAAATATATAATTAAAAGTGCGAGTTCTGACAATGTACAGACAAAACCTTTTTTTATTCATATAAATGGAAATTTATGAAATAAATATTTCAGTAACTTAAATTTCCCATTTGGCTAAAAGAAGGCCAAGAGTTTGGTTAGTCAAATTCCACATGTTGGTAGCGTTGCTCTTCCTCTATTTAAAGGTACTACCCAACTTTGTCTCCATCACAAGTGATGAATTTGCTCCATCGTTGAACCCAACTCTTGAATCCTCTTTGAAAATCCTCTTGTCAAGGTCTCCCACTGGGTCTCCCACTACGCTACAGAATGTTTTACGGAGATGACACCATTGATGGGGGGACTTTGGCAGATGGATGAAGAAGTTTAAAGAAGGAGAAACCAGCATTGAAGACAAACCACACAGTGGGAGACCATCAACTGTGACAAAAAGGATTCGGGAGTTGGGTTCAGCAATGGTACAAATGCATCACTTGAGATGAAGACTACGTTGGGTAGTAACTTTGTGTAGCGAAAGAGTTCAAAAACATGTGCTATTTGAACAACCGATGTCAGCTGTAAAAATAAATAAATAAATAAATAAATCTCCACTTTTGCATTACTTTAGCACTTTTATTTTGGAGATTTGAACCAAAGTCAGTGTCTTCAGTGGAGTGAGAAATTTAGGTTTATTCAATTTAAAGCATATTGAATTTAAGAAAAATGGTCACATGACCAGTAAAAAAAAAACATAATAAAGAACAGGTCTTGTGTTAAAAAATGAAATTCAAAGCACTGTAGTTACTGAAAAAAATGGGAGGAAGTATTGAGTTGTATGCTTTAAAATTAATCAATGAAAAATTACATTTTTGCAATAAGGGAGATTAAAAGTTTACACTTTCTCTGTCTTCTCATTTTGTCTTCCTCGGTATGTAAACACCTCCCTTTCCCACAAAACCACATCACTCTCATTCTCTGTGTTTTTCCCTCTCCATGGTGTCACGTTCGCTCCAACATCCTGTTGTGTTCTGTGTTTTACAGTAGTGCACTTTTGCCTTCAATTTTCTGTGGCTGTTAGAGGCTTGTTCCGGTGACAGGCGAAGCAGACAGACATAGCTTCATTCTTTTTCCTTTTCTCATTTTCTTCTAGGCTTACAGAGTCAGATGGCCTGCAGTAACAGTTCATCCTATTATTTGTGTTTGATGCCCTTCAGCTTAGAACGGGAGCGAGTCTAAAGAACAATGACTTGTGTCTTGAAACAGGCTGGGATATAATTTGGTGATCCTAGAATACAAAACAGGTGGGAGCAAAGCTGCTGTGTCCTTCTTAGTGGAAATGACAATTAATATTGGACAGTTAGGTCTTATTTTCAAGCATAGAATTGTTTTGGTTATGAGACCTGTGGCTTTATTAATGCAGAATACATTGAAATTATGCTGTAATTATGGCAACACTTGATCGGCTTTGGCTCTGTGGAGGTCATCGATAGTAACAATAAAACATTCAAAACCAGAAGATCCATGCTGATGCTAATTAGACGAAGGATGGCCATTATGGATTGCTGGTTAGGGGGCTTCTGCACATTTCTCAATTTGATTCCTAATAAGTATGATCATGATCCTAGAAATTCATACAGAAATCAGGAATCAGAGAGTTCAGTATGGTACATCACGGTTTCTCTTACCAGAAGGACTTCTGGTATAATGCTGAAAAAAACATCATATAATTCTTATTTAAGAGGGATTATAACAGTTCATGTGTGGTTTCTGGCTTTTTCTAACAAATAAAGAATATATGATGAATTCCTTCTTTAGTGTTGACATGGATAGCCTTGAGCTTTCACTAAAATGAAAGCTCAGATTTTAATAATTCTTATTATTCCTATTAAGTATCTTGCTTCACAAGGCTAAATCAAAAGATGAAATTGGTCAATTCAACAAAATTATTAAATGGCACTAAACTCCTCAATATTAAGTGCTTCTAGATACTACTGTAAATCCAAATCACTCCTGTGCACTAAGATAAATAGTATTACTAATACTAATTGACCCCGAACTCCATTTTATGCCATTCATTATGGAAGTACTGTACGTTGCATGTTTATAGCTTCTGTTGTCACAGGAGCATTTCTAAGGGCCAGGAGAAACAACAAGCATGTTCTCCTGGTGCTTGGTGGATTTCCTCCAGGTACTCCAGTTTCCCTTGACAGTCCAAATATTTTAGGCTAATTTGCATTCCTAAATTAGCCATAGTGTATGAATGCACATTTGAACGTTGACTGGAGCTCGTTCCACTGTCAGAAAATGGGAATAAATACAGTGGAAATTACAATTGGCCTGCACGGAGGTTCCTAGATATATAGATGGAGCAAGATCTAATAAATACACACTGCGTATGATTACATTTGTTACAGAAGTCCGCCCTTGGAGCACCTAATGGGACATGTGTAGCAGCAATCTAGCTATCCATGTATAAATACAGTGCTGGGTAAGTTCACACTTTACAAAAGCTAATGCAAAATAAGATCACAGTCCCAAAAATGAACTAGTTTAATTTAATTTGTTCAGTGAATATCACTCATTCAAATAAAACCAAATCCGACACCATACTCCAACTACTTGTGTTCACCTGATTAAGAGTTTCAAGAACTCATTTCACTGCACTTATGTCCTCGCTTCCTAACATGTGTTCTTAATCCCTGAACATAGTCTACCTTTCTTATTAGTTTAACCATGGTTATACAAAATCATTTAAGGTAGATACTAACAACAGCTGTCGAACCAGGGAGAGTGAAGTCTAATGCATGCTTCCTCTGAGACATGTGAAGACAACTAGTGACATCTTTTTGCCCTGCCGTATACTTGCTTTTTAACATACTTGCTTTCAACTACGCGTCCACACATGCATGAAGGCTGCGTCACATATCCTACATTTGTTTGGTGCGTAGCTTCAGCATCATCTTCTTTCACACCAACTGACTTCATGTCCTCTCTCACTGAATCCATACATTTTTTCCTTCCATTCTCCATTAATGAACTTGGATACAGCACAACTTCTTTAGTAGTGACCTTTTGTGTCTTACCCTCCATGTGCAGGGACGATGTTCGTCTTCTGGACAACTGTCAAGCCAGCAGTCTTTCCCATGATTGTGTAGGCTGCTGAACCAAACTGCGAGTCCATTTAAAGGCTCAGGAAACCTTTGCAAGTGTTTTCAGTTAATTAGCTGATTAGAGTATGACAGTGACACAATGAGTCTCCAATATTGAACTTTTTCACAAAATAAAAATTTCAATACTGAATTTTTACTCATTAGCTGTAAGTCATAATCATCAAAATTAAAAGAAGTAAATACTTGAAAATAGATCAGTCTGTGTATAATGAATTTATTGAAATGCACCTGTACATGAGCTGAGAGACACCACAATCAGCTCTGTGATTAACAGGGGAGCAAGTATTCCAGCCTGAACAGACAGCGTGGTAAATTTTGCACCCCTGAGTGTAACATTATTGGAAATTAAACGCACAATTGTCTAACGATGAGGAGGACCCCATTATAGACATATCGAATTTTAACTTTAGATCCAAGCAAGGAGCTACTTAATGTCTTCAAGAAGTCTGAGTCAAATACCATTAATTTACTTTTTTTGTTACAAAAATGGCTCTATACAAGTTTAGTCTTAAAACCAGCACAATTACACCTTAAACCCCTGAACAAAAATGTCATTTTATGCTATTACAATCCAGAAACATCCACATCTAGGCATTTGGCAGATGCCTTTATCCAGAGCGACTTACATTTTTATCTCATCCATCTGAGCAGTTGAGGGTTAAGGGCCTTGCTCAGGGGCCCAACAATGGAAACTTGGTGATTGTGGGGTTTGAACCTGGGATCTTCCGAACCGTAGTCCAATGCCTTAACCAGTAAACTACCCCTGTGACTGTCTCTGTCTACCCCAGATAGTCACGGTACTTATTAAAGGAGAATGGATAGCTCTATTCCCATTATATACTGTATATTGTAACTTTTGAATGTGTAAACCCTGCGGTTTGAATGTGATGTTACTTTTTAAATTGCCTGTTTTGGATGTGAATGAGCTCATGTGTAATTCAGTAAATTGTTTAATACAATATCAAAATGCTGTAAGGGACGTTAACATACATTAAAAAAAGATAAGCAATTTTTTTAGCTGCAGTGAAATTGTTGTGTGTGTGTTTATTTTTTGCAGATGGCAGTCCGTACACATGGTGGGTTGGCAGAGGTAATGAAAAGCACTTCTACTGGGGTGGTTCTGCTCCAGGAATCAAGAAATGCGCCTGTGGAATTGAACGCAATTGCACGGACCCCAAATATCACTGCAACTGTGATGCTGATCACAAACAGTGGTGGGTACATTCAATGTTTAACACTTCTCTTAGTGCTTGCCTTTGTGAAACTGAGATGGGGTTTTATCCAGATGGAGTGAAGCAGGGACATGTAACTGTGGATTGTTATAAGATTGTTTTTGTACTGTTTTGCTGTTGAAATGTAGATTTAAAAGTACCTTTCTCCACAGTCCGATATTTGCTATATTTCTTTCATTCTGGTCCTAAAAACTCTTTTTTTTTTTTTTTTTTTTTTTTTTAACTTTGTGAATTCCTGTTATTATAATGTCACTATGATTTCTGGGTTTAGAAATATGCTCTCTTCTTAGTCAGATCAGGTTGTTGCATGTATTTGTACATGTAGTGACAAGGTTTTAGACTTTTTTTTTTTTTTTAGACTGACCAATCTTCATTCTTCAGTCCCTTACATTCTGAGAGCAGACCTTTTCTCCTTAAATATAATCCAGGATCCACTCCCGTTAAGGTTTTTTTCTGACACCATTTCTAGACGGTGTTAAACTCTCTTTCTTTGTTCACCTTCTTCGTGTATTTTTAGATTCCCCCTAGACAGTATTGAATCTTTTCATTCCTCATTCCTTATATGGCGATACTTCCTGTAGTCCATGTATCTGATGTAACAGATGTACATGACACAAAGTGTTTGTGATGGGATTGTTTTGGATGCCTGTATGAATTTTATTTTAGCAGAACATATCATTCACACATTGGAAAGGGAGCATCAGATGGGTCTGTGTCACATATTAGTTGATCTGTGATGTTCTCAAGGAAATCATCCTCTATAAAAGGAGTCAACCTTAAATGCAGGTGTTTGAGCAGTGATGACAAGAAAAAGTCCTTGTGCAAGCCACTTGTAAATATTTAATATAGAGGATGGCCCCCAAGGTCTCCCGATCTGACCCCCTTAGACTTTTATCTTTGGGGTCATCTGAAGGCAAATGTCTATGGTGTGAAGATACGAGATGTGCAGCACCTGAAACTACAGATACTGGAAGTTGGATCCAAGATGGCGACTTCTAAATGGCCACCATGGTCACCTCCTATCTTGAAAAGTTTGCCCCCTCACATATACTAATGTGCCACAAACAGGACGTTAATATCACCAACCATTCCCATTTTATTAAGGTGTATCCATATAAATGGCCCACCCTGTACACTGCCTGGCAAAGACTAAGTCAAGAAATTCAGAGAGGCCAAATTATTGTCCTGCATCAAGCAAAGAAAACAATCAAATTAGTGTAATTGGGTTAAGGAACACATTATTAAAACTCCTAAAACTTCATGAACCAAATCAGAGATCACTTAAACGCTTGCCAAAGTTGCACTGTTTAAAAAATAAATTAATTAATGAATAGAGCAGGGGTGGCCAAGTTCGGTCCTAGAGAGCCGCAATCCTGCAGAGTTCAGCTCCAGCCCTGAAAAAAAAAACCTCTCCTGCCAGTAGCCTTAGTTGTCCTCAAGACCTTGATTAGCTTGTTCAGCTGTGTTTGATTAGGGTTGGAGCTGAACTCTGCAGGATTGTGGCTCTCTAGGACCGAACTTGGCCACCCCTGGAATAGATTATCATCAATGCTATTTTTAATACTGTAATAGCATTTCCATATGCACAACTCATGGAATTAGGACTAAACAGCTGTGTGGCCATTCGTAAACCACTTGTTAATGAGATTAATCAGTTTCCGACGGAGCATTAAGATTGGATTTGAAGCGATGGAAAAAGGTCATGTGGTCTGATGAGTTCGGATTGATCCTATTCTGGAGCGACAGGCGTGTCAGGGTAAAAGGAGGGAGCTCATGAAGCGATGCACCCATCATGCATAGTGCTCTCTGTACAATCCTCTGGAGGCAGTGTTATGAGGTTGCTTCAATTGGTCAGGTCTAGGATCAGCAACGTTATATGGCAAAACTTGACTAACTGCATGTACTGAATGTTCTTCCATGATGGCGCAGGCATATTCCAGGGAGAGTGGATTATGAAAGAGTGGTTTTGAGATCCTGAGGAACCTGAGATAAATCCACAACTAGACTTTTCTTTGGGACACTTCCATCTCTGTCATTACATAGAGGTCTAAATTACCCATTGTGAAATATATGTTTATCATATCATTCAGAGATTTCTAGCTTTCTAGTGTACTTGTTAGTGCTACGCAAGATGACAAGTAGATTGGACTAATGGAATGTTGTTTACTGCTTTGCTACGTTAATGTGCACTTTTAAAACTCGTTAACGTGTGTGATTTTGGTGACACACATGCTGAGAGTCAGAATTGATACTGTGCACTTACATAGAGGCCTGCAACAAAGGAGTACCCATGCACAGATACCACTTGGGGCTAATTATATACTTCAACAGTGGAAGCATGGATATTGGCACTATCCAATAGTAACATTCTTCCTTTACCCTCTGCTCGCCACCTTTCTTTTGGGTTTTTGAGTAAGGTAAATTAATCTTTATTTTCTTTAAATTGTAACTTTACATGTCACTTAAACTTTTTTTGCCCAATGAATGCATTATTTTGTGTTAATGTTGTGAAATTTTAAAGCAAGTTTTTGATTTTAGAGGTATAAATTACTCCCTGTGAAATACGTAGCTTTTTACTGTTCTTGTTGGTGTGTTAAATAAGTGCGTAATTCAACTGGCTTTCCTTGTTTTTGGTCATGGTTTTCCTAGCTGTATTTTCATATAATGCTCAGGTTTGTAACTCAGTTTGATCAAAGGCAGCATTTCAGTAGATACAGTATCTTCTTCTTCGTCTTTTGGCTATTCCCTTTCAGGGGTCACCACAGCGAATCATCTGCCTCCGTCTGACTGTCTGTATCGTCTTCTTTCACCCCAAATAACTTCATGTCCTCTCTCACTTAAAGGACTTCATAGACCTCCTGTCTGGCAGTTCCAACCTCAGCATCCTTCCACCAATATGCTCACAATCTCTCCTCTGAACATGTCCAAACCACCTCAATCTGGCCTCTCTGACTTTATCTCCAAAACATCTACGTAACATGGGTTGTCCCTCAGATTAAATCATTCTTGATCCTGTTCATCCTTGTCACTTCCAAAGAGAACTTCACCATCTTCAACTCTGCTACCTCCAACGCTGCCTCCTGTATTTTCTTTACTGCCGCTGTCTCTAAGCCGTAGAGCATTGCTGGTCTCACCACTGTCTTGTAGACCTTTCCTTTCATTCTAACTGATACTCTTTTGTCACTTTTCTCCACCCATTCCAACCTGTCTGTACCCGCTTCTTCACCTCCTTTCCACACTCTCGTTGCTCTGGAGCATTGACTCTAAGTACTTAAAGTTCTGCACCTTCTTTACCTCTGCTCCCTGTAGCCTTACCGTTGCACGTAGATTCCTCTCATTTACACACATGTATTCTGTCTTGCTACGGCTAATATACATTCCTCTGCTTTCTAAAGCATACCTTCACCTCTCTAGATTTTCCTCCATCTGTTCCCTGCTCTCGCTATGAAGCACAATGTCATCTGCAAACATCATTGTCCAGATTCCTAACCTCATCTGTCATCCTGTCTATTACCATAGCAAACAAGCAGGGGCTCAGAGCCGGTCCTTGATGCAGATCTACCTTCACCTTGAACTCTTCTGTCACACCCACAGCACATCTCACCACTGTCTTATAGCTCTCATACATGTCCTGCACCACTATAACATACTTCTCTGCCACTCCAGACTTCCTCATACGATACCACAGCTCCTTTCTCAGCACCCTGTCATACACTTTCTCTAAATACAAGATCGGCACTAATACACTTCACCTTCATTCATCTGAGATCCTCTCACTCTCAAATCTTGTTAAACAGACTAGTCCGAAACTCTACTGCAACCTCTGCTAAGCACTTCCATACCTCCACAGGTATGTCATCAGAACCAACTGCCTTTCCTCTTTAACGCCCTCCTTACCTCACTCTTACTGATTTTTGCTACTTCCTTCTCCACAACATTAACCTCTTCAATTCTTTGTTCTCTTTCATTTTCCTCATTCATCAAATCTTCAAAGTACTTCTTTCATCTTCACATGACCCTCCGACCACCTGTGAGTACATTTCTGTCTCTATCTTTGATAACTCTAATATGCTGCACATCATTTTCATGTCTAACTCTTTACCTCACCAACCTACACAGATCCATCCACCTCTCCCTCCTTACTGTCCAGTCTAGCATACATGTGCTCTTGGTCCTCATATGCTCTTAGTTTGGCCTTTGCCACCTCTACCTTCACCTTACGCTGCATCTCCCTGTATTCCTGTCTACTCTCTTCAGTCCTTTCAGTGTCCCACTTCTTCTTAGCTATCCTCTTTCCCTGTATACACTTCTGGACTTCTTTGTTCCACCACTAAGTCTCCTTGCCCGTTTTTCCCTTTCCTGATAATACACCAAATACCCTCCTACCTGTCTCCCTGATCACCTTAGCTGTAATTGTCCAATCAACTGGAAGCACCTCCTGACAACCCAGAGCCTTTTTCAACTTCCACCACTTTGTCCTCAGCTGTGCCTTTGTCCTCTTCCCCTTCCTCACCACCAGGGTCATTTTGTACACCACCATCCTGTGTTGTCTGCCAACACTCTCCCCTATTAATATTTTGCAGTCCTTCAGATTACAACGTCGACAAAAGATGTAGTCCACCTGAGTGCTTCTGCCTCTTCTGAAAGAAAGTATTAACTACTGTCATTTCCATCCTCTTTGCAAAGTCCACCACCATAGGTCTTTTTATTTTACTGTCCTGAAGACCAAACCCGCCCATCACATTCTCATCACCTCTGTTCCCTTCCCCAACTTGTCCATTAAATTCTGCACCAATCACCACTCTCTCATCTCTGGGGATGCTCTGCATCACTTCATCTAACTCACTCCAGAGTTACCTGTGGGGCATAAGCACTAACAACATTGCACATCATACTATCAATTTCCAGCTTCAGACTCATCAACCTGTCTGATACTCTTTTCACCTCCAGAACGTTCCTTACAAACTCCTCTTTCAAGATAACTCCTACTCCATTTCTTTTCCTATCGACACCATTTTAAAACAACTTGAACCCTGCTCCTAAGCTTTTAGCCTTGCTACCTTTCCACCTGGTCTCCTGGACACACAGTATATCCACCTCCCTTCTCTGCATCATGTCAGCCAACTCTCTTGCCTTCCCTGTCATAGTTCCTACATTCAAAGTCCCTACTGTCACTCCTAAACACTTGCCTTTCCTCTTCTCTCTCGGTCTATGAACATGCCTTCCTCCTCTTCTTCTTCGACCAACAGTAGCCCAATTTCCACCACCACCCTGTAGGTCAACAGAACCAGTGGCGGTTGTAGTTAACCCGGTCCACGACCTATCCGGTATGGAAGTCCTGTTAACGATTTGCATCATTTGATTTGGCAAATGTTTTACGTCGGATGCCCTTCCTGCCACAACCCTCTGCATTAATAGAGACTTGCGACTGGCACAAGAAGACACTGGATTGTGCCCCCCTGGATGCACAGTAGATACAGTATAAATGCTATTATTGTGTGTGTGTGTGTGTGTGTGTGTGTGTGTGTGTGTGTGTGTGTGTGTGTGTGTGTGTGTGTGTGTGTGTGTGTGTGTGTGTGTGTGTGTGTAATGAGTGTATGTGAGACTGGTGTGTGTGTGTGTGTGTGTGTGTGTGTGTGTGTGTGTGTGTGTGTGTGTGTGTGTGTGTGTGTGTGTGTGTGTGTGTGTGTGTGTGTGTGTGAGTGAATTACTTGCTGTTAACTGACTTTGGTTGTTTCTGCTTTGCTATGATAGTGGTGGATGGTAATCAGATTTAGACAGTACTATTGGCCATAACGGAATTACCAGATTACTGTTTTTTGTAAAAAGAAATTTAAAAAACATTAAAGGTGTGGGATTAAGAATATGCAAATAAAATGCTAGGCTATGGGCACTATGGACATTGTCACAAAGTTCTGCAACTGCCAAGACTTGCTACACATCTCCACAAGATGAAAATGATCATCCAGAACCAAGATCTCTTTCATTAACCATCAATGAATCGGTTCAGTCTGTAAATGGATTCAACTGGAATCACAAAAGAACACCCTGTATCCACAAATTTAATTATAAAAATGAGAATGGTGTAGCTAACTATTCACCAGCCAGCTTTTAAGCCAAATCTGTACCTGAGCTCAGTTATGCAATTAGGAAATCTAAAGAAGGTCATGTCTAGCAGCAGTATGGGAGGCCAGGATATGTGCATTGTTCGCCCATGTGCACATGCGTTGGCTGCGAACTCTTACAGTATTTTCTTACTGTAATTTGGTTTCAACACTACACAGTGCCTTCCACAGATATATCATATATCCTTTCACAACTAGCAGAACTAACTAAGCACACCTGGCAGAGCTGCTGGCCATTAGTTAAGTGACCAGCAGTTAGTGTAATTAATAAGGGTGGAAACAGTTCTAAATTCTTACCGGTACTATGTAGCTAAAAGGTGAGAAGATTAAACCATGGAAGTGGTAGACAGTCACGTAAATCTCATAACCTTTTCTTTATATTTCCATTTATTTCACTTCAGAATATCAGTAAACGTCACTAGTTCCACCCACCAAGTACTGTAGGCCACTTGATCAGTTGTTGGGAGAGCGATTTGTAATTCAACGATGTGTTGGGCATTAGTTAGCTTTGTAGTCGTAAATAAAAGAACAAGGATGGTTCACATGCTTTTCGGGAATGACTAAGAAGCAATTAATAATTAGGCAAAATGTTTGTAAAAAGATGAAATAAAGATGTGTTTTCTTGCTGAACGTGTCTCAGTTACTAGTTTTGAATGTGATTTTTGGCAGGCAGTTGCTCTCTCCTCAGTACTGCAGACCATACCAACCTACTTTCACTCATGCTGGCAACCAGCAGTTAGTGGGGATGTGGAGTGACACATACAGTAAAGTTAAACATACCAGTGTTGTTACTGTCTGTTATCACCACTTGTGGAATATCTCTCATCCAATCAGTATTTTATGTGTATTTTATTTCGCCATGATGCAATTGCGCAATAGCCAAAAGTAATACAATGTGTCTTAAACAGACACATTAATATTTGGTCCCTGGGATTATCGTTTGTTTCACTGTATTTCACTGTTTCACTGTAGGGAGTAAGCTGTATTTCTGCAGTTAAAAGGTCAGTCTTGGAGCATTAAAAAAAAATCAATGTGGACACAAAAATGGAACTTCCAAACATACAGTATACTGTAAGACAATTACAGATGTCAAAACATGCACTGCTATTATTATCATGATATAGAAATTGTTTTAATGGTGAAAAAACGACACTTGGAGTTTTTGAGTATCAAACATTGTCATTAGGTATCCATTAACTTAATATTTTTTTCTTTCTTCACAGGCGAGTGGACTCTGGGCTTCTGGTCTATAAGGACCACTTACCTGTGAGTCAGGTGGCTGTAGGTGACACAAATCGAGCCGGATCAGAGGCCAAACTCTCTGTTGGAGCACTGCAGTGTCATGGAGACCGTGAGTTCTTTTCTATAAATTGGAAATGCAGCTAATTAAGATTTATTCAATTGTGTGAAAGTGCAAGAACATTAGGTCTTTGCAGTTTGCATATGAAGTCTACATGTGACTTCTGAAAAGACAGAAGATTAACTAAGTCAGTCAGAAAATTTTAAATAAGGTTATAATAATCTTAGTTCAGGCAATGCTTATGCATTGAAGGCAGCAAGAATTGAAAGTATTTTTTTTTAATAGAAAGCTTTTGTAGATTAGAGCAACTAAATACAGTACGTATGTGGTTTGAAGATTAAACAGTAGTTTAAATACACTATAAAACTATGACAGAAATTGTATGTATTGTTTATGGAAATAGATGACCCATGATGCAGAACAAAATTATTTGTATTACCGGTCATTTAATTTTAGATAAGAATTTTAGTCTTCTTCTGTATGTGTTTAAGCCATTATATTATATTATATTTTTTATATTGTTTGGTGCAGTAATGGCATCCAATGACATGAGAAAAAATAACTGTTAAAAACATTATCCATGCATTTAGAGGCAGGGAAACCAGGTGAAGCAAATATTCAGGAAAATAAAGTCTTTGCAATTTATTATGTGATCTTTTTAAGTGTCAGAGCTTTATTCACACAGGGCACTAGCATGAAATATTTTATTACAGAGGCCATGAGAAAATTACAATTCGAGTGCATGCCACTGTTCCTATACCAGCAACGCATTGCATTATTCCACACTATACATTTATATGGGCAGCATGTTTGGTAGTTTGGTTTTAAAGTGAAAAAATGCTGTTTTAGCAGCAACCATTAACTTTAGTTTCACAATAGTACAATAGTACAGTTATAATAACTACAGTTACAATAATAGTCATTAAAATTTAGGGTTAAACCATTCCATACCCCCCCCCCCAAAAAAAAACCAAGAGCATCCTAAATCGCCCTAAATCACTGTTTATTTAATTTAATTATACAATGTGAAGAAAAGGGTCAGCAGTGAACGGTTAATATTTTACCTCGTTCGAATTTCACCTCTGATCATGGATATTGTATGTTTTTTGCTGCACTGGTTGGATTTCCTCCTGGAAATTTCCTCCTATCTTCCTCCTATAGTCCATTCTTTCATCTGCATGTATTTTTAATGTGAATACCTTAAAGCTGATCCACTGTAAAATAAAAAAAATTTTTTCATACAACGGCCATCTTTGCATCCCATGTCTGCATTTTGCACTCTTTCAACATAAACATACTGTAGAATTCCATGATGTTAAAAAAAAAAGTGTGAGTATTTTGTCAAAATTAATAAGACCAATGTTAGAAACAATGTAAAAGTGTTTAAACAAACACCAAAAAGAACAGACAAAAATTCAGAGAGCAGCTTGTCAAGCTACAGGCAAAGAAGTTATTAGTGAAGGAACTGAGTTAATTCAGGAGATATTTGTGCTTTTTATGTGCATATCCAGTAAGAGCACACACATATTCTATTTTATATGTTGAAGCGCAGAATGTATTTTAAAATAGTGGCTATTTTCACCACCAGCCACGATATACGGATAGCTGCAATCGCCAGACTGGAAACAAGAGCACAATCACGGTGCCTGATCATCCCACTGGTTTCATCACTGCATGAAATGTGTTTTCATGCCTCATTATTCCTGTTAATTGCTTCAGGCGTATTTTTCAGATTAGCTGCATTTAATTGCAGTCACCTGTTCAGCAGGAATGTAAAGCGAAATTCTTCCAGTGAATGTTCCACCTTAACTTTTTTCCCTTTCACACCTGTGGCTCAACATGGCAGAAAATCTGAACAAATATAACTTTCGATCACAGAAGGCAATGTGGAAAAATCAGTCTTTATTAGATTTCTGATTAAACTCTTTTTGTGCCTGTGCACCTGGGCATTTGCAGCCATGTTATACGTTATACCTAAAGCCACTGGAATCCTCTTAGAGGAAATCTGAACTCTCGAGATTTTGATTATAGTCCTATGTGCCTCAAGGGACTGCATGAAAAATGACTGCGCTGACTTAGTGGATGAAACAGTTATTGTGTATTCATCACTTTATTTATTTATGAAACTGAAATGGGAAGAGAGGAGACCATGTGTAGATCAGTGCTTGAAGCTTTACTATGGCAAATGTTTATATTTCTCATATTTCTCAACCTTCCTCCCTTTTTTTTAGGTTGTTGTTTGTTTGTTTTATCTAATGTAAATTAATTTAGAACTACAGTATAAAAAGCTGAATTGATAATGATACTATGATATCAATATGTTCCCCCATATGATTTTTAATTTAATGCAAAAAAAAATAAAATAGATTTTTTTTTAAACATTCACAGAGGCTCTTGGCCTGTACTGGTCTTCCTAATAAAGTGGCCAGTGGCCAAAAGGATAGGATAGATAAAGATTGGCACCCAGCAGTGCCTTTCATTGAATCCAGTCAAAGGTGCAAAAGTCTCTCTACACACAACTTCTTGGATTTGTTGAAGCTCTCGTTTGATCCAAAACACTAATCCAACTAAATCCCCCTTCCAGAAAACTAATCCAAGTAATCCTTAACCATAGTGTATCTTTACCAAAATTCTTGAAGTTTTGTTGTACTTACAGTAAATGTTTTAACATGAGAAGTAAATTAAAATGAATAATTGGACTACATGTCATAAGCTCAAACGATATTAATTAATAAAGTTTTTTTTACAACTGGCTATACTTAAACATTAATAAGTAAACATTAATAAATATTATTTCAAATGAAAAAGCTGTAAAAACTATGAATAATTCATGATTTTCTATCGAAATAAATCAGCTTGTCTCTGGCTGGGGATAAAACCTCAACCTTACAGTACATGCCTAAATGTAATTATTTTAACGCATGGCTACATTCCAGTGAAGGACAATTACTATTAATTTATAGACACTGTTCATGTTTGTCTCATTTGTCCTTTAAAAGGTATAGAAGTTAACGATTTCGTCCATCACTGATATGAGAACTAGAAGATGATTTATTACAGTGTCACTTTGGCATAATTAGGCTGAAGTCATTTCTAGCAAGGTAACATAATTCATTTTCATTAATTGTTAGGAGATTTAATAAAGATAACAAGCAAATGATAATTTAATATGATTTAATGGTGCTGCAAATATGGGCTTCAGTGTGAGTTTCGATGGGCTTGCTGTTGCGAAATCGAGATCAATAACCCAGGAATTAAATGCTGTAATATCACCATTTTGCATTATTACACTAGCATCAGGTAGAAATTATGAATGAGTCTCCAATGATGGTTTTGGTGATGGTTCACTGATATTGGGAGGGAAAAAAACATTATTCACATTACAATGTATTTGACATTTCACATCTGACTAGTTTCTATGAGAGACTAATAAGATGTCTGACGCTCCTGATGAAATTAGACTTTTCATTATTATATAATTAGCATTTGGTTTGTATCAAGACTTTTAATAGCAAAGTAAATCATGTTACTGATTGCAGTCATCATGTTGATGGTAATACAGCTCACACAGCTCTTTTGTTAGTTTGAGTTAATTCATTGGTATAATAGTTAGTTTTTAGAATTTGATATTAAGATACTCAGTCATCGATCCAAAATGACCTGCATTTGGATTTTGAAAGACATTTACCCAAATAACTGGAAATAACTTGCACTACTTTTACATTTTTTCCCTCTATTTTAACTTCGCACACAATAATATTGTTCTAGTGTTGATGATGTTGGTCTTTCGGGTGCGCCCATCAAGGGTTCGCCACAGTGGACCGTCTGATCCGCACAACTCTGCACGTTATATGTCGGATGCCCTTCCTGATGCAACCCTCCCATTTTATCCAGCCTTGGCACCAGTGGCTAGAGTTTTGTGCATTTGCTGGGAATAATTTGTGAATGTGAATAATCTGCGACTCCTACTGTTAGTAGTGGGAGAAAAGTGAATAGTCATACAAAATCAGATGTCAGGCAAAAAAAAAGTCAACAAAGAATTTTTTTAATTAATAGACCCTGTAAGATCATTTGTCTAAGGTTTTATATGTCAACACGTAAAGACGACCTATTTTGCATTTTTAAACAATTAAATGTGTCTCCATTGTGTATGTATAAACCAAAAACATGAGAGAGAAAAAATCCTGCTTTTTGTTTTTTCCATTTATGTACTGCCCGGTGTTTAAACAATCCAATTAGATTTTCCTCCTATTATGACTTCATATAAGAAGATACCCTCCCCCAGTTTGTTGCTGGGTCAGCAGTAGCTCATTTACATAGACAATGAAATTACGCGTTTGGAAGAGGAGTAAAATAAAATTGAGTTTGAGGTATTCGAAAATGCATTATCTAAAGGGTATTTCAGCTGGAGCATTAACTTTGAGGGATATCTGAGACCTGAGATATCCGAGAGTAAAATATAGGACCTTTAAGCTCATCTACAGTATGATGTGATCCATGAAGGAATCATTCTCATTTGGACAGGTTTCAGATTGTGTATTGTGGTCTGTTTCTTTTTTTTTTTTCTTTCTTTCTTTCTTTCCTTTTTTGGGGCGGGTATGTAATATGTGAAGTCACTGAAGGAGATGAAACTTTAACAAGTCACCAGAAAAGAAAAAATCACTCATCTGCAAAGGTTTATAGAAAGGGGTCAAAGATTTTTTTTTTTTAATGGGTGGAATTAACTGAAATATCTAAGAAGCTGATAGGTCTATAGACATTGCTTAAAGTAAAATTGTCACCCTGGCTTAATTGTTTCAAGCCACATGTTACCCTGAATGTCTTACAGAATTATCTTGAAATATGATGCAGCAAAGAAACATATATACAGTACTGTACAGAGGGTGGTGCACCAATTTCTTAAAACATACTTTGCTATCTAAACGTTACTTGCGTCTCTCTTTACACTGCAAAAAAAATCGTAGCATCTAAATACTTAAAATATGCGCGAATCTCGCCAAACCTATCCATAATTTCTTAAACAATGTTACCACCAAACCAAATATAAGATTAAGCTCATTATAGAAAAATAGCTCCTGATAGAAGAAGAAAAACTAGCTTAAATATATCTTTGTAGAATTTGATTAAAAATAGCCTTAGAATCTTATATTTGGTTTGTTCTAATCTTATTGTAAGAAAATCTAGATGAATTTAACTGCATCACAGATAGTTTGACTTGACCAGTGTTTTACAGTTTGAAGAAGAACCAAAAATCTACACAGTGAGGAGAGAGCTAGTGTGTTTTCTTTAAAAAAAATTGAGCAAACTGAGACAGGGTGATGGTGTTGCCAGGTTTACCATGTTATGTGATATTTACTGCGAAAAAGGAAAGTGAAAAGCTCTGGAATCTAGTCAAATTTATCTACAATTTCTTAATATAAGATTAAAACGATTTAAATATACATTAATTTATCTAGAATATACGCCTATTTATAGACACAGTTTATAATTTTTTTTTAATGTACATTTCTTATTCTCTTCGGCAGACAATCCTTCTTCTTTAAAGATGGAAATGCTTAAAACTTTAAATCTTATACTGTATTAATACATTTTAGATAAATGTGATATCAGCCGCTGTAAAAGTGATATCTTACTGTGTCTTGCCTCACAGTTATAGGAACAGTAATGCCAAAGTGTTTTGTGATACAGATTTGAGAATACAATATCATGTGTACTGTGTCCAGTACAGTACACAATAAATTTTCTCTTGACTGTAGAACTATAGATTTTCACTTGTTTGTTTGTTTTTCTTCAGATGAATGCAGAAAAAAACAGTGACAATATATAGTTTATAGAAGTGTGTGTATTACCAGGATATTTTCTGGAAGGAAATACACCCCTTTCCCATGTTTCTGGTAGAGATTCCAACCATGCTGTTTCGGATGGAAACCTGAAGTTTTTTTTAATTGCATCTGGCGTCCTGATTTCAATCAATGCTCTTACTTTTTTGTACTTTGACCATGAAATAATCAGTTGAGTTTGGAGGCTTGGTCGGCGGCCCTGAGCTGTTTGCTTGCCAGGCCCCGTGCTTGGCGAGAGGTGATACATTGGCAGTTTTGTCGCCCCAAGCATGGGTGAATCGTGGTTTCCCATGATCCTTTCACCAGTTTGCCGGTATATAATTAATAATCAATACAAATGAATTAAAATCATGTGGTGTTAATGTTACCCTGAATGGTGTACTATATATCCTGTGGCCAGCCATCAAGTTTAATAAATCAGTTTGTCCACAATACAGTATTGACGTTGAGCAGAATAAAATATTTTTTTAGAAAAATTTTAATATTCTGTTGGTAGCATTATACTTTATCCAATATATCTAGTGGTATTGCTTAAATTAGTAATGATCACCTAAATTAGAGATTTAAAAAATATCTAAATGCACAAAAAAAAACGTTCCTTGTATAACAGGAATTAGGAAATTCTTGAAGCTGTCCTGACAGAATATATTCAGAGCTGTCTCATTTCCTCTGATCAAAACTGCCAAGAAAAAAAATCTCCGCTTTTTAAGCCTAGATTAACTACACAGGAATGCAAAATGGGCTGGTGCAACAGGAGGAAATAAGGGTCTTACTACTCAGCTGTTCTCACAGTTAGACCTTGTAATCAATTTCCATTAAGCATGTGGGAACATGGTCTGTGATTGATGGTAGTGTATGGGTGTCCTCTGATCTTTTATGACTTTTATGTATGAAGCAATTTAGGCTACAGCATGTGTCACATAATATCATTTCTGGTGTCATGACCTCAGCTGTACTGGATCAAATAAACCAGAATTAGCATTTAGTTCAACATAGATTTTCCTCATTGGAAGTGTCACTCTGGAAATACTGTAAGCCTTAGTCATGTTTAAATGTGTGTGTATGTGTGTGTTGTACTCTTTTGGGGATCTTTACGGTATCTACAGGACTTTTCAGGGCTGAAATTATTATTATTATTATTAGTAGTAGTAGTAGTAGTAGTAGTAGTAGTAGTAGTACTACTACTGTTATGAGGGGTGTTCAAATCAAACCAAGACTTTTGATTGCACAGAATAACGGGACACTGTTACTGCACTTATTCTAGCATTTTCCTACTGCTTGAATACCCTCAAGATTTTCTCAGTCTGCTGGAGCCATGATCGGACTGCCTGCTTGATGGGCAACTCCTGTTGCATGTGATATGAAATGTGATAGGAACTCCTTTAATGGCCCAAGCATGTAGAAATGGCTTGGAGTGAGGATCCCGACTGTACGGAGGATGTCGTAGTAAATTTCAGCCGAGATCCCTTAACGTTTATGAATGATTGTGTATATAGTTCCCGCAGACAGATACGTCTCTTCCGCAAGTTATGACAAGTTGTCTATTGATTTTCAAGGATCAGACATTCCACTCGCTGCATGTTTAGTGAGCTCCGAGCTACCTCAGATGGGATCATCATTCATGGACATATGGCTTTTTAAAAATGTTTTAGTTGTTTTACTGCGGCTAAGATTATCATCAACGTACTTCGTTCGAAGTCTTCTATAAATATAAATCAATTGGTTTTAAGCTTTCATTCCTGAGAAATTTTATCACAACACCTTTGACTTACTTCACCCCTCTATTTTACACTTTACTTATCTAATATACATATATATTCTTTTCATTTCTGTGAAGCTGCTTTGAGACAATGACCATTGTTAAAAGTGCTATAGAAATAAAAATGCACTTCTTCTCACAGTGCATCCTGATGCTGTCTGTGCTCCAGGTTTTTAATTCACACCAGGTCAGGCTTTAGAAATTTTGGACAGGGGGACAAAACTTTCCAAATTGGGTCCCTCAGCCACTTCAGCACCTCCAATAGCCACGCATTGTAGAGTACTCTCTAATACTAACACAGATCATTATTTTAAATCGTCTTGTAGTGACCCTAGAGATTCAGCACGCATGTGAAGTATGGATTAATTGCAAAGCATAACTATCATATTGTATGTTTACTACTGCTGTATGGTGTTATGTACTTGTGGATCACAAAACTCATGGTTCAGCTTGTACCACGCTTTTGGTCGTGATTTTTATTTTTGGATTAGCAAAAAAAAAGGAGAAAAATATAATCTTGCTTTCTATTTATTTCTTTGTTTGTTATAGAACTTAAAGAACAAGAGAAATTTGACATGGCAAGGAAGTCTCACCCATTGTCTGACATAAAAAGGAAAAAAAAAACTACACCAAGATGGTGTTTCAATTAAATCTTAAAATAAACTATTTAATCACACCTACAAAATCAAATCAAATTTAATTGCAATATGAGGCATGATTATATTTTTATGATGATGAGAATTTTATTATTCACCATACATTTATGGGAGAAGGTCATTGCTTTCTTTGAACAACAATGAATTTAAAAAAATAATGATAGTGTATGTGAATATTTAACTGAGCTACAGTATGAGTTCTATTACTGCTTTTATTTGGGCAGTTTTTATCAGAGTGGGTGGGGTTTCAGCATTGTATACGAGGATTTTGTAGGTGTGATTTGACAACCCTGGCCAGCACAAGCCTGGAGGCTTAGAGGCTACAGTTAATTAGTGTGCAAAAGAGAGTCTGAGAAACTGAGATATAATTTACACAAAAAAAAATAAAAAAAGTTTTTTGCCTAGGAATAGCCACAAGTACATAACACCATACAGCAGTAGTAAACATACAATATGATAGTTATGCTTTGCAATTAATCCATACTTCACATGCGTGCTGAACTGTGGGGAAATGTAAAGATGGATCATGAAACAATTCTGATCCATTATGCCATTAAGTGACACCCAGATGATGTCAGATATGATTAGAAAGCAAAAAGGTTTCTTTACATGGCTGATGCGCACACACACCCAGTTGTCCACATAATGTAAAAGAAATTGTGATTCACCAAAACAGACCACCTTCTTTCACTGATCCATGGTTGAGTTCTCATTCTCACGTGCCCATTGTAGATACTTGTGGTATAATGGGCAGTGGCCAATTGTTTATCTCTCAGACTCTTATGTTCCCCTTATTTCCCGCTTCACAACAACAACTTCAAGAACTTGCTGATAAATAGATATTTATTAATGGTATATTAATGTTTTTGGTAATTGCACATACACTACACACACAGTGGATGTAGAAAGGTTGAGAAAGACGCCACTGGATTATCTCTTTAATTGGTGCACACTAGTGTTTGTAAGCCTGTAATAAATGGATGTGTTCAGAGAGCGGGTATTTGATAGAGCGGCGAATGTTTATTAGTGTGTGGAAGCTGCCTGAAATCTATAGATACCCCCTAGTCATTACTGGTTATCTCAGCTTTTTCCTCAGTGGTTTCAGTAGGAAGAGGTGCCATGTGGTATTGTTCACACTGAGATAAAAACCAGTTGAGAAGCTCTCAATAAAATGGGAGACACCCTCATAAATTATAACCAGAATGGAATTTTAACTTAAAAGAAGTTAGTGATGGAAGTTCTTTTTAACTTTTAACTGAGAAAAAAAGTAGGATCGAAAGAGCAGGGTTTCTAGCGAACTTGTATTTTCTCGTAAATTTGAGGCACTTAAATCAGTGACTTTGTATCTGCACTGTGTAATACCTGCTAGCTAGCCGGCTAATTATAGTGCAATTCCCGAGAGAAAATATTTTATTTTACTGGAATTATTTCTGTCTTATGTCAAATATTGTAGTTGCATTACCTGTACCACCAGGGAGAAGGAAGGAAATAAACAGGAAGGGTGGGATAATAACCCTCAAGTCAAGTAAAATAGTGACGTAAAATGCCTTAAATGTTCTTGGGTATTAATTAATTAACTAATAATTAGAAAAATAGTTATAACTAATGTTATGCAATTTGTTAATTAAGCAAAATATCATGTAAATAAACAATATTTACAATTAACTGGAATTTGACAAGGAAACTTACAGTAGGTTAACCACTGACTTGGAAATTTATGCTAATCTAATTAGCAAAGATAATCGCCAAATCTAAATTGCAAAAAATATTATGTTACCAAATTATCAATATCTATATCTTATTAGACTTTTTCATGAGGAGTGGGTTCCCCAATTTTCTCCCTAACTTAGCCATGGCCAGGTCCCACCAGTGAGATGAGTCTTTCAATAACACAGCAATTACCAACCAGGTAGACAATTTGATGTGCTCCATGAGCTCCAAATAATAGTGCAAATGGTTTTCAAGAGCCCTCATTTATGTTTGTGCTTAGAATTGAAATAAATTAATGAGAAAGGTACAGGTGCAAGGTCAACACATAAGTCTTCAAGTGATTGGAAGCTAAAATAAGGCCATTTGCTTGATATTTAAGATATAGTCACTGGGATGTGAAATTCCTGAAATTGTTTAAATCTGCCACCGACATGTTCACCATGATTCTCCAAGTTTATGACGATCCTGTAATCAGTTGTTTAAGGTTTTTTCAGTGGCACACATGCTTCAAGACTGGTAGAACATCATTGGAAGACAACAGTACTGTAGATCAGGAAGACCTTCAACAAGATTAACCACTGAAAATGTCGGCGAACAAACCACAACACTGCTAAGATTTTTGGAAATTTTCACATGTGATTTGAACATGCGTCGTGTTTGCTGCCAAGTCTGTCCCCAGACTACTGAGCCAAGAGCAGCAGGAACATTGTGACAAAGTCTGCCAAGAACTTTATCAGCCTTACATAGATGGCCCGTCCTTTATGTCGAGGATCATTATGGGTGACAAAACTTGGGTGCATGGGTACGGCTCTGAGACAAAGCAACAGTTTCCCAGTGGAAGAGTCCATCATCTCTACAACTGAGAAAGGCAAGGCAGATCCGCAGCTTGACCAAGTGCATTGTCATTGTGATTTTCGACATTTGTGACATTCTGCATCAAGAATTTGAGCCCATGTGCCAGATCGTCAATAGTAAATTCTAATGGCAGGTCTTAAGGCATCTGAGGAAGGTCATGCGCAAAAAAAAAACAGAGCTCATAAACATGTCAAAACGTTTTGATAGTTCCTCGTGTATTTTCCATTATATAAACCAGGACCCTGTAAGGATGCAGATATTTGAACTGGAAGCTAGTGGACATTAGCCTGTTATATATTTCATTATGTGGTGTTCGAAAAGCTAACGTATCCTATACTTATTGTCTTATTTGGGTTAATATTTGAGCGCATTGTTCAAAAGTGACCTTTTCTAGTTGATGAGCCATAAAGACTTTGGAGCCTCTGTAAAACTTGTGAAAGTTAGAACCTCCGATGATGAAAGTGACCTTTTAGAGGATGGGAAATGATGTGAAGAACATTGACTTGTCATTAGCAGTCACTGAGAGCAGCACTTCATTCCCTCTAAAGTCTTGAACTTTTAAATGCACAGAGGCAACCTCTCACATGTCACTTTTGTTTTGCTCTTTCTACTTTGCTTTTTTCCCTAGGTCTTAAAGGTCAGTGCCTGTTTCTATGATGACTGGTGATCATGAATGCATAGAAAGATCCATAATCTCTGTAAGATCTTGGACATAACTAATGTTTTTCAGAGCAAAACTAGACAAAACCATGCAATTCATCAATAAGAAACAAAAATATTACCAAATGATATAAAAAAAATTTTTGCATGATTTATTCTCAAGGGTTTAGTAAGGTGCAAATAAAAAAATAGTATGGCACTTGTTTTAGTAATTTTAGTGTGTATTTTTTCAAAACACGATAAATACACATACAACAGTTTTATCAATACATCAGCCTGCAGTTGTGTCTGTAAAAAATATATTGGTTGAGTTTAACTAAAAAATAATAGCAGGTGGTTGTGTTTTTGTATTGAGGTAATACAGTAAGGAAGGTTTTTTTTGTTGCATATCTTTGAAACTAAAAAGGTGTGCAACAAGAAATAAGTTTTTATTTTTATTTTTTGTTCAAATTTGCAGTACCAAAACGTTAGTTAAGAGTGCAGCATCAGCTATCTCCAATATTATTTTCAGCTTTACTTTGGTAGTTGAACAGCCTCGGCATACACGTGGTAGTAGTCCATAAATTTGCCAAATGATATTGGGGGGGCAATATATTTCGTGGGGGGGGGGGGGCGTGCCACTCCCTGCCCCCCTCTAGAACCTTCCCCGCAGCTGTGAGGTGTGCACATCTGGTAATGTATGGGTTATTTGCATTTAGCTATATTGGAATATGAAAAAAATCAGCATTTCTGAAACTTTTCTAATTACAGAAGTAGCTTTTTTGTTTAGTTTGTCTTACACAAAAACATTCACACCAAAAGGTTGATAAGTGAGGCCTGTACTTAATGAAAACATAAAAGATTGTTGAGGAGTTCCTGAGAAGGTTTCCTGCACAAATTGCCTTCCTTTAAAAGGCAGTAACTGATGAAGTTCTGGCTTATGAGATCAGTTCAAGTTCTAAAAGCCACAAGTCCACAGCACAGTTTTCATGGCAAATGCTGGAAATCTGTCTTTTCTAGAAGGTCATTAGTGTTTAGCTGCCAGGGCTCATTTGTGCCTCATTTATTGCGCTCGGTTGACAGAGCTTATAAAAGGTCAAATGCTAAGGTGTGATCTTTGTTAGTCAGATATTGCATATGGAAAATCTGTCAGGTCTGTAATTAGAAAGATGCTTGAAGCCAAGCCAAGCCTTAAAGCAACCGTTTTAACGGAGAGTAATGGAGTACATATAATCTGTTACTGTACTTAAGTACATTTTAACTGTCTGTACATTACTTAAGTATTTCCATTTTGGTCGACTTTTACTTTAACTCCACTACATGTAAAAGTAAAATATCACATTTTATACTTCACTAAATTATGAGATTCCTGGTCCTTCTTACTTAGGACTTACTTACTAGTGTGTGTGAAGCAGATTGAAGCATAGCAAGCACACCAAATCAGGGTAGAACACAATATTTATTTTGTCTCATTTGTTGCCTGGTGGTTGTACCTATTAGGTGTATCTACATAGCAAACACAGAACAATACTATTACAAGATCAATGCAAGAGCCTACAATATTGAGTGTCTGTCTCTAACTATTCAAACACCTTATTTGAACGATTTTTTTTTTGGTTGTGAACCGAGTCATTTATTTTCAAATGCCTTCTCTGGCTGGCTCATTCCCATGTAATTCCTTCTTACAAGAATTCTCTTTTAAACCTGAGCAAACACATGGGTAAGAACTTTTTTTTTCTAGTAATCAATTTCTTTCTTTCTTTCTTTCTTGGATTAAAGCAGTGAAATCTTTCATTGTGTATGTAGTGAAAATAAATCTGTAATTACCATGGTTACGTCATGTGATTTAGCCAGTAATTGGTTACTCTTGCGCAGCAAAGCTTTACCAGACCTCGGCCCAATACAGCAACAGCAAGTAATGGAGCTAGTAATCACTTGATGTTTTATCTGTTTTAATTAGCTAGCTAGGTAATTCACCTCAGTTTGGTTCAAAGCTTATCAGTTGAACATCCTCATATCATGAAATAGTAACCATAAAAATTGGACTAATTTTGCATGCAGTAGATGATCCTAAAACAGTTATCAGATGAAGTGAAGTGCTACCATAACCAAATGAAATTGATCTTTCCTTAAATTCAGCTTCCACTAATTGTGATCATACATGTTCATCTACATATTACACACCAAGCTAATGAAATATTGATTTTTATGCATCAAAGAGAGGGATATCGTGGATATTTGATTAAAAATGTTTTTGCCTGTTCTCAAATCCTATCATTTCAACCCCGCTCAGATCTAACAGAAACAGAAATTACACATGTACATTTTGACTGTATGTGATAATGTTTATCAGTGTCGGACTACAGTAAATTAATGACCTTAAATTAGACTAAGTTAAAGAGCCGCCTCAATAAGTAGATTAAGCAAGAGCCTAATCAGCAATATACAGTAAATGCAGAAATAATATAACATGAGAGTCAAAATAAATCAAAGTGCAGTTTTACTTTTGATAGTTGATATTTCAAGGCAAGTACACTGGGACTTTTACTCAAATGTACAGTAAATAGAGAGCTTCTATTCTTAGTGAAGTAATATTTTACCTTGTACGTGATATTTATCCAACACTAAAAAACAAACACTGCAACTTTCATTTCTGATGTATATTATACTGTGAATTGTTGAATTTATTGAAGTAATTAAAAATTGACATTTCTACTTTAATATACTGATCAGCCATAACATTATGACCACCCGCCTAATTATGAGTAGGTCTCCACATTGCCACCAAAACTGTAATGCACTGTGTGTTCTGACACTTTTCTATTAGAACCAGCATTAACCTTTTCATCAATTTGAGCTACAGTAGCTCTTCTATTGAAACGGACTATACTGGCCAGCCTTCACTCCGAATGTGCATCAGTGAGCCCTGGCCACCGATGAACCTGTTGCCATTTCACTGGTTTTCCTTCATTGGATCACTTTTTTTAGTATGTCCTGACCACCGCCTCCTGGGCACATCCTACCAGAGCTACAGTTTTTGAGTTGCTCTGACCCAGTTGTCTAGCCATCACGATTCGGCCCTTCTCATAGTACAGTACCTACATTTTCAATATCTCGTTGCAATGGCGTCTGGAAGTTGAATATACAGTATTAGGCAGCAAGTCAACTTTTTCCTGAAGTTTCTGTGTAGGAAGCAGAAAAAGGGGCAAGCATAAGGTGACTTAAGTGACTTTGACAAGGGCGAAAATTGTGATGGCTAGAGGATCAGAGAAACTGCAGGTTTTGTGAGATGTTGTGGGTTGTGGGATCTACCAAAGGTAATCCAAGAAAGGATTAACACCAGTGAACTGGCGACTGGGTCATTAGGGGGGAATAATACTCGGATAATGGGTTACACGTGCGTTGTTAAACAGGCATGGACAAAATTACTGAGTAGAATTCTGAGTAGCTGAGTTTTACTTTAAGCTTGGGCTTAAATATAAAGACCTTCAGTTTGTACTCAGAGCTTGCCCTTTCTGTATTTTGGCACCGGAAGTATAAGTCACGTGGTCTCGGTTTTGTTTCCTCCTATGTCTCGTTTTTTTTTTTTTTTTTTTTATCCTCCCCAGATTCCAAACTCAATTTTTTCCTTTAACAAATTTTTTCCGTAGTTTTGTATGATTCTTGGAAACTGCCTTATTAATATAGCTCCTCTGCATCCATTCTCAGAAGCTAAAGAAAAGCTTTCACTTTCTTAATGACTTCTGCTGACTCTGTGAAAGAGCAACAAGCGACAGCACTAGTTTGATTTGTCAAGACCTTCTGTACTAGCTGTAATAAATTGAGTGAGAGGAAAGCAAGACATGTTCAGACGAGGAGGGAGATGTTAATGCCTAATAGGGCTGGCTGGTGTAAATGCATTAGAGGGTTAGAACTCTCTCTCCCAAGAAAAATAAATACATGTTGCCATCCATATCTTATTTGGTGTTACTGAATTGTATATTGTTGCATTTCATATTCATATATGTGTACTGTTGAATACCAATACTGCCATCCTGTTAGGTTATTTTTTTTATGTGGTATGTCTAATAGCTTATAATGAGATCTCAGACATGCAAGACTCAACTGTAATGCATGGTTATGCAGTGAATTACTAATGGGTGAAAAAATTCTGATCTTCCATCATTACTGCCTCAAATCTCATCCAGAATGCGGTGTGTGTTCTGTCTTGTTGCATTAATCGTTTTTATGTAACACTGCCTGGCCTTGTTATTTATGTCAGTGAATGCTTAGTTTACATTTTCTGACACATAAGTTTTTTTTTTTGTTTTTCTGAGGCAAAGCAATTACTTTGATTAATATTATTTGCCTTGTGTTTGTGCATTAATCATTTATATTAAACTCGTCTCAGACTGTGTGAAATAACAGGAATGTAAGAAATAGGAGACATTTCAGACTGCTATATTGATGCAGCTAATGAGATAACTAAACTATTCATTAATGTCACTATGCATTAATATATTTAACCCGCATCATGAGATGCAGGGCTTCTGAGGGGGTCAGCGAAATAGGAGTTTGTGCGAGGGCTTATGACACACGTGGAGGAAGAACTTTCCCGTTTTGAGATAGTGTGGGATTATTATTTGGGAACTAAAAAAGGAAACCAAAGAAAACTGAAAACACAAACTAACCAGAGCTCTGCCGTCTCCTCAAGACCGAATGCGGCTCTGGAAACTAAAAATAAAGCTCTCTCGCCCTAACTGGACGAGTCGACCCTTACTAAGGGTTATGTGTGGTTTTTGTGCTTTTTAAGCTTTTTTGTTCCTTTTAAGGTTTTTAGGCCATTTGCCATTGTCTTTGGCCCTTGTACCTTACTGGTGCCACCTAATGATCACATGCAGGGCCCTTAAATAGACCAACGACAGGTGCAGCATGTCCATACTCTTTGCATTTGTGGTGGCATCGCCTAGCAACTGCATGTCTAGATGGCCATGGCTCTGTGTGCAGAGTATTTTCTTGTGGCTCTGCCCCTCGCGAGACCCACATTGTTACTAAATTTAACAAAAATCACTACATTTAATTTATTGACATATGTATGAATACAAGCTTGTATTTTTTAACCTAGTCAAGTAAAATAAAAATAATGAATCTAAAAACCGTATAATTAAAAGTGTTGGATTTTGGGGCGCCATGGTGACATAATGGTCCATAATGGAGGCCTTGCACCTCCAGGGTCGAGGGTTTTATTCTCGACTCAGGTCTGTCCATGGAGTTTGCATGTTCTCTCTGTGCTTGGTGGGTTTCCTCTGGGAACTCCGGTTTCTTCCCATGGTCCAAAGACATGCAGATTAGGCTAATTGGCGTTCCCAAATTACCTGTAGTGTGTGTATGAGTGTGTGCCTTGTGATGGATTGGCAGCCCATTCAGGGTGTACCCTGCCCCAAGTCACCTAGGATAGGCCCCTATCACATACATTATCTACAGTATGTTTAAAATCTTAAACCTTTTAACAATGTGTTTTTGATAAAAGGGCTTTAAAGGTATATTTCTCTGCTTCGGTAAAGATTAACAGCTGTCGTTTGTTAACAAGGTGAATAGAAATAAAGGCAGGTAAAAGAAATATTTCCAGTTAAATTAAAAAATTTTTTTAATTGACATTTTTATGAATGTTTTTATAACATTTGTTATTTGTTTATAATGATTTGTAAAAGTAAACAACATCTGCAAAATTTAATTGAGCTTGTTTTAAGGTTTATAAAAACGACCTGGTTCTCATTTATACTGTAATTGGTTCATATTTTCCCTGTAATGGTCAAATACTTAAAAGACAAGTGCTGTACTATATTAAGCATCATCACATCAGAAACCGGAGTCAACATACAAAGATGAAAGTGTGAAAAAGAAAGCATGACTTGATTTTCCTTCTGCAATTTTGCAGGTAGTTACTGGAATGCGGCGTCCTTCACCACACCATCATCTTATCTGCATTTCTCCACTTTTCAAGCGGAAACGAGTGCTGATATTTCCTTCTACTTTAAGACCTCTGCACCTCGTGGAGTTTTTCTGGAGAACTTGGGTAACACGGATTTTATCCGCCTGGAGCTAAAATGTGAGTCTCTTTCTTCACACACACACACACACACACACACACACACACACACACACACACACACACACACACACACACACACATACACACACTCACATACACACACATATACATACACACTCATACACTGTACATACACACAGTGTTCTGCATAAGTTTTATTCATTTGAATTCATTCAGAATTTTGTTAAAGTGATCATTTGATTTATTGTAGGTGAGTTATTTTAGTATTGTATAGTTGGTCACTGTTTTTCCGTGTAAGCTCCAGAGTCTGTAATGTAAAGTGTGTAAAAATGCCAGTAGTTTCTGAAATATTCAACCCAGCCTGCCTGGCAACAACAACCATGCCATGAGCAAAATCACTAAGATCACTTTTTCCCCCATTTTGTTTTTTGATTCAGCCATGAATGTCAACCGAAACTCTTGATCTGTATCTTCATGATTAAAGGCATTGTATGGCTTTCATATGATTGGCTGACTAGATAATTACTACAGGTTACAGGTGTTCCTAACAAAGTGGAAAAAGAAGGGGAAAAAAAACTCCTGCCATTTTTTTTGTATTTTTAGTAATAATTAAATATTTAGTAATGTAATAAGTGTTTTATAAATATACTCATGGACAAAAGAAACATTACACATCTACATTCCTTACAACATTCATAAGAAAGATTGATTTAAAACAATTTACTAGAAATTCGAAATTCAGACAACATGGACAATTACGTAGCGTTAAGATTTGCCTATGACACATCCAGCAAGTCCAGCTGCAGGAAAAAGTGTTAAACAGTGTGACGATTTAGTAACCCTGGAATTCCAGCAGCAGCAGTGGCACTAATTTCTGTATGATTTCCCAAATGACACTATCAAATTAGACCCTCCAGACCTAGAGCGATCAGCAATGAAACCGGTTGTTCAGAATCTGTTCGGGAAACGTTATTCCTGGCAACTCCAAGCTGTCTGGTGACGTCTGTTTATGTTGCAATTTTAAGTTGAAGCGTTCCGATGGTCCTTGAAAGCGCTTCCGCTCCCTGAAGGCCAGCACAGGACGACTGAGGCGCTTCTTCCCGCAGGCTATGAGGAATCTCAATCACAACACCACGTAGGACTTAACACTCTGAGCTGCTTTCTGACTACCCACCACATCGCTCATATGGCACACATTTTGCACACCACAGGACTGCGAACCTTGTACTAGAACACAGACATTACACATGGAACATTTCTACATTTGCACATTTTGCACGCCAATGTACTGTGAACTTTGAACTGCAACTTCTACACTACATTACATTTCAACGATATTTTTTTATTATTAAAATGTTATTATTTTATTAGATATTTTCTATATTTCTATTTTTATTCTATTTTCTTTTCATTATTTCTATTGCTTGTACATTATGTAAAAGTCCTTTACATCCAAGTTTATTTCCATATTTCTCTTGTATTTCTAATTTGTAAATTCTCTTACTTCTCTTATTTCAAAACTTTCTTTTTGAAATCTTGAGGTCATCAGCAGTCGTATAAGCATTTCACATCGTATCATACTGTGTATGACTGTCTATGTCATATATTTAATTTGATTTGATTTGGTGTTAGCTGGACATAATCGCAGGGGAGATTTTGTGCATGTGTGCGGCGCTCCTTACAAAGGTTATACAGGACCATGTCTTTTATAATTTTTGTTTATAAGTGCAGCATTAATTTTCTTGTCCATGAGTAAAAAAAAACACCTCTGTCAGACTTTTTTTTTTTTTTTTTTTTTTGATTTGGCATGTTTTAAAAACATCTCCTCAATAATAAGATCCCTGTTCGCTTGTTATAAGATTAAGAGGTAGATTTTTCACCTGCCATATGCCAAACCTCAGACTGGATGCCGGTCCCAAGCCTGCAGATTGATAGCGCTGTCAGGCGTAAAACCTGTGCCAGGCTTGTTTGTTCGGACCGGACGGTCCTCCATGGCGATCCTTTGCCGGGAGCAGCCGAAAGACCACAACCTACAGATATCCTGAAGCGTACAGTCACGAGCGTTGAGGATTGAACTTGAACTAGGATTGGTCTTGTCTTGCTATACTCCAACTGAGTATTATTGAATGTAACTAAACAGTTGGTGGTACATTTATGTATTCTTATTACTCTCCAGCACCAAGTGTGGTTTCCTTCTCCTTTGATGTGGGCAATGGACCGGTCGAGCTGAAGGTCCACTCGCCAACGCCACTAAACGATGACCAGTGGCATCGCGTCAGAGCCGAGAGGAATGTAAAAGAGGCTGTGCTGGAACTGGATCAGCAATACAGAGAGGTTCGAGCTGCACCTGCACAAGGACACACACGCCTGGAGCTTTACAGCCAGCTGTATGTGGGTAAGACACACACACGCACTGAAGAGCCATTGTGTTCGTAACATGATTGACAGGAAGGTTTTAAATACAGTGTTTGGAGGGTTTATGTTCTATGTAATGATATAATATTCTTGCCTTTGATCACAACAACAACTTTCCATCATGTTCCTTGAGATATTGAGGTATTCTGAAGGGTAGGAGCATTACAAATGTGCATAATTCTTAATGCTACAGGAGCTCACAATTTGCCCGGTGATGTAGCGTGGACAATGGTTGAAAGAATACGTGAAAGCTGGCTTCACATGTCTAGAGCTTAATAATCTACACCCTGCCTGGTACAGTAGGTGACCAAAGTGCGTGAAATTTGGATTATTAAAAATAATAATAATAATAATAAAAATTAATTTTTATTCAAAAAATGCAACAGAAAAGAAAATGTCATTTTGTTTTTTTTTGTGCTATTAATAGTGTGAAACTTTGAATAAGTTGTGTCTCTTAGAAGGTAATTATCCTTGAAAAAGAACGCCTACTACTTTCTCCTGCTCCGTTTTTTTTTGTTGTTGTTGTTGTTCCCTGTACATTCTCTTTAACAAATGACTCTCAGCCATGTTCGGGAAGTTTGCCGAGCAATTGCTCTCCCATGTCAAGCACTAGCACAGCAGATTATCTAAAACCTGAAGAAAAATTCTGCAGTGTTCTGGACAGAATGTCTACAGTTGGATTGATCATAATTAAACATATGAACCCAAGTGACTGCTCGACTCCTGAGTAAAGTGTAGTCGCGGCTAGCGTTAATCAGTTCGACTCTGATTAAATTCTGTATCACAGCCTCATTATGCAAAACTCAGAGCTCCTGAAAACGTTGTTTCTTTTCCCAGATCGGAGGAATTAATGACCTGCATATCAATGTCCTCATTAATTTTTTATTTTATTTTATTAAGGTATTTTAACACAGAAGATACTTCAATCTCTTCTTTGTTCCAGTTGGTCCGATCTGTCTTTCTATCTGTCTATAGATAAAGATACTGTCTATAATAGGCTCAATGCTAACCCCATAAACCTAAAGGAGGAAGTTTTCTTTCTTTCTTTCTTTCTTTCTTTCTTTCTTTCTTTCTTCCCTACATCTTTTCTTTCATTTCTTTCATTTTATAGGGATGAGCGGGTGAGGGGCTATCTCTCTTTCCTCTCAGAAAAGGAATAATAACAATAATTTTTTTTTAAATGCCTGGACTCATAATCAGCATTTGTGCTCCAACTAGTAATGTGGAGATGGTGAATCAGGGTTTAAATGGATTTGGGACAGATCTTGACGTTGCATACTTATAGTGTGACTTTTTAATGGGAGATCATGTTGCAAAGCAAAAGGCTATGCAGTCAGATTTTACTAAATATAACCTTTTTGGACTGCTGACATACAGTATACATCTGTACGTATATACTGTATTGCCAAAAGTATTCGCTCGCCTGCCTTCAAATGCATACTGTACTGTATGAACTTGAGTAACATCCAATTCTTAATCCATAGGCTTTAATAGGGTGTTGGCCGGCCCTTTGCAGCTATAACAGCTTTAACGTTTCTAGGAAGATTTTCCACAAAGTTTAGGAGTGTTTTGACCATCCTTCCAGAAGTTCATTTGTGAGGTCAGACATAATGTTGGACGAGAAGGCCTGGCTTAGACGCATGATTCGTGACTCCAGAGAACTGGAGTCTCCACTGCCCGAGAGTCCAGTGATGGCATGCTTTATACCACTGCATCCGATGCTTTGAATTCCACTTGGTAATGTGTGGCTAGGTTGCAGCTGCTCAGCCATGGAAACCAATTCCATGAAACCCTCCACACACTGTTGTTGAGCTGATCTGAAGTTTGAAAGTCAAAAAGTTGGTGACCTCTATGCACCGCTGACCCTGCTCTGTGCTGTCTTTTATGCGGTCTACCACTTTGCAGCTGTGTTGCTGCTGTTTCCAGTTTGTTATGAACCCACTAACAGTTGACTGTGGAATATTTAGAAGCGAGGAAATTTCCCGACTGGACTTAGGATGCCACCTGTGCAATATATCACGGTACCACACTGGAATTCACTTAGGAATTTCTTATGGTCACACAATAGTTTAGTCCAAATCCTGAAAGTTCTCATCACATTGTGTGCATATGGAAATGCTCTTATTTTACCTATTAAAACTAGCATAAATACCTATGATTGGCTTTTTATGTAACTTCAACAAGGGTTTTAGGTGATCATTATTTTTTTCTGACCACATTTCTTCCAAAAGGTTGACAATTCAGTACCTCCAGGGTCCGGGATCGATTCCCGGCCACGTTTCCTCCAGGTACTCCGGTTTCCCCTCACAGTCCAAAGACATGCAGACTAGGCTAATTGGCGTTCCCAAATTGCCCGTAGTGTGTGAATGAGTGTGTGTATATGTGTGTGAATATATATGCGTTATAATGGAAACTCTGTTCTGCCGGGATTCTTTTCAAAGGTAAAGTGCAGATTAAGTTGTTTTATTTTTACTTAACTCAGTCAGGAGGGCTGAAGACTATCACGTGTTTCCTCCAAACCATGTGACGCCAGTCGACCGCATCTTTTTGATCTGCTCGCTCATGCACCATTGGGGACGGAGTAACACACTCGGAGGACAGCGCTATCCGCTCCTTCCGGACGCCCCTGATTGGCTGTAGAGCCGTGATTAATGTGGGAGCACTAAGTACCTCTCATCACTCCTTTATGAGAGACCTCGGCCAATCAGCTCTTTCAAGGTCTCCGGCTACGAGAGATTTCAGCATCACCCAGGAATCAAACTCGCGATCTCCAGAAGATATTTACTTTACATTTTGTATTTGTATAGGAATATTTATGGGTTCATTATTTCTTATGGGGAAATTCACTTTGTATTTTGATACACAAGCACGCCTCTGGAACAAATTATGCTCGCAATCCAAGATTTAACTGTATACAGTATAATGTGTATGCACATATACTTTATTGTACAAAGTATATTAGTGCAAATCTGGAAAATATTAAAATGTTCAAATTGATTTTCCGATAGAGGGTGTTTTTTTTTTTTTTTTGCATTAATTCACCTGGTAATATTTCACATCATTAAAATTTCTCAGGTTAGATGAGAGCCTGCAGAGCTGAAGACTATTAAAAGCATAAAATGTTCTCATTCATTAAAGAAGACCCCAATGCAGTTTAGCCTAATCAGTCATTTCTACATAAATCCATTTCATTATTCAACAGTCGTATGGTAAATTGCTTTTTATTTCCATTGTATTTCGTTGGCAAAAGTTGCTTGATGTTTTGGCTTTCGACCAAATGGCTCATGGTTTCATCAGATCACACAATCTTTTTTTTTTTTTTTTTCTTTTCAAAAGCTCTCATATTTTCTAACATGGTCTTTCTCAGAAGTGCCTTGCTTCTGTCCACACTCCAATAAAAAGCTGATGATACTATTCCTGTCTGTACAGGCGCTTCTACTTCAGCCAGTGAGCTCTGAAACCCCTTCAAACACTGCAGCCACTGATTCCCATTCTCCCTTTTGGTAGTGTCTCGGTTGTGCCATAATTTTCCCATATTATTGTAATTGATTTCAGAAGGCTTCTAAAAGGTTAAAAGTTTAATGTTTTAATAACCTTCTCCATGTTTTTTTCCTGCTTAAAACTGCACATCAAAGCTTCACAGGATGTATCTTGGTTCTCATCACAGCAGGACTGATTTGATCTGCCAATCAATTATTATTATTGTTGTTGTTGTTGTTGTTGTTGTTATTGTTATTGGGGTGAATACTTTTTGGAAGTGGGCATTTCGCTGTGTGATTTCTGACAAGTCCTAAGACCTCCTTATGACATGCTTGTCAATCTTTTCAAGGGTTTTATTATCATTTCATTGTAAAGAGAAGGTTGATATATATTTACCGCTGAGCAGTGACAAAACAATTGGCAGGACATACAGTATAAGTATTAAGTGTCACCATGGCTGCGTTCCATTCCAAAGTGTACTTCACCGTGTTTGCAGGGAATGTCGGTGAAGGAAACTTCCCTTGATAAAACCCCACCATTCAGAACACCAGCACGAAGTCACAAGCATAGACGTCACTTCCTTCATGCGTTACCATGGTAACATAAGCACCTCGGATACCTGTCGCTGCTGCCGTGTAAATGTCACATTTAATATCGAATATGTATTGAAGCAAAAACTGATACCATTATAAAACGTATGCTATTGAAACATGTATAACTTACTAAATTTTTTATTAATAATAATAATAATAATAATAATAATTGTTCTTGATTCAATTAAAATTATTGTGTCCTATTAATATGATGTCGTCCTTGATAATAATAATAAATATATAAATCCTTTTTCGAGCCCCATTTTTTTCACTCTCGAGTGAGACGCAATGACTGATGGGAAGTTTTTCAGTTGGTCCGTGTATCATTCGCAGTTCCCTTTCTGTTCCTGAACATTTTCGCTCCCTGCGGTTTGGAATCGCACTTACCATGGCTGTACACTCTGTGTAGTATACTTCGCAGGGTACTTCAAGCCCGATTGGAACTCACCTCATGTTTGTTTACCTCATGTAAAACTGTCTGATTGAATTCTTCAGTGTGCCCCCTACTGGAATCCTCCGGTAACACACGTAATATATAGACAAAAATGCAAACAAATACACTCACCACGTTGCTGGGTGACTAGATGAATGCATGGTTTAACAGCAAGTATATTCAAGTAAAATGCTACATTGCTTTCATGGATAGTTTTATTTAAAAGCCGGAAATGTCTATGCAGTCTGCAGTGGTGCGCACAAACTCGTATCCATACGCAGCACTGTTAAACCACTGCTAATTGAATCCAGTGCCTGTTGAACACTTAATATGATAATATGATAAGGATTGTTTTGCTTTGGTCCGGAGTGCGTGTAAAAAAAGAAAAAGAAAAGAAAAAGACTGCTAAGGGAGCCACACAGCTTCTAATCAACCGCTGATAAAGTGACAGAGTTTAATAACCTTAACTGCTTCTTTTCTTGCTTGCCGTTTAACTTTGCTCACAGCTCTGCCATCATATTAATTATTAGGTTCGGAATTACTGTCTCTTACTCGGTCATGTATAATGTCTCCCCAGACGCCTCTGTATCTTCCACTTTAATGGTCAGTTTTCTGTAATGTAATGTTTCCGCTTAGACATTACAGAGAGCAGGGTTCAAGTGTATTCCCTCTCCTAAACACACACACACACACACACACACACACACACACACACACACACACACACACACACAGTGATGTTAGAATCAGATTTCTTTAGGAAATGGAATAATGTTGAATTATTTCCCCATTCTACTAGTTTTAGCTCCTATGTATATATTTTGTAATTTCTAGATTTTGCTCTTTAATTTTTCACCATTATACTTAAATGAGTTAGTCCTCTTAAATAATTTTATAGTGGTCCATCTCCATCCATCTAAGAGCATCTGTAGTCCAATTGGGGACCGTGAAGGCCAATGGTGACACAAGGGGGCAATTTGGGAACGCTCATTAGCCTAATCTGCATGTTTCTGGACTGTGGGACGAAACTGGAGTACCCGGAGGAAACCCACCAAGCAACTCCATACACACAGTCCATACGCGGGAATCGAACCCAGGACCTGGTGCAAGGCGACAGTGCTCAGTAGTCGTTCAGTAGTCATTATACTGTATGAATCAACCTGTAAATATGTCTGTGAAGTGTTGTGGTGAAACTTGACTTGATCTGCTTGTGTGTTAACCTTCAAGGTGCGTCAGGAGGGCAGAGAGGCTTCCTGGGATGTATCCGTTCCCTAAAGATGAACGGCGTCACCCTGGACCTGGAGGACAGAGCGAAGGTCACTCCCGGAGTTAAACCCGGATGTTCAGGTCACTGTACTAGTTTCGGGATGTTCTGCCGCAACGGAGGAAAGTGTGTGGAGAAATACAACGGCTACTCATGCGACTGCGGCGGTACGGCTTATGAAGGACCCTTCTGTACTAAAGGTCAGCTTTTACTTTTAGTTCAGCAGTATACGTATGTAAAGTATTTCACAAAAGGCTTCGCTCTTTTGTGAGGATACAGTATAAGACATGGGTGCATGCTGATAAGGAAAAACAATCAATGATTGAAAGATTGTGTCTCTCCTAGAAAATCCATCTACCTTTCTTCCTATAATAGAACATCCTAAAGTGTTTTATTCTCTTTTAATGTCACATTTGACAGCTTTAAAAATTTCCTCTTAAGTAAAGAATATCACATTGTCATCACTTTTTAATATTGTTGAATATCCAGGAGATTTAGGGTTAGTTCCTGTTATCACTCCTTCAAGGTTATGGCAGCAGTAGACAGGTTATTTATGAGGCTCTCTATTTTTTTTCTCTCTCTCTCTCCCCCTTTTGGTTGAAAATTACTGCCTTAAGACCTCAAAAAGCTTTTTACAGGAAACTTCACCGTATCGAGGATTTTACATTTTTCTCGGTTAAACGAACAACATTTTGAATCTGTGTAGTATTGGATTTTGATGATTGGGAAGCTAGCGCTGTTTCAGAATTGGCGCACGCACACTTTCCTCATTTTGCACTAAGGTTCAGTGGCAGGTGGCAGATGGTCTGCACACAATGAGAGCACGCTGTGGAGCCTTTGTTTGTTGGTTCCACGGGCATCTCGCCAAACACACACACACACACACACACACACACACACACACACACACACACACACACAGGAAAAAATACTGTGTAAAGTCAGTAACTGTCAGTGGTGAAAACTCGGCCAAAAGCATTATTTATTCTGTAAGCTAATGCGGGTAAATAATTATGTCATTAAGAAAAAAGAACAGCGATAGAAATAGAGCATATTATTCTTCTCCTTCTGGTTAACTTAGATACCTGCTATTACAGTTTTTTTCCTAAAATGCTTAAACGCTACACCTCTTTCTCTGTCCAAAACTCTGGCAAAACTCATTTACTGAATAAATCACTCCATGCGCAAAGTATTAAACAATATTCACCTAGGTTTTAGATCTCATAATGACTTTTTTTTTCAAAACTGTGAACAGATTCTGTGCAGTTGTGCAGCACACACCAGCCACCAGCCAACTAGCACACTATTTATTGCCGCACACTACAGGTAAAAACCGGGCATCAGTCAGGGAGTTTGATCCCCAATAAATAAGCAGGATAAAAGCCAGTTCAAATGCAGGTGCAGAGGAGAACATGCCATTATAGAAGATCCTGACCAGCATAGCGGTACAGTATGTGAAGCAGCTGTGCCGTTCTTCATCACCATGTTACTGTACAGCCGTAACATTTCTGGCTGATCTGCAGGACGTTTTGCATGGACATGAGCAGAGGGACCCTGAGCACCTCATGCGAGAGCATCCTCTGTAAGTTACTGTATTCCCTGCTACAGTGCGGGCCTTCATGCTACTCCAGGAGTATATGAGTGATTTATCAATACCAACCATTTCATAAATCCTTGCCTTCCACTATACAAGATACAAGATTTTCTTAGCATGGTGATGGAAGGTTTATGACTGAAACATCTATTCCTGGGAACGTCTACTCGAGTCATGTGATGACCTGAGTGTAGATTCTTTTCAAGGCTGGATCCCAAATGCATGCCAAATAATCCCTTCCACGCTGTCTAGCAAGAGAGAACGTCGCCTGTGAAGTCCTGTGGCCTCATCCAGCCCAGAGGCATGATGTGCTGAAGCAGAATGAATAACTGACCGACATCGCATACTGTAAATAAATATATCGGAGCTCATGTTTAATAAAACATTCATACAAATATATGCAAAATTCCTGAATAAAGTTTTTATTTTTTGTTTTTTTGTATTGCTATGCCAAGAGGATAGGGTGTAAGGACTGCTGTGTAGTGCTTATGCATTCGTTGGCTTTCTGTGCCTTCTGAAGACAGTTTGGTTTTGAGCAAAGATCAAATAATTTTCAGTGATTGATTTTGCAAGACGGGTCAAAGGTTTCATGAATGCAGCTTAAAGTTTGGATTTTGTGCACACTTTTTCTGGGAAAATGTTTTTTTTTTTTTCTTTTTGAAAAATCACAAATCAACTCGCCTTGCCTACTACATGTACTTTGCAAGCATGGCAGAAACTATAAAGCTTTTTTTGTTGTTGTTTTTTGTGCTGAATACAGTAGCATTTATTATAAATTCTCAAATTTATGCTTTAGTTTTTTTGGGGGGGTTTTGTCACCAAGGAATGATACATACATAATAGTGTGCAAAATACCGTGCAGAATATAATTCTTTTTCAACAACCAGGCATTTTTTTAATTCTTATATTATTTTCTGTATTTTTGATGTCATTTTAATCATTGAAGAAATAATTTTTTTCATATTTAATGTTGTGTAAACAAGTTAGTTACTCTTATCATATTTTACCTATAAACAGTTGTTTGGAGAAACACGTTTTTCTCTTTCTCTCTTGAATTCACTATCATAAATAATAATAATAATAATAATAATAATAATAATAATAATAATAAAAGCTTGTCTTGTTACCAAGAAACTGGAAAGTCCCTATCCTGAAGACTTAGTCATCACAGAAAAATTACAAAGCACTTACACCATGAATGTTAAATATCTCCTTTCAGAAAACTCAGATAGGAATATGAGACAATGGACGTGAACCCACGAAGCGGCCAAATGTCCCACATTTACTCCCCATTGTCAAGTACTGTACATTCATCAAATAACATGTGTCTATCGAGGTCTATCAATGAAAAACGTACTTGCGGCCCCATTACCTGACCGTTACAGTATCTACTTGTCTACAGAATTTTCACAATAGTGCAATAATCATCACTGTACAAAATGTGCACATCTTTGTGCTAAAAAAAGCAACGCCTGTGTGCCGCGTTTGATGAAGTCTCTCACATCTAAAACACATTGATCGTGGGCACTGCTGCAGTTCGTTTCTGTCTGATAAGAACAAAATTATAAGAAAAGAAATAATGAAAATTAATTAAAATGCCGTAATTTGGCTTTCAACTTCCTCAGAAATGCATTTTGGTAACTGCGACATGTATTTTTAATTTTTTGTTTTGAAACAGGGTCCTTGTGTATTTCTCTCTGGCCTCTATAGAGACCTTCAGGCTTCTAATATAGCTGTTGTTTTGTACATTTTTCTCTGTGCCCAGAGTTGCAGGGTCAATATTGAACGCCATAGGTGGCAGAGGATTCTGCGCCCACACTTTAAAAGACTAAAGTGATAAACACTCACTTTGATGGTTATGGGTTGTGACATGATGGATCTTATTGTTCAGGGAGAATTGTGGCCCAATATGGACCCCAGTGGATTTGCCCCCCCTGACTTGGGCTCTTGTTCCTGCACCCAGGAGGCCTGCTTAGTAATCCATCGTTCACCATATTATGAATAATCCTCTTTTAAAACAAGGACACTTTCGTATATTTTTTAAATTAATATTTTTCCCCCCATTTTCACCCCGCCACTTGGGCGCTCCACATTAAGGCTACTAAGACCACTCAGTCGGGAGGACCGACTATCATGTGTTTCTTCTGAACCACGTGAACGCATCTTTTTGAACTGCTCGATCACACACCATCACGGGCGGCGTATCATACTCGTAAGACTCGATCTGTTCCGTCCGCTTGCGTGAGCTCAGAGACGCCCCTGATTGGCCGTAGAGCCGTGATTAATGTGGGAGCACTAAGTACCTCTCATCCCTCCCCTCTAGGGGAGCTCGGACAATCGGCTGAGAGAGGCTACGGCATCACCCGGGAATCGAACTAGCAATCTCCGGATGATAGGGCGAGCGCTTTACCACTGCGCCATTTGGGGGCCCGTTTAAAAAATATATTCTCATTTTTTGTTTTTTGTCTTATTATCATATTTTGATTATATAGATGGTCTGGCCCGAGCCAAGGTCCAAGTTGCAAGTTTACAATTTCCAAAACATTTCAATAATATTTATTGCATCATATTTCACTACGTCAAACATGTGGACAGTTTGATCTTGCACATTTCCTTATAATTGTACAGAATAGAAACAACAATCATATCTTATGAGACGAAGTTGTTTCAAACTTCCCACAGAAAGAATAAACATATTGATCTGTCCATACATCTTTGAAGGTCTATATTATTTTCTTGGAGTAAGCAAGTTTCTGTACGTTCTGCACACTCTCTGTCTATCGTGTTGATTGGATCTGTTCAGTGACGCGTATGGCCGCGCCTACCTCGAGGGGGAAAAGAAATGCTAGATTATTAGTACATTAATTGTTCACATTTATCAGAAAAGCATCAGGGTCCGGATAAAGCTGTCATTCGGCCCGGATCCGGACCATTTAGATGCCTGATATGGAGCATCCATGTCCCTGCTACAGTACTTAGCTGTAGCTGATGTGATAACCCGATTGGAAGCATAATGTATCATCATTGCTGTGTTGTATTATAGAAAATTAATTAACACCAACAGCATTTGAGAAATTCAACAGCACTGTGATGTAAATATACAAGGGCTATACCAAAATGAATACAAAAGTGGGCGTAATTTTTCTAATTCATTGAAATTAATAGGGGGCAGCAGGGTGGTGTAGTGGTTAGCACTGTCGCCTTGCACCTCCAGGGTCCGGGTTCGATTCCCATCTGTGTGTGCATGTAGTTTGCATGTTCTCCCAGTGCTTGGTGGGTTTCCTCTGGGTACTCCGGTCCAGTCCAAAAACGCGTAGGTTAGGTTAATCGGCATTCCTAAATTGCCCGTAGTGTGTGAATGAGTGTGTGTTTGTGCCCTGTGATGGATTGGTACCCTGTCCAGCGTGTACTGTACCTCGTCTTGTGCTCTAAGTCTCCTGGGATAGGCTCCAGGCCCCTCGCGACCCTGAATACAGGATAAAGTGGTATAGATGATAAGTGAGTGAAATTAGTAGAGTAACTTTCCCTTTCTACAGTACAAAGCTACTTAACATAGTCACCATCACAAGTCATGCATTTGTGCCATCTCTCAAAACCTCACATATTTCTGACTATTCAGTATATTCAGTTATTAATACTTTTTTAAGTAGCACAGCCAACAAACAAACAATGTGACAATCCCTTTTATCAAATGCCATGTACCTTTTACCTTTTAAGTTCCTTTATTTCAATTCTCAGTTTCATTCCAGCTCTGTGCTGTTGTCCTGTCAGCATCACTCATCAACAAATTGTAATTGCAGTCAATGCACATTTCGATTTTTGCCCGAGCTCCATCTGTCCAGAATCAGGAGTAGAACCAGTAATGGATTCCTTCAGCCTTACCGCCGCTTTTTTAGTATGATTACGAGAGGTCCTAAACTGCTGGGGACTCAATCCACCTGCATTTATTTAATGCAGCACAAAATATTTGTGCGCACACAGTGGGATTAGGTTACCTAACCTGCATTTATTTATTTATCTTTCTTCTGGAAGTTAATTGAATGCAGTTATAACATTCCACTATGTGAAACACTGAACTGAAACATTATTTGGGTCCTTCTCTAATTTGGTACATATAGAAAGCAATGGTAGTTGGGCACTGTTGCTTTTTAGCACATTGATTTTTGTCTCATACAGTAGGTCTCTCAAAAAGAGAGACTTTATTACTTTTTGTTTTGTTTTATTTTCCCCAAAATGAATAAACGAATGAGAGAAATTTACGAACAATTTAATTTATGCCTGCTGAGGTCCCTAAATGTACAGTATTTTTACAACACATTCATAATGCATTTTACAGCCCTGAGAGCCGTGTGAATATTCATTCGTGAGTGTCGGTAATTGTTTATTTCCTTCCTAATCAGTTCTGTTCCTGTTTGGGCGACTCTGCTAAGAGGTCTGATTCTCTGCACAAATCAATTACAATTAGACAAAAAAACTTCTTGCTCTCGTGTCCTTTTAACACGTAAGAGACGGAGAGTGTAGGTTTCACAAGGTCACAAATGTTTATCTGGAGGGGTCTCCCTTGTGCAAATTGACCATATTACTGTTCTTGATTTCCCACGGCTCTCTCGGTTCCAGCTAACCTGCACCCGTTCCTGCCTTGCATAGCTTTAGTGCGCCTCCATGACATTCACATGTACGTTTGTTTATTAAGGTTATAAACCAATCCACATGGGCCAAATTGTCTCTCATCATCATCTGGAACAGTCAATAAAACAGTGCATGGTTTACACTGCTTCTTGAGAGGGCACCAGTGAAAGATGTTTCTATTGCTTCTCAGAAATTCACATAATATAAGCACTTTAAAAATCATGATCTACCAGGGGATATTAAGGGGGCATATTTTTCAAAATGTATCTTTGTCATTTTTAGATATTCAGATACGAGAGATTTAAATGTGCATGTACCAACAATTTTTTTTTTGTATTAGCAGAGGCATAAGCAAGACCAGGGGCGCCGCTAAGGGGGGGGGGAAGTTAGGACGATTCTTAGGGCCCACGCCCTTTAGGGGCCCCCATAGATCTGCTTTATTAGTAATAACACTAATAGCAGTAAATTAAAAGAAATTAGAAATGTATCTACAAAAGAGTTACAAATGAAAAAAGATTACAGCTTATTTCTGCATCTCCAGTCAAATCACACCCCTCTCTGATTCACTCTATGGTTCAGCCCATCCTACCTAGCAAAGAGTGTCGCTGCTGAGTACAGGTGTTGAACTGTAAAAGCAGATACACACGTGGACAAAATTGTTGGTGCCCTTTGGTCAATGAAAGAAAAACTCTCAATGGTCATAGAACTAACTTTAATCTGACAAAAGTAATAATTTAAAATAATTCTATGAATGTGAACCAATGAAAGTCAGACATTGCTTTTCAACCATCGTTCAACAGAATTATTTAAAACAATAAACTCATTGAACAGGCCTGGACAAAAATGATGGTACCCCTAGAAAATACTGAAAATAATGTGACCAAAGGGACATGTTAATTCAAGGTGTGTCCACTAATTAGCATCACAGGTGTCTACAATCTTGTAATCAGTCAGTGGGCCTATATATAGGGCTCCAGGTAGTCACTGTGTTGTTTGGTGACATGGTGTGTACCACACTCAACATGGACCAGAGGAAGCGAAGGAAAGAGTTGTCTCAGGAGATTCGAAGGAAAATTATAGACAAGCATGTTAAAGGTAAAGGCTATAAGACCATTTCCAAGCAGCTAGATGTTCCTGTGACTACAGTTGCACATATTATTCAGAAATTTAAGATCCATGGGACTGTAGCCAACCTCCCTGGACGTGGCCGCACGAGGAAAATTCATGACAAATCAAAGAGACGGATAATCCGAATGGTAATAAAAGCCATTATTTTATATGGCTAGAAAGACTTCTAAAGAGATCCAAGGTGAACTTCATGCTCAAGGAACATCAGTGTCAGATCGCACCATCCGTCGTTGTTTCAGCCAAAGTGGACTACATGGGAGACGACCAAGGAGGACACCATTGTTGAAAACAAATCAGAAAAAAGCCAGACTGGAATATGCCAAACTACATGTTGACAAGCCACAAAGCTTCTGGGAGAATGTCCTATGGACAGATTTTTTTTTTTTTTTTTTTGATAAAAGGCTGTATGCATTAAAAAAATAAAGGTTTTCTAAAAAGAAAACCAATTAATCTTTCTCTTATACAGTATATACTGCTAAAAAAATAAAGGAAACACTTGACTTGAACTACAGTTTGACTTGAACGCCTCTCATATGTATGCAGGTTCAAGTCAAACCGGGACTAAGTGTTCCCTTTATTTTTTTGAGCAGTATATTTTACATTGGTATTTAATTAAGCAAAAATACATTTTACTCGATTAATTGATTAAATCTTTGTTAGAATACTCGATTACTAAAATATTCAATAGCTACAGCCCTAGTTACATTTTCACCAATGAAAATTAAATATGTCATTTTTGTCCAGATATAGATCTTGAATTTGTAGCAAATATGCCAGGATTATCTTATTGGCTAAATTTGCTAGCAGACTTTAAGTACTACTACAGTGTAAGATAGCAGATAACTATTTCACTAAAAATGAGACAAAAGTAATATGTCAGTACTATTATATTACAGACAAAAACTTTGAATAGCTTGTACAGTATGTTTTGTGCGGAATGGGTGTGGTAGGGGGACCCAACCACATATTTTGTCATAGGGCCCAAAATTGCCCATAGGGCCCTCCCCCAGCTTGTTGCGCAGCTCTGCTGATTGCTACCAGGGCGTGGCTCATTGTTATCTTATTGAAACCGCAATTGCTCATTTGCATGGGACTGTAAAATATGCTAGCCATAGCATTGTTAAATTCTCAAATCTGACTGGTCAGAAGGTGTTGATTAATTTTCTGTAAAGGCAGCCCTGAAAATAGTGTCAGCAATGGAAAGCTATACAACATAGGTTTATATTAAGGCACTCGTTCTAATATCATCCTATTTTATTTTTTGAAATACTTTCACTCCAACCCTAACAGCTAATTCACAAGGAGTTCCATATATATATATATATTTATTTATTTATTTTTATTTTTTTATTATTTTATTTTTTATTGCATAATTGTTTATTACATTTTTTATTAATTTATTATGTAATTTCTGTGTCAGTGATAAGGGTCCAACTTTCTGTATCGTGAAAGGAGAAATGTTCAGCTTTTTGTGATTTCTCAGTATCATAGCAAGCTTTGCATCTTTTGAAAGCTGTCTGGCACCAGGATATTAGTGGCAGATCCTTTGTGTGCAGTGGGTTGTAGGGCCGCGTCTCCGTGCGTCAGATTTGTTTATCCAGCAAATTCCATGGGATCCATTTGGAGTCCAGATCAACAACCTTGAACTCTTGCACTGGGTGTTCTAATTCCTTTCCATCGTACCAGTTTATGCTACATTGGCTTTTCCGTTAGATCAGCCCGGATGTGCTGGTCCTTGTTACCCATAGGCATAATGAGCCTTGGATGCCCATGATCCTGTCACCAGTTTACTGGTATAAACTTGATAATCAATGTTATTCAGTTCACCTGGCTGTGGCGTAAGTGTTGTGTCTGATGAAGCATGGAGAGAAGCTGGACTGAATGCGGTGAGGAAACCTGAAATGCACTTACTGCCCCCTGGTGGAAGAAAGATAATGCGTGTGAGAGAGAGGAAACTTGAACAATTTAAACCTTTTATCAAACTGGCAACATGAAATGCAAATAATAGAAATAATTTTATTTATTTAATTTAAATTACTTAATAATCTACAACTAAGGCAGTTAAAGAAGTGTTTGCTTTAACTTCTATATAAAGAATGTGTATGCATGTTTTTGTGCAGATGTGGGAGCTTTCTTCGAAGCGGGAACTCTGGTCCGGTATAACCTGGTCCCCGAGTTGACGTCTGCTACATCCGGGATGGACGGGAAGGATTTGAGCCGTTTGCAGCCGACGGGGACGAACCTGACCCAAGAAGTCGCGACCTTCAGTTTCAGCACATCCAGCACTCCCAGCATCCTCCTGTACGTCAGCTCGAGGAGCCATGACTACATGGCAGTCGTACTACGCCACAATGGTACGGCACTACTGAACAATGCTATCCATGCGCAAACATTCCAAGAGGCAGGCTTAGAGCTGTGTAAACTGTAAAGTGTCACTCTGTCTGTGCTTACGTCTCGACGAACAGCAAGTGACTGAATGCATCAGTCTAACGACTTCATTCGGAGTGTCTCAGCAAAATGTATTTATTCATTTAGTCAGGAAACTGATGTGCTGCTCTAGAGAGCATCTCAATTCAGCCAGCACAGTCGAGTAATGTTTAATGGCAATTTGGATCACAGTATCTTGCTGTCTCTCTCCATTTGTCTGTCACACTTGCTTACTCGCTCATATTGACTCGAACAAACACATGCTTCAGCGGGTTCTGGTCCATTAATTATTTGCTCTGAGGGGTGTTTAAACTTCAGAGCAGTGTCTTTTTTATTTTATTTTTTTTTTTTAAAGGAAATTCTACGTTCAGTCTCGGGGAGTTCACACATTCCATTAGGGAAGCTGATAGAATATTATTTAAAAGATAAATTCAAATTCTGCTGTGCATTATAAACCTGTTGCATTGTAAAAAGATCAAATAATGTGCATTCATCTGGAAAGTAAAAATATTTCATGTAGTGATTTATAGAATAATTGCCAGAATCACAACATGTGCAAAATAAGAGTAGAACTGCATTTGTTTTATTAGTTCATGATCGCTGCGGTGAGTTCACATTACAGAGAGACTCCCAGAGGAGATTAAAAAGGGTTTTGTGTTGTTACATAAAAGAAAATAGTGTAATTGCAAGTGAAAAAATTCAACTGGAAAAACAACTAATGTTTTAATGGGGACAAAATAACCCATTTGCATAAGTGTTCTCATGTTAGAAAGTAATTATAAATCACACTTGTCATCAAGTAAGTGATCCTGATTAACCCCATATAAAGATGAGCTGCATGAAGGCGGGTTTGTTGCATAGGGAGATCACATGACGGACCAGTCCCGTTAGCATCAAGGAAATGCTAATGTCCCTTGGAAAACTGCGCCTCCAGTTAATTTTCAACCATTAATCTAGTTGAAAATCATGCAGATAAATGACAGACTGTCATAGAAGGTTTTTTTTTTCTTTTTGGTGCATTCTGTATGGGTTCTGGAACGGCTCACACTAATGTGCATCTTCATCTTACATATGTGCTACTAATCTCTGGAGGAGCAATCTACTGTAGAAGAGTTCATGATCAACATTACATCATTTCAGATGAACTTGATCATGTTTTTAAGAGAAAAGTATGAGCATGGATAGTTACTGGAGTGAAGGATATGAAGCACCTGTCAGAGAAAATACGGAATCATGAGAACACCAGGGCAGATATTGAAAACTCTGTCAGGCTTGCTGAATGAAGATTGAACATCGCCACACAGCTGGATGACAGTCACAGGACCGCAGTGAGGAAGCATAAAGAAGACGTTGGTCAAATCAGGCTCGTTTGATCCACAAAAAAAAGATGTTAAGTTTTGGGAACTTGTTTATTACGACACTGTTGCGTGCTCCAATGAAAAAACATGACTGGAATGCACTTGCTAGTGTGCCACTGTGCAAAACAAAATGTTGCAATTTCAAGAGAGAGAGTATTAATTACACTTGCCGTTACTGCTGGTTTTGTTATGATCTGCATGCTTGCATTTTAACTAAAAAACCTAAATAGTGTGAAGATTCTTGCTGCTGGCATTTTATCTGCAATTGATAGAGGTTTCATTATTAATATATTTTTTCTTTCTTTTTAAGAATATTTGTGTTAGTCAATGTGCCACAGGCCCATCAGCCACCACTGATCATTTAACATTTTTATAAAAATTTTATTTCGTTTATTTAACATTGTATTGATGTGTCATGTATGGAACCTCAGTGTCGAATGGTATCATCTAGGAGAGGGGTACAAAAACATTTTTTAAACAGTAGTGTGCCTTGGAACATCTGCTACTGACTATCAATAACAAGTTCAAAAAAATGAATGTTTAAATATGAGATTGTTAAGAACAGGACAGCTTTCCAATATTGTTACGAGGACAAGAAGTAAACTTTTCCTCAATGCTGCCAAGAGACCTACAGCAACAATAAAGTAGTAATGTCATGCAATCCTATTTAAATCACCCTGAATTATGAATGAATTATGAATTATATGGAATGTTCTGATGAGACCAAGGCAAAACTTTTTGGCATGAGTTTAAAAGATGTGTTCGGCACAAAAACAAGATAGCTTCTCACCCATGCAAACACCATACCCATGGTAAGTTGGTGTGTTATACTGTCGTATGCATTTTTGTACCATATCGTTCGGTACGCATTAGGAGCTAGTGTAAGTGAATTCCATCTAGTTTTAACAAGACAAGTTGGTTAATTCAAGTTTATACACACGTGGACAAAATTGTTCGTACCCTTCGGTCAATGAAAGAAAACCTCACAATGGTCACATAAATAACTTCAGTCTGACAAAAGTAATAATTAAAAAAAATTCTATGAATGTTAACCAATGAAAGTCAGACATTGCTTTTCAACCATGCTTCAACAGAATTATTTTTAAAAAAAATAAACTCATGGAACAGGCCTGGACAAAAATGATGGTACCCCTAGAAAATACTGAAAATAATGTGACCAAAGGGACATGTTAATTCAAGGTGTGTCCACTAATTAGCATCACAGGTGTCTACAATCTTGTAATCAGTCAGTGGGCCTATATATAGGGCTCCAGGTCGTCACTGTGTTGTTTGGTGACATGGTATGTACCACACTCAACATGGACCAGAGGAAGCGAAGGAAAGAGTTGTCTCAGGAGATTCGAAAGAAAATTATAGACAAGCATGTTAAAGGTAAAGGCTATAAGACCATCTCCAAGCAGCTAGATGTTCCTGTGACTACAGTTGCACATATTATTCAGAAATGTAAGATCCATGGGACTGTAGCCAACCTCCCTGGACGTGGCCGCACGAGGAAAATTCATGACAAATCAAAGAGACGGATAATCCGAATGGTAACAATAGAGCCCAGAAAGACTTTGAAAGAGATCCAAGGTGAACTTCATGCTCAAGGAACATCAGTGTCAGATCGCACCATCCGTCGTTGTTTGAGCCAAAGTGGACTACATGGGAGACGACCAAGGAGGACACCATTGTTGAAAACAAATCAGAAAAAAGCCAGACTGGAATATGCCAAACTACATGTTGACAAGCCACAAAGCTTCTGGGAGAATGTCCTATGGATAGATGAGACAGAAATGGAACTTTTTGCCAAGGCACATCAGCTCTATGTTCACAGACGGAAAAATGAAGCATATCAAGAAAAGAACACTGTCCCTACTGTGAAACATGGAGGAGGCTGTGTTATGTTCTGGGGCTGCTTTGCTCCATCTGGCACAGGGTGACTTGAATCTGTGCAGGGTACAATGAAATCTCAAGACTATCAAGGGATTCTAGAGAGAAATGTGCTGGCCAGTGTCAGAAAGCTGGGTCTCAGTCGCAGGTCATGGGTCTTGCAACAGGACAATGACCCAAAACACACAGCTAAAAACACCCAAGAATGGCTAAGAGGAAAACATTGGACTATTCTAAAGTGGCCTTCTATGAGCCCTGACCTCAATCCTATTGAGCATCTTTGGAAGATGCTGAAACATGCTGTCTGGAAAAGGCACCCTTCAAACCGGAAACAACTGGAGCAGCTTGCTCATGAGGAGTGGGCCAAAATACCTGCAGAGAGGTGCAGAAGTCTCACTGACAGTTACAGGAATCGTTTGATTGCAGTGATTGCCTCAAAAGGTTGTGCAACAAACTATTAAGTTAGGGGTACCATCATTTTTGTCCAGGCCTGTTCCATGAGTTAATTTTTTTTTCATAATTCTGTTGAAGCATGGTTGAAAAGCAATGTCTGACTTTCATTGGTTAACATTCATAGAATTTTTATTTATTATTACTTTTGTCAGATTAAAGTTATTTCTGTGAATATCGTGAGTTTTCTTTTCTTTGACTGAAGGGTACCAACAATTTTGTCCACGTGTGTAATAACATTTAATACAATTATAAACAAAAAAATATTTTTATACAATAAAATTATCTAAGCTACTCCCAAAATTAGATTTTAAAAAAAGTTGAAGATCCTTCCAAGATAAATAGGGAGCATGTGACTGAGGACTTAAGTGTCACTACAGAGATATGGAACTGAAGCTAAAGTTTATTTCAAATATAATGCTCCAGTCAGTGATCATTTTTGCCAGTTTAGATTTTAGAACACCAAAATGTATAGTTTCCTCCGGGTACTCCGGTTTCCTCCCATAGTCCAAAAAGACTATAGGCTAATTGGCATTCCCAAATTGCCCGTAGTGTGTGAATGAGTGTGTGCGTCTGTGCCCTGCGATGGATTGGCACCCTGTCCAGGGTGTACCTCGCCATGTGCCCTAAGTCTCCTGGGATAGGCTCCACGCCCCTCGTGACCCTGAATACAGGATTAAGCGGTATAGATGATGAGTGAGAGTGAGTGTAAGCACACACACACACACAATAAAACAAGAAACCTTCAATTTGCTAAGGAGCATTAACATTAGACTTTGGGGCAATGGGCCAGGGTCTTAATGTGTCCAGATTGACCCTATTCCAGAGTGATGGGTTATCAGGGCTAAAAGAGAATCACATGAAGCGATGCACCCATCATGCATGGTGCCAACTGTCCAAGCCTCTGGAGGCAGAGATATGATCTGGGGTTGCTTCAGTTGGAGACGTCTACACTCAACAATGTTATATGGCAATAAATTGAAGTCAACTGATGACCTACAGTAAATGAACTGGATGACAAGGTTATACCATCAATGCATTTTGTTTTTCTTTTTGGATATATAGACATGTGCACAGACTTAAATTAGGAAAGAGAATTGAATTGAATTGACTACCACATTGTGCGCCGTAATCAAAGCTAAGGGCAGTCAAATGAATAAACATTGGTATGCAACATTTTGGGGGGGACAAACATTGTAAAAAGTGGGTAATCTTGTAAATATCTTGATATTTCATGGGATACCTAGACATGACAGTACTTTTCCATATTATGCAAAAATGTTTATCATAATATTCATAGTATTTGCTTTTTATTATTATTGTTTATCATTGTATCTTTCACAATGATCTCCATTTGAACTGGTAACACACTTGTTTCTCCTTCAGGTACCCTGCAGGTGCGTTATAACCTCAGAGGTCTGCATGAGCCCTTCACCATCGACCTTGACCAACGTAATTTAGCCAATGGACAGCCACATAATGTCAACGTAACTCGGAGAGAGCGCGAAATACATGTCCAGGTGAGAGTAAATCATGTTTTTGAATGAAAAGAAATGAAAGCATGATCTACGTTTTTTTAATGTATTAAACATAAGCAACAGATCATATTCAAACAATCTCATTATCTATAATATCTCAATTAAAATGGACAAGTATGTTATTTTACCGTTAATTTGTAAGTTTAATTTGCATGCCCCTGTTGGAACGTTAGCCCTTTATTAGTATTTTTTTATAATACACCCGTTTTACGTCAAGTTGGCATAAGGTTCAGTTGCTTCCTTGGGGATAAATCAAGTTAATAACATTTTAAAATGTAATTTTGAATGTTACAGCAAATTTGGACTGTGTGTTCCCCGGGGCAAAGTTTATTTGTTTCATTAGCAGGAATTATTAAAACTGTCTGGCTCTTGAAGAAATTGAGGCTCATGTGTCTTAGGCCTGGCAATTAAGTTAAATACGCTGACATCATTTAGCAGGTCTTTAGAGTTGAGGCACAAAGAAGCTGATTGCATAAAAAGGGCAAGTCTTAACTTTAAAAAAAAAATGGGCAAATAGGTGGGGGCGGGGGGGGGGGGTGGCTTCACATGACTGATTGGGAGGGTCATGAATTATATCACCTGATTAGGTCAGACCCATATAATATTGTGCAAAAGTCTTGAGACACCTGTCATTTCTTCATATTTTGATCCAAAGAGACTTTTTGTAGACTTTTTTTTTTTTAATGTAGTCTAGAAATAGTTCTCCAGGCTTCCTGAAGGATTTTTTGGCTCGCAGTTCTGGCGCATTTTTTCTCTCCTTTTTAATTCTTTCCTTGTACCTGACAAGCTTCAGCTTGTTAAGCCACACAGTGACCTGTGAACCATTCGAGCATAAAAAGCCATCTCGCTTGTGAGACAAGAACCAGTGAGAAACATGTGCAGATGATGACAGATGATCAGGACAGTGAAGAGTTGCAACAGATGAGAGGGGAAATGAGGTTGCTGCTGAGGCTGCAACATAAACAACCAATTTTTATATTCGATCTTTAGGCACATTTTGCAGCCTGTCACAAGAAAGTGTTTGTTTGTGTCTCTTTAATTTAATCCGCATCATTGAATTTCATTTAATACGAAGAAAAGGGGTGGCTCAAGACTTTTGGATGCCAAAAACCTGGAAACAAAATTTTACAGAACAATATAGATTTAAGATTTGAATACATTGGGTGTGAATTGTACACACATTTTCCAGCATTGCAATGCCCCAGTGCATCAAGTGAGGTCCATAAAGACATGATTTGCCAGCATTGGTATGGAGGGACTCAATTGGTCTGCACAGAGACGTCCCCCAACACTGACTGCTAAATCAGACGATTGGAGGGGGCAGATTAACTGTTCTTAAAAAGAATGAATGCAACAAGAGCTCAGGAACAGCCAAAGGCTTGGAAGATCATGGAAGACAATTGAAGTGGATAAATGAAGGTTTTTCATAACATCACCATCAAACATGATGAAGGCAGTATTATGGCATGGGCATGCATGGCTGGCAGTGTAACTCTCTCACTGTGGTTTGTTCATGATGTGAATCTTGATTGAACTTTCTGCTCAGATTGAGTTATTACAGTATTAATGACTATTATTAAATTATTAAGTCATTCACTTGGTCTCAACCCAACTATAAATACTTATAACACCCAAACTGAAGGCAGAAAGACCCACAAACATGCAGCAGCTGAAGCATCTTAAAGGGAGGAAACTCAGCATTTGGTGATGTCCATGGGCCCCAGACGTCTGTCAGATTTTTGCATCCACATGTTTAAAAAATATTCTTATACTTATGATTAGGTTAGTTTGTCCTGTTGGGTGTGTGAAAATGGAGGGACTGTGTAAAAGGTCTACAGTACAAACATGCCATATTATAACCATATACCTATATTTTTGTTCTATCCCCTGACCTTCTATATTAATATGCAGTGCCTGTGTAATTCCTTTGATAAAGATGTTTGATCAGAGTATGAATTCTGTGTTTCTCCAGTAGGAAAAGTCATAATCAGCAAAATGTTGAAGACATTTTCACACCTGCATGAATTTAAACCATAGTTGGTCATGTGTGACCAACTGTGTACTGTATATTAACTTAATACAGAGTGTTAGATAATTAGTATTAACACTTTATTACAGATGAATTTCTGTTGTATTGCTGTGTATAAATACTGTATCACAGTGTTCTCTGGGGACTATGTGGATTTGGTTTGCTATATTGAGTTATGAGAGTATTAAACACCTTGAAACATGCTGTTGCATAAAAATAATACTATTCAGGGTTCAAAACGCCTTTATTGTTATTTATTTCACTGTAGTATAGTGATACCATACATTCTGTGATGCATTTTCTCATTTCTTATTCTTCTTCCAGTTGGATCACTATCCCTCGGTCAGCTACACCCTGCCTGAAGCATCTGACACTCAGATCACTCTGGCCAAAACCCTTTTCCTAGGAAAGGTCTATGGTAAGAGTTTTCTTCATCATATACCGTACACATGTGGCTGGTATAGGGTAGAGTCGAACCTGAGTCCTTTACAACATACAATATCTTATCAGTTATCAATAATGAATTCAATGAATTGTGTCGAATTATATTTAATCATTAAGCCTAAATTATGATTGAGAATATGAAGTTATGTTCACAAAGGAAATAATGTTCAGTTTAATCCAGTCTAACTGAAACAATAAATAAATAAATGTATTCATACAATAAATACAATATACTGTAGCATTTTCTTCTGAGTGTGTTACCCTCCCTTTAATGTGTAGTGTAGCAGTAGTGTGGCTTTATACTGTAAGTATGGGAGTCTTCATCCTCCCTGGTTGGTAGCTGTCATGTGATGAGGCGAGCATGCTGGTGTGAGATTACTGGCCAAGACCAAACGAGTGGGAAAATGGGTGGGGAAAAAATGGTGTAGAGAGATAAAACATGAAATGATCAGCAGTTGAAAAGCAAGGAGAAATGTCTCGTTGATAAGGGAGGTTATAAAAATTTATGACCAAACTAGTCCTTGCTGACAGGAAGGAACTTCAATAACCACAATATGGTATCTCGAATAACCCGTCTTCCCAACTGTGATGAGCAGGCAAAATCATCTCAGAATGCCAACACATTCAACTTTAAAGCAAATGGGCTGCAACAGCAGAAGACAACGTCAGATTCCAGTCCCGCCAGCCAAGAACAGGAGGCTACTGTGGGCACCAGCTCACTGAAACTGGACAATTAATGATTGGAGAGAAATAAAAACGGCCTGTCTGGCACCAGCCACGATGACATGGTCACTAAAATCACATTTTCCGCATTCAGTTGGACATTAACTAAAACTCTCAACCTGATTTTAGCATTGTGCTGCTGCCTCATGATTGGATGATTGGATACTCGCATAAATAAACAGGTGTACATTTTAAAGTGGCCAGAGAGTCCATGTCATGTTACATTATTAACCAAATTTTATTACATAAAAAAAAATAATCCTAATAAAAATGATTTAGATTTTATCTACTTTATTTTCATTATAAGCAACTGCAAATGGCTGTGATTTTAGATTTATATCACTTTTGATGCATTTTCCATGAATGACCGGCTGAATTTGGATCCACAAATAGAACAGCTTTGTTTGAGATTTCCATTCAAACTGCACATAATGAAATCATATAGTCTTTATAATTGCATTGTGTGGTTGGTTTTCTCAGCAATTAGCTGATGCTGTGCTAATTAAGGCCAAGGACAGAACTTTCATGAAGCTATAATCAGTGTGATAACTAACACAAACTAATAATTCATCTTGGACTGTATTCTGTCATAACGGAAACGGCTGGGTTTACTTTTCTAAGGGACTACTGGTTAACTGAGAAGTGAATAGAGCATTTTGTGGCACTTCAATGATTTTACACGGGATGCTCAGGATAAAGTTCTAAAGCAATTTTTGCACAACTACCATGAACAACCAACCTAATAAATAAATAAATAAATAAAATAAAACAATTGACAATTGTTTATTTCTCACTCTTATGGAATTGTATTATTTTAATATACTGTACTGTATCAGTCTGCCTTTTTAACTCGGATTTGTTCAAATTTTGTCTAATATCTTGAATGCATTTGTCTTTATAACTTCATTCATTAAATCAGTGGGTTTTTAAAATCAGACCTTGAGAATCATGACAAAATATGCAGATTTTTTTTTACAAAGCACAGACTCTCGAGACTTCTTCCTAAGGGTTCAATTTCTACTAAAATAACACTTCACCATAGCAACCATTATGCTTCTTTTTCTTAAATAATCATTAGGTATTGTTGTTTTTTTAATATTATACATGTATCGTGGCAGGATATTAGTGACATACAATAGATTCCTATGGAATGGCTGTATAGGACCTTATGCCATTGTACATGGATCTCAGAATGGCTGTGATATCTTTGGCACTCGCCCTACGGCTGATATTCAGTACCCCAGCACGCCGTCTGCTTAATTAGCAAAATGTTAGGGATGCCTGATTCTCACTCAGATGTGAATCAGAGTTTTTCTTCATGAGATCATGATACTCATACAACTTGAAAAAAAAATTTCAACCAAAATATTTATTGCACTCAACTAAGAAATCGTACTTTTTACCCCCGTTATAAAAAAAATACATAAAATGAAATTAAATTTTTAAAAAGTTATTCCCTCTTGCCCCCAGGCCCAGAGTTCCCCTCTTCATTTCTCTCACTTTTATTTAACTGCAATTACCATCCCAATGATTATAATTATTTAAATTCCTCCAAATAATAGAGTTCATTGTCTTTCATTCATGGATAGACAAAGGGCATGTCAGTCAGTTTCATTACTGATAAATCATTAAAACTAGTGTGTATAGAGATCATACAGAATGGAGTGTATTAGAACCTTTTATTTGCTCTCTTTAATTCTTTCATCTTTACTTCAGGTGACTTCATGCACTCATCTTAATACGTGCAGCAGTAAAATACTGATTAGGTATAAACATACAGAACCGTTCAACCTTGGGTTGTGTATAACTAGTGCATTTCTAATTTCTCTCTTTTCTTTGTACAGAAACCGGTCCTATTGACCCAGTGCTGATAGAGAAGTATAACACTCCTGGCTTTGTAGGCTGCCTATCCCGAGTGCAGTTTAACAGCATCGCTCCTCTCAAAGCAGCTCTTCGCTCACGCCTCTCTATGCCAGTGTCACACCAAGGCAAACTGGTTGAGTCCAACTGTGGCTCATCACCTCACACCGTCTCACCTATGTCAGCCACCACCAACCCCTGGCACCTGGATGGAGGTAAAGGATTTGTGGCAGTGGCAAAATTACTAACAGCAATTATTTATAACTGGCAACAGTTATTTTGTGTATGTGCTATATGTTGTCCATGCTGCTTAAATAATATGTATGAGACAGAGATTGTGTTTTTTAATTGTAATGATTTATGTTTATGATGCTTGATTTGTAATTTATAAACTATTCTGAATTATATAATTGCATTTATATGAACTTTCTCCTTCCCTAATGCATTTGATTTATTTATGCATGAACATTATAATAGCTAAAGCTATTAATGATAACTCGTTATAGGGCACAAATGGAAATACTTTAAAAAAAAAAAACAGATTTTTTTATGTTGCAAATCAAGGTTAGTGAAGATATTATATACGGTTCTTCATCTATCTATGGTTTTAATATATATATACATACAGTGGAACCTCGGATTGGGAGTAACGTGGTTTACGAGTGTTCTGCAAACCGAGCAAAAATTTTTTTATAAATATTTAATTGGAAACCGAGCAAGTATTAGTTTACGAGTATTGCGACTCTTATTTTGACACTGAGCAGCAAGTGATCACAACTGAGCCAATGATTTTTCTCTCACTTGCGCTGTGGAATTGTGGGTAATCGTCTCCCCTTCTGCATCTTAGTGCTCATCTCTTACCAGTATAATCAACATCTTCCTCTCTTCTCTTCCTCCTGTGTGTGCGCACACGCGCAATTTGACACTGTGCCCCACACACACACACATACACACACACACACACACACACACACACACACACACACACTTTACTCATGTGTACTTTGTGTGTGCACGTGTGTAATTTGACACACACACACACTCCCCGGCTGCACACGCGCTTTATTCACACAGAAAACTCAGCTCTGCCGCAATTCGTTTCAAAGGTAAGGTGCTGGTTCATTTGTTATTTTTTACTTTACAGCAGTGATTCCGTTAGTATGCTCACGTGAGTATCATTAGAGAGATTTCTTTTTTTTCCCCATTAAAACAGTGTTTGCATTGTGTATGTTAGTTGTGAAACTTAAAAAGCGAGGTGGGGGAGGGAGGACTGTTTAAGACGAGGCGAGGGGCTAATTCTACACACACACATACAAATACACGGCGCCTGCACGCACAGACGGAAACACACTGTCTGGGTTTATTTTTACTTTTTTTAAATATTAAGTGCAGGTTAATTAGTTTTATTTTTACTTAATATATTGTATTATGTATTTATTGTTTTGGGCTGTAGAATGAATAATTTAAGTATTCATTATTTCTTATGGGAAAATTCTATTTGGTTTACGAGTGTTTTGGAATACGAGCCCGCTTCCGGAAAGAATTATGCTCGTAATCCAAGGTTCCACTATATATATATATAAAGTTAAAGGCACATTTATTTAAGCAGTTATTTTATTTTATCTGTAAAGGATACAAAAAGATGTATTTTCTACTGATACTGATATGATAGGTACTGATACTGGCATTTGTAAGTTACCAAATGTGATTCTTCACCTGATTCCTTGATACATGAATAGCATCTATCATTTATGATTAACAGTGGTATAAACTGTATGCGATGTTAATAATGGACAGTGGCATTCATATACAGTATATTCTCCCCACACATCTATGTTCAGTGTTAAAACCTGAAACCTTTATGGACTTAAATGGGATGAGACTGTATGTCATAAGTATACACAAAATAGCCCATACTTTTATATTTATATAACATTTATATAAATTGCAAATTTTATTACAAAAAACGACTGGAAAAAAAAGTATTGTCTGGTCACTGACATTTAGTGGATAGCTCAGAATTGTGATTATGGCATTTAATCCATTTATTTGTAATAATGAATTTAATGTCACTCCAACTGAGGCAGTTTGGGGGGAAATACTTATGCAAGGCACTGTATATAATGCTTCCTGCAGGTGCTGACTTCCCATTCAGTGAAGATATCGTACCAGACGGGGTGAACAGGAATTCAGCAGTAATCGGAGGTATGAAATACTGAGAGTTAATGTGAGAAAAAAATCTGATTTTTGTCTGGTTTGTGTCTGTTTCGCCTATCAGTTACTACTACAGAAATATTTCTCTGGACATTTCCATATAATGGATAACTATTCTTTATTTAGGCATCATTGCCATGGTCATCTTCACCATCCTGTGTATTCTGTTGTTCCTGATACGCTACATGTTCCGGCACAAGGGTACGTACCACACCAACGAGTCCAAAGAGGCCAAGCGATCCGAATCAGCTGACACGGCCATCATCGCCTCCGAGCCCAATTTTACAGAAACAATTGAGGAAAACAAGAAGGAGTGGTTCATCTGAGGCATATCTTCTGGGGAGCATACACACACTCTTACTAAGCATCGAGAAAGTAGGAGTGGTCTCAGAACCGAGCTAAGAACTTGAACTGTACAAACACAAGATGGCTCGTCTCTGTTGTGGTTGCACGATTGAGGAGTGATTTATATATTCTTTGTGAATGGTATGGACAAAACACAAATTTGCTGTTTTGTTTTTGTCAAAATTTCTGGTTTCATATAAATTTTTATTTTTTATTATTTGTGCAGCACAGTGGCTCAGTGGTTGGTACTGCTGCACTGTTGCCCTGCACCCGCAGGGCTGGGGGCTCACATTTTGCATGTTCTCCCTGTGCTTGGTGAGTCTCCTCCATCAGTTCACAGACATGCAGTTGTAAGCTGATTGGTGTTTTAAAAATTGCCTGTAGGATATGATTGGTTGTGTGTGATTGTACCCTCGAGGTCTCCAGATCCCCACACAACCCTATACAGAATGGACCGTAAAGAAAATATAAGGATGAATTATTATTATTTATTTATTTTTTTTTAATGACGATTATTATTTCTTTTTGTTACCTTCATCTATTACCCTTGAAAAGGTTTTTTTTGTAAAAGCCTCAGTGTGGCAGTCAGACAGGCTAGGAGAACTCCCCAAATTTTAAACTGATCACAATAAGCTATAAAATACCTATTTTATATTTGTCAAAGTGGTTCTCCACAAACTCTCAATCGCAATCAATTGTTCTAAAATAATAAATATATTTGTAGAAAATTATGGGTGGCAGAGATGATCAAATTTAGTGCTTTGTGTTATTGTAGAATAGACTGATACCATGGGCAGAAATAATGAAGAAAAAGGTGGCATCAAGAAGCCAGAGAAGCATTAAAGTAACAGTAATATTTTTTTGTTGTTGTTATCTGGTATGCAGTGCAAAAATTCAGGTGGACCATGATATTAGCCGACATTCATTTGCAACATGTTTACCATAAAATGTTATGTCACATTATAGAGCTTTTACTGTTTACATTTTTTCAGTAGCATCTGCCTGGTTGGCACGTGGTAGCAAATACAGGTAGTCCCCAACATACGAACATTCGAGTTACAGATTTCCGCAGATAAGATCAAACCGCGATTCTACATCCGGTTCAATCACGAACGTAGCTCACGTGTTCAGAAAATAGACACTGCAGTGCACCAGATCCCAATATGTACAATACTTATATACAATACATTCAGTGTGTAAGTGAATGTATAAAGTCCACTATATTGTATGTATGGGAGTGTAGGAGAAATTTGCCGGATTCAGTTAGCACAATGATAGAAAATGGCTGTCCTGTCAAGCTGTCCTGATTGTGAATTATCGTAATTTCAGAAAATCCTCAACAAAAAGAGGTCACAGTCCAATACAGTAGAAAATAGCTCCGAGACAAAATATCGTCCGGGATTCCACTCGCAATTTAAAAGGCACAAAGACAACACTGTTACGTTTGTCATGTGTGGTTACAGTTTTGGCCACATGATGGCAGTGTGGGGAAAGAGGACAGAAATTTAGTCAAGTGGCTTGATGTGCTTCACATTGTATATTCGTGTCAAAGGCATATAAGACTCACTTTGTCGGACTTAAGGACAAATCCGACTTACGAATGTGCTCCTGGAATGGAACGTTCATAAGACAGGGACTACATGTATATAAAAACAGCAAAGCAAATAAATCAGATTTTTAAAATCCAAATTAGAATTTAAAAAATTCTTAAAGCCTCAATAAAAAGGCCATCTTTTCAGACACATTAGTAATGATGTCTTTTAGCAAGATTAGAAATTATAATCAGAAATAACCTAAACCATTGAATGTCAGGATGTCATTGAATATAAATTGATCTACATTTATTCATGCCTGCTACAGATGAACACCATACAGTTACTGGAGCTGAATGAACACTGTACACGTACAGTATTTAGGTTTCTGTTGATGAAGATTTTTGTTTGTTGTTGTAGCTGACTGTTCACTTATACCTGAATGAAAGGAAAAGCTCCTTAAGGAAAAAATTATAATAATTGTTGTACATACCATTTACACTCACCACTGGTTATTGCTCATTGAACCTTAACATTGAAAAAAATAATAATGATAAAATGGATAACGAGCTTGCTATAGACTGTTGCCTGAAGGGTTGTGAGTTTAAAATGATATAACTACTTAACATACAGTACTGATATTAGACCTTGAACAAAACCCTGGACTACACCATTTAAATTTTCCACTTAGATTAAAGTATTAGTATCAGATCACATCCACTGGTGCGCTCCATTCAACTGCGAACAATCACATCTTATTTTATTATGAACTGAGATCAAAATGATGAGTCTAATATGGTTAAAAGGTTTCATCAGCAATTACTTCTTCTTAAGAGCTGATTCTCTTTAAAACCCAAAATATTCACAAGAATGATATGCATTTGTATTTTTTTGAAGTTACTTGTTGTAATTGAGGTTAAGTCACAACTGATGTTAATAGATTATACAAAATCAAATTTTAAGTTTTACTAACAGAACAAAGTGGAGCTTTACAGTGTTTTCAGTGTGAGATTAGCAAGAGAAAGAAAGAAAGAGAGAAAGCGGTAACAATATTGCTTAGTACTGTTAATAAAAATTAAGCAGCACCCTGGGCGCTCCTACCTAACCTGTGATCTATGTGAACTATTTGCCTTTTTGAGACTTTCACACCTAAAACTCCAGAGCTCTGACTACACTTTAAAATGAAGTGCCCCTATGGGGATTTTATGCATGTGTGACACGTTTCTGAGTTGCACTTTATAAACACCATTCACCATTTATGGTTATAAAACATTGCCATAATAAATAATTGTATTTCTCTCCCTTTCATCAGGCACAGAACAGCTACAGCTAACAAGCTAACAACCTCAGCACAGATAGATCTAGAGATGCAGGTCTAAGCCAAGTAAGCAAGACAGACAGAGAGTGCGATGCGCTGTGAGCAAGCACCTCAATTTAATCTTACTGGTATTCGCTGACATAAAACTTACCTGATTCCTGGGGTTGTGCAGCCAATGTCTAAAAATATCCGATGTCCATATTTCTGCATGTATGCGAGATGTACAGTAGTTCATCTATGACTGTCCCATGACTAACTGGCTAAATGACCCATCATGACCATAAAAAGAGAGATTAAAATGTATTAGTATAATTATATAATATATGCAAAATAAGAAATAAAGAAATCCAAGAGGAAACGTTTAGAATCTATAGTGTACGAGAGCTAGCTATGTAGTTATTCTCTAGTTTACTGATCATAAGGAAGAGGGTTCAAAGCTTAGTGTCACCACACTGCCACTGATAGGACCTTGAGCAAGACCCTTAACCATCTCTGTATCATGGCTACCTTGTGCTATGACCTCAGCATTGCATTGCAGTATTTGTTACAAATACGTGCCTAAAAATCAATATAAAAATCTTCTCAGGCCTAAAATTTAATAAATGGAAAGTCTCAAGACATTTTTATCTGAGGGTTAAGAGCCTTGCTCAAGGGCCCAACACAGACACCTGTCATCCAATGCCTTAACCACTGAGCTACCCCTGACTACCCCAGATAACTAAAACCACTTGTGACAGCCTTTGCAGCCCAAAAAGAATGAGGAGACGTAGAAACCCAAACTTTGACCCAAATTGTTTTAATAAACCAAAAAGTGTACGTTAACTAAAAAACAATATGTACAGTTCTAATCAAATAAACTGCTCAAAAGAAAAAGGTAAAAAAAAAAAATCAAAGTTAAATTCAAAATAACTTAAAAGAACTTGACTGAATCCAAAAAAAAACTACAGGAAGACCTTAATCCAAACGAGCAAAAAATATATATATATATCCCCTCAGACAAGACAATGGGGAACATTTAAAGGGATGGACCAGTCCATTTTAAACACATGGGGAACCACAAAAATAGCGAAACTAAAAACAACCAAACTAACAAACATTGGGTAGTTCAATAATTTAATTTAAATTAAATAGATATTAGGAAAAACAAAACAATTAGAAAAAGAAAGAATGAAACCCTTACATATAATCAAGATATACACAAACATACACTAGCAGACAACCAATTCCCCCCCACAGTTAGTCTTGTTGGTACGGCCGGTGGAACCATAGTTGCGGCATGCCGGACTTTAATAGTTGACGGACCGCAAGGAGAGCTCCACGAGCGCGAGGCAGCACCTGCAGCCATTCATCTCTCAACGGTAACTTAAACTCAAAGAAAAAATAGGATTAACTCAACATATAAAAGTACAACATAAACTAGGATTTGTGCACTCCATCCTCATATGAAGCACTTAAAATAAATAAACATGTAAATGAAATTACTGGTGTGTGTTTAATGTAAATACCAAAGTAATTAACTAATCAAAATACTAAAAAGGAATAAATGAGAAGTGAATGGATCTGTGCACATGTTTATGTAGATGCTTATACATTACTCCTCAATGTGTGGCCGATGGTGGGCCATCACACACTGTAATATCATAATTCTATGACACTTGATTTTAATAATGTTCACAAAAGCCTGTCTAGACTACGGAATTTCTCGATTGAACACTTGTCCACAAGCTACTTCCCTAGAAACCGTGACAATGCTTGAGATGGCCTGAGTTTTTGTCCAAGTCAATGCCTTATACCCTTACTGCAAGTCCCAAGCCCAGTTTAAAATAAGAGTGTTGCACCAGTAAGGATCTGTGCCAAAATCAAATGTGCAGATCAGATGATCCACTGTGGCCACCCCTAACAGGAGCAGCTAAAAGAACATCATTCTTCACTTCACTTGTCTTTTATTTTAGAAAAAGTTTGCTCAGAAGTGACCTAGCTTGGTCTTAGATCTTGATCAATTTATCATCATCTTTCCCTGTTAATGTGAGTAGGGGAAGTATGGGCCAGCAGTAGGTCATTAATCATTTCCTTCCAGGGTTCTTTCGGCAACACCTTATGGACATACTCAGTCATCAAACATTTCTCAAATACTAAATGAGAGACAGTATTGGGAAATGAAAACTGGTATGGACGGAGCTCTGTTTTGATGACTAAGGGCTATTATGGGTTAGGGGATCAGAGGTACACATTCCACAGCAAGGCACAGTCATTCACAGACACTCACACATGGGTATACATATACAGTATGAGAATATATAATTCAAGATAGTGTATGTAAACTGTTCGTATTGGCATTTGAACAACAGATGTGGTATTCATGAAAATCCATTTACTGTAGCTCTGAAATAGCTTCTGAGTTATTTGAAATCAAAAGCCATGCAAAAGCATGAAATCATTAAGCATGTGTAATCTTATTAACACCTAATGTTGTTTATCTGATACAAAAAAAAAACTGATATTGTATCTACTTATACCAATCAGCCATAACATACTGTAAACAATGCCGAATATTGTGTAGGTCGCACTTGTGCCACAAACACCAACACAGCTTTGAACCATTGAGGCATGGACTCCTCAAAACCCCTGAAAGTGTGTTGCGGTATCTACCATAAGACATTTAAGTTCAGACAGTAAGTCCTGTAAGTTACGAGGTGAGATGCTCCATTAGACTGATGCTCTATTAGACTGGTGATCTGAGGAATTATTGGAGACCAAGTAAACACCTTGAAATCTGTGACATGTTCTTCAAACTGTAGTCCAAAGCCATCTTCATGGCTTCTAAGTGGAACCATTCTTAGTGGGTCACGTGTATCTTTTAGCAGACTATATGGAGCCATCCTCAACAGCAAGCTCAACGTGCATTCTCCTGGACCACCCATCATTCACCATAATTTTCAGGATGTTAAGCTTAACATGATTCATTAGACCAGGCCACCTTTTTCCATTGCTCCGTGGTCCAATTTCAGCACTTTTGGTTGCGGAAAGGGGTCAGATCTGGTCTACAGCTACTGTATGCAGCCGGAGACACAGCAAGCTGCAATACTCTTTTCTCTCACAGCCAGCATTAACATTTTCAGCAATTTGTCATACAGTGGCTCTTCTGCAGGATCAGATCAGACATCCCTGCCTTTGCTCCCCACACACAAGTTCACCAGTTGTCCTTATTAGAACAACTTTTGGTATGAATAAAGCACTTCATATTTGGAACTTGAACAGAAACTCTCTATGATGCTTATTATTTTATCTATGTCTAATGATATGTGGAGATACTATTCCCTGTAGTAGTAATGTATACAAGTTAATATCTGGTTCAAAGTCAAAATGATGGAGCAAGTCACATGTGTCAGTTAAAGGAAAATCTTTGAATAAAGTCACAATAGCTTATATATATATATATATATATATATATATATTACAGTACATACAAGGGTTTTCCCATGTTACTTCATACATAACTTGAAATTGTTTTTTTTTTCTTTCTTCTTCTTCTTTTTCCTTTGGCTGGATTCACAGTTTTAAATGCATTTTAAATATTGTTTTGATGCCAGCATGGCTACTGTATGTCAACTTGTACATATTGTAATGTAAATTACTGTGGAATATCAGAGCTGTATTTAGTCTTTTGAGGTGTATTTTTTATCCTTTATTATAATATTAAAAGATGTCATGAATGAATCGTATAATACTTTTTTTTTATATTCAGAACTTCCCAACCTGTCATATAACAAACAGCAGAAGAAGAAAAATGAAAAAATAAATAAATAAATAAAGCTTGGATATTCGTATGAAGAAAAAAAAATAAAGATTATTTCCTATATCTTTGCCATGGATCTTCTTTGGAAACTGACTATGCTATGGCTAATTTTAACCTGGCATATTGGCATCACACACCGATATGTGACAGCTTTTAAAGGGTTGATGTACATGTGCTCAGTAGTGTGGTCTGTGCCAGCCACACTTGGCACTGTGTGTGTATGTGTCTAATAAAATACTTGCACGTAGGCATAAAATAACCAGCACTATTCAAAAAAGTACAAAGTGTTGTGGGTTATAAAGCACTATCCACCTTGCTATTTTAAGAGTGGCTACAACTGGCAAGTTCAAAGCTGGAAGGATTTACAAAGTCACCTAGCTGGAAGGTGACTTTATAAAGATACAGATTCATTTGCAGACATTTTTGTTTTTTTTTAGAACATGGGAGCTGAACCCAGATGTAATAACACACTATCCTTGTGTTCCTCCTGTGATGGACAGAGTGACATTAGACAATAAGGAGGGTCCATTTAAAAACCATTAATCTTTTTACGTTCTGTAGTCTCAGTACCTGAATCATCAGGTTTATCTGTGACTGCAATCAAGTTGTTAATTCACCTAGAAAGTGACTCAGATCGCTAATCTGTTTGGCTCAAATACAAGGGCACAGGATCGATATATGATTTTGATGAGTACGTGTGTTGGCATCAGGATCGCAGCCTAGGCAGACGAGGGATGCCCATCTCAGACACCGCATCCGTAAGATGAACACTAGAATGTAGTATGCACCTGAAAATTCTAGATAAATGTGCGGTTGGTTTAAATTTTAAAAAATTGCAGGGCAGGATTTTAAAATCAGCATAAAAAATTCATAATTAGGAAAATTAGATATTAAAAAAACTATTCCTGATTAGTTTGTTCAACTTAAATCTGAATAAAAATACACATACAGATATTTGGAGCACTATTTGAACGTTATCTTCACCTTATAAATGGACCTCCAGAGATGGTGCACTATGGAAAGGAAAACATGGACACAATATGAGCCTTCAAATATGTACTAAATATAATGTAAAATTTCATCCCAACACTTCCAGCCATATGGTGGTGCAGTGGTTAGCACTGTTGCCTTGCACCGCCATGATCTGGGTTTGATTCTGTGTACACGTTCTCCCCATGCTTGGTGGGTTTCCTCCCAAAGACTTGCAGATTAGGCTAATTGGTGTTCCCAAATTGTCTGTAGTGTGTGCCCTGGGTTGGGTTGGCACACTGTCCATGGTGTACCCTGCATTGTGCTCCAAGTCTCATTGGTTAGGCTGGGTTAGGCTCCAGACCCCCTGCGACCCTGAATACAGCATATAGCAATGAGTGGCTTTCAGCCATGTTTATCTTTTTAGATTTTTTTTTTTATATACACTTACTGTGCAAAAAAAAGTCATAATTTCAGAAGTGTCAAATTATTGGACTACATTAAGCAAAGAAAACAACTAGGGCAACTAAAATGCAATTTGGGGCAGTGCATTTTGGTATTGTTGTGCTGGTCTTTAATAATATGGATAGTCCTCATCAAACTGTTAATTGTTAACTCATCAAAGATTTACAAACATGTCCATCAGAATGTTTTACTAGACCTTAGGACTGTACTGGATGCTGCAGATTTTGTGTCTATCTCAGTAATAGACTGGATTACAGTATATACATCCAAAATGAAAAGCATAACTGCTCATAAATTATTACATTTGGTAGTTGGGAGACATAAGGTGTCTAATTTCCTCTTGTTTCTTATCGAATAATTCTTGAATCATTTGAGCAGATTAAAGTCATTGTAATGCTAAATATGAAAACATTCAGAAAGAGTGCAACATTACATTATAGGTGCGTCCTGCAAAATTGCTTCGTATGCATTGGTTGATTTGTGACCATGCAAAGCAGTTAATGGACCCACTAATTTCAGCAAGATGCAAGCAATTGTGGATGCCTGGCTGTAAAGGCATCTTTTGGCTATAATAATAATAATAATAATAATAATAATAATAATAATAAACATCGTAGAAAAATTGAAGTTTGTCTATAACAAATGCACACATATTGTATATGGAAAGAAATGTTTTATTTCATTGTTTTAAAAAACCCAGTATTGTTCTAGAATTTAAAAAATGCATCCACTTACAAAAGTGTGTACACCTCTCTGATTTCAGCAAACATTTTAGCATATCTTCTTAAAGGTCAATACTATAGAATTGAAACTTGGATATATTTTAAAGTAGTTAATGAGCCGCTTGTATAACAGTATAAATTTATTGTCCTTTGAAAATAACTCAACATACAGTACAGCCATTATTGTCAAAATAGCTGGCAACAAAGGTGAGTACACCCTAAGTGATAACAGCTGTACATCTTTAACCATGCAAAGTCACATGTCCTATTCATCATTTTCATGTGTTTATCAGTGGCCAAGTATGTCTGCAGACCTGAATCCTATTCAGCACCTGTGTTGTGTCCTCAAGCGACATGTGTCTAACATCCAGCAGCTCCATGATATCATGATGGAGGAGTGGAAGAGGATCCCAGCAACAACATGTACAGCTCTGGTGAATTCCATGTCCAGATGGATTAAGGCCGTGCTAGATAACAAAGGTACTCACACAAAATATTGACACTTTGGACACAGTTGGACATGTTCACTTGGGGTGTATGCCAGTTTAGACAATAAAGTCTGCATTGTTGGAGGACACTAAATCTGTACTGCTATACAAGCTGCACATTGACTACTCTAAAGTACATCCAATTTTCATTTCTATAATATTGTCTCTTGAGAACATATAATATACAGTAATAAAGCGATTGCTGAAATGTCAGGGGTGTGCTTACTTTTGTGAGGGTGTACTCACATCAAATGAAAAAGGGAAACCCACATCAAAGGACCTCTTAAGAGCACTGCCCGTTCTCAGCAATAAACTGCTTCAATTTCCTCCATAAAAACGCCCTGGATCTGATGCAGTTCATGCATTTGATCACGACTGATTTCCAATGCATTTCAGGCACATTAAGCACAGCTCTTCAATCACTTCACACTTCACACATAGGAATATATCAAGGTGACTACTGTCAATTATATCAGTGCACTCATCAAGTGCAACAAAGTAGGCACAGAACTCTTGGCACTGTTTGCCCAGCAGATTATAAATGTCATCAGATAGCTCAGTGATTCGCTCCCCTACTGTGTTTGCAGACAGCCTGACATTTTTAAATACGGATGCTTTTTAGGAGCAAATGATATTAGCAGCCTGCATCATACAATCTTTCACAATCTGTCCCTCAGTAAATGGCTTTCCTGCTTTAACTGTTAGCTGACTCAGCACATATGGTACTGTGCAAAGGACTCAGGCACCATATTATCATTAGTACAAATTTTGTTATGTATTATATTTGTTGCTCCCTTTCTAATTTCATGCTAAACCTGGTCTGTCATGTAATATGTTGCTTTTTCTTTTACAGGCATGCAAATATTCTTCTTTAATGTCATTTATTTATACACTTTAGTCATGTTTTGAAATATATACATTACTGTGCAAAAGTCTTAGGCACCATATTATCTGTAGTACAAATTTTGTTATATAAGTTTATTATGTCTGCATTATTATGTACAAGATCATTCCCTACAAAGATACACTAAAATGAACGAATACATAACATTACTGAAGAATATTTGCATGCTTGTAAAGAAAGTGACACATTACATGACAGACCAGTTTTCAGATGGGGAAAAAAATCAATAATGTAGACTCCTGGGTTTTACATGAAAATAGAAAGGAGCGAGTGTGAGGTGTGAGGTTTTACTCAGCATGCTGGAGAATGAGTTCTTTGGGTAACTTCGTCACACTCGCTACTTTCTATTTTCATGCAAAAACCAGGAGTCTACAGTATTGATTCCCCTCCCTCCTCAGGTCTCTCCACTGGAGCCTGTCTATGGTGGGAGAGGTGCGTCAGAAAGGGCAACCGTGTAAAACCTGTGTCAAGTTGTGTGCGGACCAGATAATCCTCAGTGGAGACCCCATAATGGGAGGAGCGAGAAGACCAACATCAACAACCCACACTATGCAATGCCACAGAATAAACCACAGATCAGTCATAACACTATGAATATACTGTATTGTACAGGTTCACAGGCATATTTCATTCTTCTATTTTGTGTGAAACATAATGAGTCTACACACCTCTGAGGTGAAATGGTTTAGTCTTGACTCTTAATTGGGAGTGTGTAATATCCTGATGCTTATCAAATAAACAGAATAAATAAGAAAATGTCAAAGCCATTGGGTGCCCAGTTTAGAAAAAAAAAACAGAAAATGATAAATTGGCAAACGATAAATAAAAATATGCAGCTGTTGCCTCTTTATGAGTACAAAATTGTATAACTCACTCACTCAATCATCGTCTACAACACTTTATACGGGGTCCTGGGGTCCTGGAGCCTAGTACACCCTGAACAGAGTGCCAATCCAACCGGAGTACCAGGAGGAAACTACACACACGAAGACAGGAGGAGGGAATCAAACCCCAACCCTGGAGGTACAAGGCAAGCGTGCTAACCACGAAGCCACCGTGCCGGCTATGTTGTATTACTTTTAAGTAAAATAAGTAGTATATATAATAGTACACCACATATATTTAACCTGCCTCTTTGTGTTGCTAGTTTACAGAACATCAGACATAACTTAATTTGTATCCATATTTTTTTTTAGCGCCATACACACGAGCCACTGCCCAGTGGGGGAAAATTCAAGTGTTAGAGCACCGAAACAAAAGTTAGATCGCAAGTCAAAACACAGGACAGAACAGAACCTAAAGTTGTGCAGTTAGACAAATCAGTCTGCAAAAACTGATAGAAACACTGTGATTATATTAACAATGAAAGGTAATGTAAACCAACTGAGCAGAAAATATTATTAATTATAATAAATGCTATATAGATCTTTTACAAATCTACAAGCCCTTTTTCTTTTTTTCACAAATTCAAACAGCCCATATACTATAAAAGGAGAAAATAATATATGAGGGGTGTTCAAGTCAAACCGGGACTTGAGGTAATTTCTTGTGAATGAAGCCAAAAAAAATACTGTGCCTATAAAATAGATGCAAACCCACACATTCTCAAGTATAGACCAAAAAGTTCCCATTAAACTCTGGAACACTTTAACGTGTGATTGTAAGATTTCCAGGTGTAAGGATATGGACACTAGGGGAGTGTGTGTGTGTGTGTTCCTGTGTTGAGCTGGCTGCCTCACAAGCTAAAGGGCGGCAGAGGAGCTAAGTGGAGTGAACTGCTTGGACTATGGTAAGTTTTATCATATTTAAATGGTCTGTTAAAGTGTCAAAACCTGGATCATAATTTTTCTACAGGTAATCATGTCTGAAACACGCCGTGTGTTCGGTAGTCGAGCTTTGCGGTGACGCATTGAATACAAGGCCGCCTTTAAGTGACATAATGACTAACTACGTATTAGTTAGCTTAGCGTGTTTCTACTGACCTATTTGTGTCTAGTAGCTATACACAGATATTGCGTTATTATTTAACACGTTGCTTCTCATAAACCTGTCATCAGGGTCATTGTACTCGAAGTGTTATTAATATTTGTAGCTGTGTTGTGATGAGAGGTTCGCTGTTCAAGAGAACGTAATTTGATAGTTAGCCAGTTAGCAAGCTAGGCTCTGGGTAGCCCATAATTTAGGAAAGTGAGACAAGTTTAATTTTTTTTATCAGATCGTAACGACTTACCAATAAATATAGCCCTAATTGTCGTTACCGTAATTGTCAAACATATGACCTTATAATGAAGCTAAATACGAGCTGCCATATTTTCGTCATATTTTCCTTTAAAATAATATATGTAATAATCCCGCCTCTTTTAATATGATTGGTTTGTTCAGCAACCTCATAACCGCAGCGACAGTGTCCAATTGGAGCACGGCTTCTGAGTCAGGACTACTAGCCTATCACAGGGAAGCAAACGGGATTTCCCGGAAGACGATTGAAAAAAATGGAAGCTACAAGGCTGAACGTGATAGTAATGTTTAGCTGAATGCGTTTCAGGAAGAAAATAACGAGTGTAAATATTTACAGCGTAAAACCTGTCACAGGATATTTATATTGTGGCTAATTTTGAAATTAACTACATTAATTCCCATCCTGTCTTATTTTTTCATTGGGGTGGGTTGAAGTTTAATAAGGCTATTATGACAATAAAGCTTTGTTGTCTGTATAAAGCATACAGGGTAAATGGTAACTGTACTATACTGCTATACTTGTTAGAAGCTGTTACTGTTCGTACAATTACAGGTCACTTATAGCACCAGACACTTATAACACCAGAAAATGTGAAAAACTATCTGGAGGATATAAAGCTAAATTTGCCTCAATTAAAAAAAAAAAGGCAAATAGCATATTTAAGCAATCTCACACAACTGAGAGAGAGTATTGTTGAAAGTGGCCCATGACCGCATCACAGCTGTGCTGACATTTAGCTCAGCACATAACAGCACAACATCAGTGTGATATTGCTTTTATGAGGTGAAATCAAAAAGTTTCAAGATTAGCTCGCCACAGCGTGTAAGTTCTCCCTCAGACACAATGTTGTGGATTGTTCTTCCACGAACATCATGCACAAGTTGCCAAATTTGTCGGGGGTTGAGCTTGTTGAAGGTCTTCCTGATCTCTTGTTGTCTTCCAGTGATTTCTTCCACTCTTGCAGCGCACATGCTACTTAAAACAGCTTGAAAAACTCATTGCAGCATCGCCGTAAACTTGCTGAATCATGTCAAACGTTTCTGTGACAGATTTGCCCAGTTTCACACCGAATTTCACGTTTGTTCTTTACGCTGTTCTAACTTCCTGTTCACGTTAGTGTGTACAGTCCTTTGTCTCACACACACCAGTTATAGCCCTTGATCACGGTTGGAGAGTGATTTAGAATCAATTTAGTCCTATGTTAGTAGCTTGTTAGCTTTGTCGGTGCAAATAATTTTTTTATTTAGACATTTTTATACATTTAAAGCAATTGTTAAGGTTTGTTTTTTTAACATCACAACGTTATCAGATGCTTTTCCTTGCTGAAAGTGCTTCTGTGCCTGGTTTTGAATGCGGCTGCTCCCTCGTCAGTATGGCGGGTTGTACAGAACTACTTTCACCAATGTTGCGAGATTACACCAAGATTAAGTGTAATTTACGGTTATTAGAGCACCTGGACACAAAGCGATGATTAAACATCTCTGGAGTGTTGCAGTCCATTATCACCACTTGTTGTCATCCAATTAGATGGCTCTGTCGGAATTACCTGTAGTATAATTTATATCATACCACAGTGTTGTTGAATTCTCATTTCAAGTTGGGTAATCAAAAAGCTGTTGATTAATTTTCTATAACAGCAACTTGGACCGAGGTGGTAACTGTTATTTTATGAAAAGTTCATATTAATGCAATCATTTTCTACAGTAACCTTCATCCACAGGGATGTTAGATGCTATATAGCATCAACGCTAATAATAAACTTAATTAAAGGAAAAGTTCACTTAACATTTATAGAGTTTTATGGAGTTATAGGTTTATAGAGTTCATGTGTTAGAATATAGTTTTCACCATGGGATAGTCTTGAGTATATATACCGTATATTTCCTTCAGGTCCTCGATTTTTCGCCCGCCTCACACAATGTTAATTAGTTAAGATAAATTGCCATTAGGTGTGACTGTGTTTTTGTCCATACTACGCACCTATGAAGTGTCATCTTATTCACAGTGTATGTTTCTGGAAGAGCTTCTGAATCTAATGTGACCCTTTAATATGATAAAAAAGCTACTGAGAATAAGTGAGCGTATGGAAAATTTGCAAATAATAACAATCTTGCTGGCTTTTTACAAGAGGAAATTTGTGTAGTGCCCTCAGTATCTTGTGTAGAATGAGGAAATTTAAATATGTGCTTGTCTTGGACTTTAACCATACATGATCTCGGGCATTGGCCTCACTGAATATTCTTTTAGTCTCCTTGAAGAGCTGTGTAGTTGTTTGGGGCAAAACAGTTATGTTTGTACCAATTGATTGGTTCGATTGGTTTGAGAAACTACAACATGGTCTGGAATATATGAAATTGAACGATCCTCCAAAACTAATTTTAATTATAATATTCATGATTAATGATTCATTTTGACTTGATCCTGACTTGTCCTGGATCACATTACCATTCAGTCTTAACTCACAAATCTTCTTAACTTAAATCTTCTCTAGACTTGTCAGTGCCACTTTTATACGGCCCGCGTAAAACATTTAAGGAACTCTGTCTGTTGAAGCCATTGTGTTTCTAGTTCTCTTTTTTCTGTATAAACGTTTTAGTGTGATGACTAGCATGTGAATTTATTGCAACATCTGTCAGCTGACTGTAAACATGAGAAGTCTAGATGAAGCTATTTATAGCCTAAGGCTTTTCTCATCACCGTCACGGCGCATCAGCAGCTCGTATTTACCCGGAAGACTAAACGTAGAGGTTCATGCTGTGTCAAAGGACGCATGGCGACAGTGACATTGCTGAAATCCTATATGCGAATGTATTTTCAGAAGGATGTAGCAACCTGCCAAAATAATAAATGGAGTAAATTTGCTGAGATGTAAAACGTTTGTACCGAGTGGATCAGCAATTGAGTAATGTTAATGCCTGTTGAATAGTGCTATTTATATATATTTATATTACTTATTGGCCAAAGTATCATGGCTGTTTATTTTTTAATTGCGATGTACCTGTCGTTGATGGGAAACGAGTTTGTAGAAATAGTTAAAAGGTTAAAGCTAAAAAATAGGATGATCAGCTTTAATGTAATCAGTGATATTATTATTTCAGGTTGAAGCCCACGTACATGTCCACCTGTCTAGAACTCTCTGCCTAACTTACTAATACAAATTCAATTATTATTTTTACACCTTGTTTACGCTAAGTTGTACTTCATTTGTCGTCCGCCAAATACACTCCCTGTTCGGTAATCAGATCACAGAAATCGAAAAAGTAGACCGGATAATGATCTTTTTTGTCTTAAAAATGACTCCAGCGGTAAAATTGACCACTTGAGCGCTGTTATTTCAGCTGTGAAAATATTCTAATAACTAATCCCAGTGAAAAATATTCAGTTTAGCTTTTCAAATTAATATCTATTGGTGCAGGTGTGCAATCGTATTAGTAGATTATATTAAAGTAGATTATTAAATACGGCACATAACTGTTCATAACATCGCTTTTACGCAATATCTTGATTTCACTTACGGTGCAGGTTAACCTCCAGGCAGATACCTAAGAACCGCAAAAGTCCCATTAAATTCTGTCCAGCGTCCACACTTTGACAGTACACTGTCAAAACTTTCAGGTTCTAATCTAGCACACAGCTATTCATGACTTCACTTAAACTCAACCTTTAGATTTCCTTCACGGCACAGGTTTAACTTCAGGCAAATACCAAAGTACCGCCAAAATCGGAATAGTTTTGCGTGATGCTGTGAGAAAACATGGCAGAACTGACAGACAGAATTTTTTTCCTGAGACTGGTTTGGGTCCTCCAGTGTATGACAAGTAAATGTATCATTGCACAAGAGCGAGTTCTGGCCAATGTACAGATAAAACCGTGACTTTTTTTGTTGTGTCTAATGAGAATTACATTTATTCATTTATTCTAAAGCAATAGACAGGGTTTTAACCTTTTGTGTGTTTCTTTCTCTGAAGGTCACTTGCCGAAGCTGTTAAACTTGGGATGCAAATCTGAGCTGCTCACGATGGAGCGTTTGTGAATCTCTGACACATTCTGTGTGGAAGGAGCAAAGATAAGCAGGCCAGTGACGAGACGATGTCGTCCAACAGGAATCCACATGGGCTGAAACAGATTGGGCTGGACCAGATCTGGGATGACCTGCGGGCAGGGATTCAACAGGTGTATACGCGGCAGAGCATGGCCAAGTCGCGCTACATGGAGCTCTACACGTATCCTTTTGTGGAGTTTCAGTGAAAGGAATACTCTGTGTCATGAACTGTCATCAAATTATACATGGTGATGCAGTCGATAATGCACTTGTCACTGTCAGGGTGTGCCTCTGAATACACTTGTCATTGTGCGTATTTAAGGAATCTCAATTCCTCAAATTGACAGCATTGCCTGTATCTGGGGCACACCCTCATACATTTTAATTCATTTAACTTTTATGCCTCATTTGAATTTAAATGAATATTCCATTGTAAACATGACTTCAGAGTACCGTACACTGGTGTTGTTTCATTTCAGCCGTTAGAGATGAAGTATAGATTGTCACAAAACCAGACATACAGTACAGAAATGGTTTGTAGGGGGCCTCCGAGTGGCGCAGTGGTTAAAGCGCTCGCCCTATCATCCGGAGATCTGTAACCTCTCGCAGCCGGAGGTCTAGAGAGAGCTGATTGGCCGAGCTCTCTCAGAGGGGAGGGATGAGAGGTACATAGTGCTCCCACATTAATCACGTCTCTACAGCCTGTCAGGGGCGTCTGTGAGCTCGCGCAGCGGAGGGAGCGGATAGCGCTGTCCTCCGAGTGTGTTACTCCGCCCCCAACGGTGCGCGAGCGAGCAGTTCGAAAAGATGCGGTCGGCTGGCATCACGTGGTTCGGAGGAAACACGTGATAGTCTTCGGCCCTCCCGGCTGAGTGGTAGTAGTAGCCTTAATGTGGGAGTCCCCTAGTGACGGGGAGGAATTGGACACGACTAAATTAGGGAGAAAATCGGGGGGGGGAAGGAAAAAAAAAAAAGAAATGGTTTGTAGGTGGGATACTGCTGTTGACCAACCCGGCACATCCGAGCCTTGGATTTCAATTAAAACCCACACATACCAGGAATGCCATAATCATTTGTTGAAGCTCAGCAATCTCCTCAGTCTGTATAGCAGCAGGTTCACAAGCCTCAGAGGTTTTGCACCTAAGGGTGTGGTCGCATGTGACATGGTTGGTTTGAGTAAAAACAAACCGATCCTGAACAAATGTGAGTTACGCAGTTATCTGAACTTTGGGGCGCACCACGCGAGCGGACTGGGACCACTTAAAAAAAGGGTTTGATGAAAATGTGACCGCACAACAGACCGAGTATGTGTATTATCTCACAATGATGTCTATATGTGACATCCGATGTGCAGGAGGCAACGTGTGGGGGGGAGAAAGAGAGTCCTTGCTACTGTACGTCACACGCGTTAGTTAGCAAGGTACTGGATGAGTTTCGACAAAAAGGGTGCAAAATGAAACACTGACAAATTAAATCTTAAATTTAGTGACTTTCACTATGGATGGCGTACAAGAACACACGTGGTAGCCCAGCGGTGCTGTGTTCAATGACCGTTGAATGAATGAATTAATGTAATGTATGATTTTAAGCGCTCTCGTGATTGAACGAAGCCCTGCTGTACTATCGCATGCTTGTGCGCTTTCGTTCCAGACAGACAGATGCATTAGTGGGAGGAGTCTATTAAAGGACTAAACCGCATTGCTTCTATTTCTTTATTAATTGATCATTTTATTGCGGGACGGTCATCATTGGCGGCCGTCTGGATAAAAGCCAGTCACTAAATAAAAGCATTAGGTCCATTGTCGACCGTTTTATTCTTATTATCTCATTATAAATTCATACATTCTCAGCTGGTCAAAATTACCACCTTATATGATCATCGTGGCTGTTGTTGTATCTTTCGGTTCGATGTTGAAAAGGCACTAATTCCTGCACTGATTTTGGTATCAGATTACACATTTAGGTATCATATTGACAGACAATAAAGGGCTTGGTTCAGAATGGGTAGGTGGCATGAACCAGTGGAGAAGGAATGACTTCCACTCCTCTCTATATCCTCCCACTCTTCAAAGCGCAACACTGAGCCACATTGTATTGTATAGTATTCTATTATATGATGCATTCACTTGTTGAACATGTGAACAAATCAGGAAGTCACAGCTTAGAAAGCTTTAGATGGCTCAGATGCCACTTCATGCGGTTTCTAGCCGCCTTCACTTTGACCTCCTTAACGCCGCCGCCAGACATGTTTACAATTACTGTACCAGTGTCCACCAGTCAAACCAGCCCAGGGGTGCAGGCATTCCCCCCAGCAAACCCTCCAAGAAGTCTCCCACTCCAGGCGGGGCACAGTTTGTTGGGCTTGAGCTTTACAAAAGACTGAAGGAGTTTCTCAAGAGCTATTTAACAAATCTTCTCAAGGTAACATGTTCGTCCTCATTCTATGGATAAAGCCACAGAGTTTTACTGTTATTTTCCCGTGTTCATACGATATTATCATGAGACCTAGGTGCCAATTCAATTCAAACTGATGTTCTATAAGTACCACAATTTTTAAAAAATAAATATTCCTATTCAATATAAAATTTTTCCCAGATTTTATTACACTTGTAAACATTTTTTAAAAAGTTGAATGATTTAATTAATGCAGGCTATTATTTATAACCTTAGTTTTCTCACTAAGCTTATTGAAGTTAACATTTAACTGAGCACCCTGTCATCTGCCATATTTCTCAAGTCTCAATGATCAATCAAGTCTCAAAATTCAACTTTGATTGATCATTGATCGCGCAGGCCAAGCGGCTGCTAGCACATGATTTTCAGCTAATTAGCGCTCGTCGTGTTTTGAGACTTGTGTGTAACAAGTGGGTTTGAGACTAATCGGCTCACTGAGTTTGGAGGGAAAGGCAAATCGGAGGCTTGGAATGATTTTTGATAAATAAAATCATTTTTTTTAAAGTTTTTCGATAAATGATTTACATGTTCAGTGCCACTTCCACATTCTTGTTTGTGTGCATGCGTGTGTGTGGCAGGATGGGGAAGACCTGATGGATGAGGGCGTTCTCAAGTTTTACACACAGCAGTGGGAGGACTACCGCTTCTCCAGTAAAGTGTTAAATGGGATTTGCGCCTACCTCAACAGACACTGGGTACGCCGGGAGTGTGACGAAGGGCGGAAAGGAATTTATGAAATCTATTCAGTAAGTATCTACTACAGCGTAAACTATGAGTCATCCTGCATTCAGATCAGAGGTCATGCACAAGATGTCGTATTACGCAGCTTACACTTTTCCTAAACACTTTTTCATATCTATTATTAATTTGTCGTTTGTTTGCGGGTGGAAACATTCTTTCTAGTTGAAACTGGGAATCGTGCATCTACTCATATATTTTAAAGACGTTAAATACCGTCGTGTCGTTCTCATGGAAATGTCTGATTTTCTCATTGAATTGCCTTTTCCAGCTTGCCTTGGTGACGTGGAGGGAGTGTTTATTCAGACCTCTAAATAAACAGGTTGGTTGTCTTAGACTGATTTCAATGCATCGTTGGTTCTTCTTATATATCGCTCTGTCTAAAGTGCAGTTTGTGCTGTTTTTGTTTTTGTTGGTGCCGTCACCTCTCTTCTCGCAAGGTGACGAACGCTGTATTGAAGCTCATCGAGAGAGAGAGAAACGGCGAAACTATTAACACCAGGCTGATCAGTGGAGTTGTGCAGTCTTATGGTGGGTTTCAGCTCGAGAGGTTTATTCTATGACTCGTGCGAATGAATGAATGTTTATGTACATGCGTAAAAGTGTTATTACCATCCAGTATTTTTTTTTTCTGCTTCAGGCTATAGAACCCTTCGTTAAAAACAATTATGTATAGTTGTTTAGAAATGTCCCGCTGTGGATTTTCCGTCCATCACTACATTCAGTGGTTGTAAGAAAAATACACCAAATGCGATATAATGCATTCCACTTCTCTTTGTCTCTCACAGTTGAACTGGGTCTGAATGAGGATGATGCCTTTGCTAAAGGACCCACATTATCCGTATACAAAGAGTACTTTGAGAGCCAGTTCTTGACTGATACGGAACGCTTCTACACAAGGGAAAGCACCGAGTTCCTCCAGCAAAACCCCGTAACTGAATACATGAAAAAGGTGGGTTATCAGCGACCCTGCCGGAATTTGAGGCTTTCAGCGAAAATGTGTTCACTTCCTCTCTTAAAGTGCTCATTTAAGTCATTAGACTCATACAACAAGAGTCACTGTTCATGCATTGTACTCCCTCCATGTTGAACTCATCAATAAACCAGTATTCCAGATGTGTGTGAGCGGAACGATGTCACCAAACAGCACCTCGAATTGGATTTCATGTTTTTTTCCGTGTGTGTGTGTGTGCGCAGGCAGAAGCGCGGCTTTTGGAGGAGCAGCGGCGGGTTCAGGTCTACCTTCATGAGAGCACACAAGACGAGCTGGCTCGCAAGTGTGAACAAGTTCTCATAGAGAAACACCTGGAGATTTTCCACACAGAGTTCCAAAATCTCCTGGACGCTGACAAGAATGAAGGTTTTTTTTTCCCCCTTTTCACTTTGACCTGTTTTTAATCCTTACACGTTAAGAAGAGACTAAATACAGACGCATAGATATGTCGATATTATTATGTATTTATTTATTTAAACCTGATCCTGTGTTCATTGGAGAAAGTCTGTCTGTGGTGAGTTTCACTCCTTCCATCCTTAAGACTCAGTTTGCTAAATTGTGTTTGATACTCCCTTCATATGATGCTTTTTTTTTTTTTTTTCTTAAATTTTTTTTTTTGCACAACAAACTCCCGTCTCCCAAATGTGTACCCCAATGTCTATGTACTGTACATGAGCCAGGCTGACCCACGCTCCACCGGAGAAAAGTAGAGTTGAGCAACAAATGGAGGATGAAAATTCATCTGTTGAATTTTGAGAGAAACTAATGATTTTTTTGCAAGGTTGATTTTTTTTTTTTTTTTTTTTAAGTTCCGAAAATCATCTTGATGTTTTCTGTTTACTCATTTGAAGCCATTTTAATTTTTCCCGCAAATATCTTACAATCATTAGTTCATCTCACAATTCAAAGTGTTTTATACACGCTTATGAGTGCGCAATTAAAATCTGCTTAATGAACGTGATCTCTCACTTTCATTCCTTGTACTTCAAGCTAACACAAAAACTTTAGTTCATTCCAAAATTCAACAGATGGCATCATACGTTCTTTTAACTGCACTTATGAGCGCGTCCGAGTGATGCTGCAACCCCTCGCAGCCTAGAGAGAGCTGATTGGCTGAGAGGGGAGGGGTGAGAGGGGCGTCTGTGAGCTCACGCAAGCGGAAGGAGCGGATAGAGCTGTCCTCTGAGTGTGTTCTGAACTCGCGACGGAGTGGTAGTGGTAGCAGTCTTAATGTCGAGCCCCCTAGTGACGGGGAGGAATTGGGTACGACTAAATTAGGGAGAAAATCGTGGGGAAATCCCAAAAAAAATAGATGCACTTGAGTGTGAAATTAAACTCCACACGAGCAAATTTGATTGCACATCTAGTATAAAATACTGCAATTCCTGCACTATTCGCCCAATTTATATACCCAAATAATATTAGTCATTTTTTATTTAAAGGATTTCGATGTCCAAATATTTATGGACATCTCTGGTTTTCCTAAAACGTTGATTACATTGCAAAACGTTTTTTTTTTTTTTTTTTTTTTATGAATATTTTATCCCCTGAACTGCAGATTTGGGCCGAATGTACAACCTCGTCTCGCGCATCACAGACGGTTTAGGGGAGCTGAAGAAACTCTTGGAGATGCACATTCATAACCAGGGCCTGGCAGCCATTGAGAAGTGCGGGGACTCGGCTCTCAATGTAAGACAGCACAAAGCCACGATTTTGGCTTTTTGAGCACATTTGGAATGATTTCTGCATGACACTGTTGAATGAGGCAGCATTAAAAAAAAAATACTGGTTCATCACATACTGCTTTGAAATAAGATGCTCCAGAATAAGTCGCTTAATGTTTGATCACTGATTTGACCCAATTTTACATCAGGGCAAGTCAGTGGCTTTAAGATACAGAAAAATGAGAAAAATAATGTTTGAGTTAAAAAGGTTGTTCTGATTGCACAACCTGCTAAATGAATTCTGGTGCAACCAGTCGGACCACAATTAGAGACCATACTTGTACAAAAGCATCGAAAGCCAATACATTGGCAAAACAAGTTAGGGAGTCGTTTAAAAAAAATAAATAAATAAAAACCTCAAGCTCTGAACATCTCGCAGAGCGCCATTAATCTCATCATTCTGTAGAAAGAATAGAAATAGAAAGAATCCATCACATCCAGACGAGGGCGTAATCCAGACGTTCGAGATTAAAGATGGGGTTCTAGGTTGCAATGTGGAACAGATTAGTGGGAGTGTGTGTGCTTGTGTAAATTACACTGTGCTGTAAATCACATCTCCTTGAAATGCAGTTAATCACTGCCTCCTCACCGCACCACTAACATCCTGCCTTTTGTTCCCATTATTGCTTTACAGAAATGCTTTGTTTTATTGCAGGATCCTAAAATGTACGTGCAAACAACACTGGATGTGCACAAGAAGTACAACGCGTTGGTGATGTCAGCATTTAATAACGACGCAGGCTTTGTGGCCGCTCTTGATAAGGTTGGTATCCTGTATACAGTACTGTCTTGTTTGATCTCGCCTTTATGGGGTTCGAAAAGTTTCGAGTCAGAACGCGTCTCTTCCTGCAGGCCTGCGGGAGATTCATCAACAATAACGCCATCACGAAGATGGCTCAGTCCTCCAGCAAATCCCCAGAACTGCTGGCCAGATACTGTGACTCCTTACTGAAGAAGAGGTGAGCACTTAACTGACGTAGCATCAGGACCGTAATTAATGTGCCCCTGCGTTCTAACATCTGTCCTGCATCTGTAGAGCACCCTTCAGTTTTCAGTTTTAAATCCTGGGAAGCAATTCCATCGTTTTTCTTTCTTACACCTTTCCCTCTTACCCAGGTGTTCCTCAAACATTGCTCATAGTCTTTATTATGAATATGCTTCTATGAGTAGAATATATTTCTATGTTTTATGAGTTACTGTTGTTCTGATCTTCAGCTCAAAGAACCCCGAGGAGGCGGAGCTGGAGGACACACTCAACCAAGTGGTGAGTCTCACACCCGCTAAAACATGAAGGTTTAAAAAACAAGTGCGTGTTCTTGTTATGAACTTGTATGACTTTTGATCAACTTTTACAGAATCCTATAGGACGGCTTGCTTTCACATGTCCGAGTTTAAAAAGGAAAAATAAATCATGCTCCTCCTTAACTTTCTTACGGGGCTTTCAGTTGAGAGGGGTGATGCGGACAAATACAGTAATCGATGAATAGAAATTGACATTATGATGAATTGTCACAGTATGCTTTTCTGACATCTTGCATCTTGACATCTTTTAAATTTTTTTGACAGAGCGGAATGGCCTGGTTTAATGAGCAAATTCGTCTGTAAAACGTTCAAAGTTGTAAAAATACAACAACAACAAAAGATTTTTCCTACTTTTCAAAGTTTGTTTTCTAAGTAAAAATGATTAGTTTTAAAAACATAAAATGAAACCAATGTATTTTTGGCTTATACTTCATAAATGATCTTTGATCTTTGTGTGTCAGACAAGGTGTGTCTGTTAATGCTCCAGCTGAAATACTCCACACATAATGGATTGTCTATCGATTTTTATGCCTTTATAGTGGCACTTCAGCATACGAACTGAAGAATCATATACAAAAGAATTTTCGGCTTAAAAACTGAAATTTTGCATATGAGAGAAATTCGGCATATGGGAGACGGAATCGAGCTGAACCGAACGTCAGCTAAGTTTAAGATGCGTCTGGGAGCCGTTTTAAACTTTTTTGCGTCAGTGGAAAGCCAAGCGAAGCGACTTTTTCCTCTTTTTTTTATTTTTTATTTTTTTTGCATTTCGTACAAGATTTTGCACAGACCTATGTCTATTTATTTAATATTTGACTTCATTTACATGTATTTTCTAAATGTTTTCACTATTTTTATATGCAAAGAATTACGATTATACTGTTGGAAATTGGTAACATTGGTAATATTTCTGAGTGGCTGGAATTGATTATGTGCTATTATGTAATTCCCTATGGGAAAATGCATTTTGCAATACGAAAGTTCACCTTAATGCCTCACCCCCGGGACGGATTCTGTTCGTGTGCTGAGGTATCGCTGTATTTCACATTTCGTCTGAACGCTCCACTTCAGTGTTTATGTGAATGAGGAAAAGGCTTTCCCTTATACGAAGTCCTCCCACATTGGGTGGGATCGAATTGGCCTGTTTAACCTCTAGCCAGCAAAAAAAAATGTTGGTCCATGAACATAGTGTACCATAGAATTGCCTTGTGCTATAATACTTTTGACACCTCGCACACCCCTACTTGTAGAACGTAGTCGTAATGTTTATCGTGGTGTTTAAAAACCCATTTCAAATTACAGATGGTGGTTTTCAAATACATCGAAGATAAGGATGTTTTCCAGAAATTCTATGCCAAGATGCTGGCTAAGCGACTGGTTCACCAGAACAGTGCGAGTGATGATGCCGAGGCCAGTATGATCTCCAAACTTAAGGTTTGTATTATGGCGATATTATAAATCTTTTTCTGGTTTTATTCGGATCGGAACATATTTCTTTCATGTACCGTATATGTGTGAAAAATGCAATTTCTAAGTGTGAAGCCAGCGCTGTTGATCTCCACATGATGATGAGGTGATCTTTTCTCTGCAGCAAGCATGTGGTTTTGAGTACACCTCCAAACTGCAGCGCATGTTCCAGGACATCGGCGTCAGCAAGGACCTGAACGAGCAGTTTAAAAAGCACCTCTCCAACTCTGAGCCTTTGGACTGTAAGTGCACTTTTCCGGCCTCCCATACATCTCAGATTTGTGTAGGAACAGATTTCCTTTTGTATTTATGTAAGGCTGATTATATAAAAAAAAAAAATCACCCTGGCCCTTTGTGTGTCTGTGTCTCTCTCAGTGGATTTTAGCATTCAGGTTCTCAGCTCAGGATCCTGGCCTTTCCAGCAGTCATGTACATTTGCGTTGCCTTCAGAGGTAAGACGCACTGAAAGTAGTTAGCTAGCATAATGTAATGGCATACTGCCAGCTAGTTACATGAGTTAATAGTGCAATTCAGAAAACTGTGTAACTAGTGCTGAGTTCTGCCCACATACATGAGGTTTAATTCAGTTCAATTACATTTTATTCATGTAGCGCTTTTAACAACAGTCGCGAAGCAGCTTTACAGAATCAAAAGAAAATTAGGGAAATGATTATGAAGTGTGTAAGAGAATATGTGGAAATCAAAATGATCAGGTTTACTCACAGCGCCGCCCGCGTGCAGATCCTGATGTCTGCTTGCTATCTTTATCTTTATTAATATTAATTCATGTGTATAGAATATAATTTATATAATAGTTCATGATTAGACTCTCATCTTTTCCCAGCCTTAGCTTTACGAGGGTCGCTCAAGTCAAACCGGGACTTTTATTGTGCAGAATAATCGAGCACGGTTATGAGAGTAAAATCATAACTAAATAAAATATGAAAAAGAGATACCTTTATTTCTCTATATAATCCCCTGCTATACTAATGGACTTAATTAGTTCAGTTCAATTCAGTTTTATATAGAGCTTTTAACCATGGTCATTGTGCCAAAGAAGCTCTACAGAAACCTAAAAATTATGTGAGGAAATATGTAGAAATCATAATGATCAGATCGTCCCCGATGAGCAAGCAGTAGGCAATAGGAAGAAACCTTGAGACGAACCAGAATAAACAGGAAGCCCATCCTCATTTGGGTGATATCAGATAGTAGGGATTGATCTGCAGTCATACTGTAGGCTGGAAGTTCAACATAACAGGTGATCTGCTTAAGTTAATATGGAGGAATTTCAGCAGAACGGAGTATGACCGCTTAACTAAATGGGACAGCCACTAGTGCCTGGTATAATTTAGGCATTAAGCAGACGCCCTTATCCAGAGCGACTTCCATTTTTATCTCGTTACACATCTGAGCAGTTGAGGGTTAAGGGCCTTACTCAAGGGCCCAACAGTGCCAACTTGGTATCTGTGGGGTTTGAACCTGGGATGTTCCAAACGCGTACCCCTGACTCCAGGATGTGAGGATGTAGTATGACTCCCAGATGAGTTGCTGTAATGTGCAAGTGGGGCTCGTGAATGATTGTGTGTACATTTTCCACAGACCGAAGTGACACTTTCCGTTAGCTGTCGACACATTATCCATCGATTTTTAAGGATCAGACACCCACTCATTGAATCTTCATGGATAAACAGCCTTCTTTACCTTCTTTTATTCAGATGTTCTGGTACAAGCTCAGAGTCTCATCATACTCTTCTTAAAGTCTTCGGTAAACATGAATCATTTTTATGTCTGCTAAATTTCATCACAAATCCCGGTTTGACTTGAGCGCCCCACGTGTTTATACAACCCCAACATATTAGTAGCATGTGCTGTTCATTGATGAAGCCCAATTACTTTAAACAAACAAAACATTAATTAAAAATAATAAAACGGTGTTGAAAATGCTGCTTTCATCTTTCTGTCTTCCTTCAAAAATGAGGCTGCTAAAAATACAATGTCAATTATTGCATGCCACCTGAACTGCAAGTGCGCCCTCTTGTGGTGTTCACGTTAATAGACATGTAAGCTGCAAAGAAATATTATTTCAAACATTTGCGGCTAAGACGTTTTTTAATCAGGCGTAAATTTTAAAAGCGATAAATTGGTTAATGAGTGTACTTTATTTACCATTTTTTATTTAAGTTTTTATTCTTGAAAATACAACCAAATTTATTAACAAAAAAAAAGATTCTTCATGTTTGTTTGTTTGTTTGTTTTTTCCTCAGCTGGAGCGCAGTTACCAAAGATTCACAGCTTTCTATGCCAGCAGACACAGCGGGCGCAAACTGACGTGGCTCTACCATTTATCCAAGGGCGAGCTTGTTACCAACTGCTTCAAGAACAGATACACACTACAGGTTAGTCAGTGCTGTGCGTCTTTTGGTACTATCAAAGATTTTAGATCCTATCGAAGCAGTGTGTTTGTATGTAAACCTTTAATTTAAATGAATGAATAAAAGTGTGTAATACACAGACAGGATTACCTTTGAGTTATGGCATTAGTGTCCAACATATCATACCCTTACGATATTTACATTTTTTATGTATAGAAAAAGGGGATCTTTTTTTTTTAATAATGAAATGCTCACATTATATGCCTCAGCAGTTAAGATAAATTCTTGATGCAGTCATGCAACACTGAAACACAGTCACTGCACAGTAACCCAAACAACGCACGGGTGATGTTGTAATCAGACGAGGGGGAAGGGGCCCCAGAGTGTCAACGCATGTATACACTGCCTGGCCAAACTAAATCACTGTTTGGATTTAATTAACCTGGATGATGTTTTTTAACCCTAACTAACACAGCGAATAGCTTCTCGTTCTTAAACCATGTGTCTGCAAGTTTAAGAACTGGAAATGGAAAAGATGTTACTCTTTTTCAGAAGGGTCACATTAGTGGCATGCATCAAGCAAAGACAACAACTAAGGAGATTGCCGAAATTGCTAGGATTGCTGCGTGGCCATTTGAGAAAAATGCTTCAATTTGCTAGAAAGAATAAAGATTGGACTCAGGAGCATTAGAAAAAATTAATTGGTCTATTCCAGAGGGATGGGTAAGAAGGGAAGCGATGCAGGAAGCGATGCACTCGGCATGCACAGGGCCCAATGTACAGTACAAGCCTCTGGAGGCAGTGTTCTAACCTGGAGTTGCTTCAGTTGGTCAGGTCTAGACTCTGTAACGTTATGTGGCAATAAAATGAAGTCCGCTGACAACCTGAATGTACTGAATGACCAGGTCATCACATCTCTGGGTTTTTATTTTTTATCTTCACTGATGGCACAGGCACATTTCAGAACTTGAATCACTTTAATTAACATCAATAGCTTTTGGGCTGGAGAAGACTTTATGGAGTCTTTATGCCTTTCCTGACATCAATACAAGGACAGTAAATGCTTGGTGCAATCAAAGTTAAAGATGAAATATCAGAGTATTTTCCTGTTATGTGTCATTTTATCAACTTACTTTGACATATTGATTCTATATATATTTGGTTCTAAAACTCCAGCATTCTTTTCATTTGCTTCTACTGTGTATTCATGTAATATACAAACATTTCAATTCGTCGTTCTTTTTAGGCATCCACTTTCCAGATGGCCATCCTGCTGCAGTTTAACACCGAGAACAGCTACACTGTTCAACAGCTGGCCGACAGCACGCAGATTAAAGTAGTGAGTAGCAGAACAGCAGTCACTGCACATGATGAGCTGTGTGAAATGTACTGTATGTCAGAATAAAATCTGACAATCATAAGCTAAAACAATTTAGTGGAAAATTGACCAGGCAGAAAAGTATTTTTTTTTTTTGGAATTATATCTATCTATCTATCTATCTATATATATATATATATATATATATATATATATATATATATATATATATATATATATATATATATATATCGAGAGAGAGAGAGAGAAATGATTAATAACCAGTTGGATATAATTGTATACAATATTAATGTATTAAAAAGAAAACTAAATACTTAACATAAAACGCTGAATACTTTACTACGAACTCTGAAATATCTAGTCACAATATCTAGTCATTTATTTATTTATTGTGTTCACTGTATTTCTTTAACAGGATATTTTGGTTCAGGTTTTGCAAATCCTGTTAAAGTCCAAGTTGTTGGTAAGTGGTGGTAAGCGCTTCTTTGGAATAAATACACTAACCTTTTTGACATTTTTTTTAAGAACCTTTATAGTTTTAATTCTGTTTCACCTTTCCAGATTTACATTTAAGGTTATAATAGTGGCTAATTAAATAAACAAAACGAAACAGAGTTTTAAAAAGTGAGAATTGTATTGCAGCTGCAGAGAGAGAATACATGAATTACATGCACAGGAGGAGCAACGGTATTTCTAGTGTTCATGATAAGGCCGCTTAAAGTCATAATATTTATTGTATTGAATTGTATAGTATTGTTCAGCCCATTTTGACTTGGTCCCAATTAATGGACTTCTTCTCCTAGGTTTTAGAGGATGAGAATGCAAACGTCGATGAAATGGACTTCAAACCTGACACACTCATTAAGCTTTTTCTGGGCTATAAAAAGTATGTCTGTCTTGTTTCTCATTATAACCACCTTTATAATGAGTATAGGCATATAGAGGCCTATTTTGGATTATATACAGAACTGCACAAAAGTCTTACAACTATGTATGTTAGATGTAGATATTAACATTTTATTGTAACAGGCTGCAAAGTCTTGCACCGCCAGGGTCCGGGTTCAATCCCCGGCCAGGCTGGATTCCCGTCTCTGTGTGCATGGAGTTTGCATGTTCTCCCCGTGCTTGGTGGGTTTCCTCCGGGTACTCCGGTTTCCTCCCACAGTCCAAAGACATGTAGGTTAGGCTAATTGGTGTTCCCAAATTGCCCGTAGTGTGTGAATGAGCGAGTGTATGTGTGTGTGTCTGTGCCCTGTGATGGATTGGAGCCCTGTCCAGGGTGTACCCTGCCATGTGCCCCAAGTCTCCTGGGATAGGCTCCAGGCCCCCGTGACCCTGAATACAGGATTAAGCGCTATAGATAATGAGTGAGTGAGTGAGGCTGCAAAGTGCATAATAAAAAAAAAAATGTTTATGTAACAATCTCAGCAGCAACCTTATTTCCCCTCTCGTCTGTTCCAAGCACTCAGCATCCAGTATCACTATTATACTGATCACCTGTCCTGATCTGCACCCGTTTTGTTTATTTTTTTTCTTCTTTTTTTAATGCTGGTATGATTTGACAGATGGCTTAACAAACAAAAAACTGGTCAGGTACAGGGACGGGACTGAAAATGAGAGTTAAAAAATTCCTTGGGAAGTCTGTAGAATTAACAAGTCTGTCTCTTTCAAAGCAAATTATAAAGAAATGCGTATAAAATCCTTTCTTAAATCAAGACCGAAGAAGGAACGCATCTTCTCTCTGTGTTTATAGCAAGAAGTTCCGGGTCAACATTAATGTTCCGATGAAGACCGAGCAGAAACAAGAGCAGGAGACGACACACAAAAACATCGAAGAAGACAGGAAGCTCCTCATTCAGGTAAGAAGAGATTTCATGTCTTTGCACCTTTTTTTTTTTTCCCTCCTGGATTTTTCTCCGACTTTTGTCCCTAATTTAGTCGTATCCACTTCCCACACATCACTAAGGGACTCCCACATTAAGGCTACTACTCCCAGTCAGTCAGGGAGGGACGAAGACTATCACGTTTCCTCCTAACACCAGGCGCATCTTTTCATGCATCAGTGGGGGCGGCGTAACACTCGGAGGACAGTGCTGTCCACTTCTTCCGGTTGCTAAGTGAGAGCTCTCTAAGACCCCAGCTGCGAGAGGCTTCAGCATGGCGTTGCACCTTTAATCATCTATCACAATGTTATGTGTTTGTATATAGGGCTGGTATTTATTGATGGGCCAATTAGAAGGAACACCCATGGCCGGGTGACCTTCTGTAGTCCTGTACCTACAGAGTGAATTTCCTTTACAGTATGGGATTTAAATAGTCTAGTTTTTCATTTTTTTGTTCATGAAAGTTGAAGTAAGAAGTTCTTCCTATAAGAAATGAGCAGCCATGCGCAGCGCTGATCTTCTGTCATTGCCAGCGCAGTCCGCAGGGGAAAAAATAACAACAGACGAGGTAGAGCTTCTTTTTCTCACTGACTTCGCTCAAGGTCATGCTAATGAGAAATCCATCACGGAGACGGCGGAAAACTGCGCACAATAGACTCAAAGTTCAAGAATGCAGAAAGAAAGAATGGCGAGAGAGAGAGTAGGACAGACTAAGCAAAATCCTATGTTACCGCTATCAGCAGATTGACGAATAACATTGTAGGGAATGTCACGGCGTGTTCGTTAATGTGAAAATAGACTTGTATGGCAATAAATGAAGTTTCAATTAAAAAAAATTTTAAAAAGGCTAGTCAGAATTACAAGTGGCGTTCAAAGCAAAACGGGAATTTTGATTGCACAGAATAACAACACAGTCATGAGTTATTATTTCTCTATATAATCCCCTGCTACACTCATGCGCTCATCCCAGCATTTCACTAGTGCTTGAGGTAAACGTTTTCTCAGTTTGCCAGAGCCGTGATCAGACTGCCATGCTTCACATGTGAAACGCTGGCCTCCCGAGAACTCCTTTGGAAACGGCTTGGAGCAAGCTCGGGACTGTACAGGGGTGTGGGGAAATACCTCCCAGATGAGTCCCTGTAATGAGAGCGATTGTGTGTACAGCTTCCACAGACAGATTCGTCTCTTCTATTCCGGTTTTCAAGGATCAGGCGTTCCACATGTAGAATGTTCACAGGAACAACCGCAATGGGCTAAGAGCCACCTCGGCCGGGTTCAAGAATCATTAAAATGTTATTCATCCACCTCCTTGATGGACTCTCTCTCTCTCTCTCTCTCTCTCTCTCTCTCTTGTATTTAGGCTGCTATCGTCCGAATCATGAAGATGAGGAAAGTACTGAAGCACCAGCAGCTCCTTGCGGAAGTACTAAACCAGTTATCATCACGCTTCAAACCTCGCGTCCCTGTCATCAAGGTAAAACGCTACTCACCATCTCTAAAAGCAAAAAAAAAAAATTTATGTGGATTTGTGTACTGAAGTGACGCGCATTTGTCTTGTAGAAATGCATCGATATTTTAATAGAAAAGGAATACCTGGAGCGCGTCGACGGCGAGAAGGATACCTACAGCTACCTGGCTTGAACACGCACTCCTAAAGTCCGACTCGAACACCATTCCCGAAGCCTCTTGGCCTTCATCGCAAGGGATGCGCACATGGAACCGGACACTGGAGCTCCCTTTAATAAACGCAGGGGTCTGACACTGCTGTTCTCCTGAAGTGTCGGCTCGACTCGGCCCGGCCGCTCAGGATCTCCATCGTAAATGTAAATAAGCCGCCTTGCCCTTAGTGAGACCCGACCTGGCTGCAGGGTTGCATGTTTCTGCCTCTCATTTAAAATGGAAAAAAAACATAGAGAATTAATTTAACAATACAACGAATGACCTTGGACTGATTTATAAAAAAACAAAGGTTATTATCGCATCGAAGGAGAGAACCCATGATTTCTGGCGATCGCTTTAAGAATATATTTGTTAAACCGGCCCTTGTAGAGTTGTGTAAGCAGCCTTTATTCGCTCCCTCATTTGTATAGTGTGCTTTGTTTTATAAATGTCATGAATAAACTTTAAATTTTCAGTAAGATGCCTATTTCTAGTAATTGAAACTTTATCAGGAGACACATTCAGGCTGAAGGTATTTCACATCTGTCAAAGATTTGTGTTTTCTTGCCAGATGGAGAAGAATATGACGTCAGCTCCATGCGGAATAATCGGTTGAAAGTCAAATGCAGTTTATTTATATTTTCCTTAGCCTTTTTTTCCCCCCTCTCGTATGTATTTATTAGCAGGCAAGCAAATTGGACAGTTCTGTTTTTGATTTCAGCAGTTAGATAACCAGTGTAAAATCAAGTATTCAAATAGTAGAAATGGTTCTGCAGTTTGTAAAGTCCTGATCACTTTTCAGATCACAGTAATGGTCTTTAATGGAGTGTGACTGAAGTCACTCAATAGTTCAGGATTGAAATTCCCACAAACAGTTTTGTATCTAGGCGGCTCAGTGGTGTTGTGGTTAGCACTATCGCCCTGCACCTCCAGGGTCCGAGTTCAATTCTCGTCTCTCTTCCCATGTCAATGTTCTCGTCGTGCTTAGTGGGTTTTCCCCAGGTTTCCCCCAGATTAGGCTAATTGCCGTTTCCAAATTGCCCGTAATGTGTCCCCTACGATGGATTGTCACCCTATCCAGGGTGTACCCCACCTCGTCACCCAAGTCTCCTGGGATAGGCTCCAGGCCCCAGGATAAAGCGTGAAAGAGTGCATTTTGTACCCGAGCTTCCGATAACGAAGGAAGATTCCATACACACACAGTATGACTGCTGTTCAATCCCTGCTATTATGATTTATACACATTTTCTCACCCATTCATATTCATTTGCTTTGCAACAGTACCTATTGTCAAAAGTGAGAAAACGTTCTACCTTAATCCAAACACTAGTGAAACACTGGAACAAGTGCATTAGTGTAGCAGAGGATTAGGTAGAGAAATTTGGTTCGACTTGGTTGTGATTCTAATTTGATTTGAACATCCCATGTAGTTTAATTTTAGACATTATAATTCTGCATACCTAGCCTGCACTTTTTAGGTTTTATGTTTTAGGACATTTTAGGCGTTTACCATCATAATATTAAGACCCCGGTCTACTAAGTGTCTATCCTCTTGTTGATGATATACTTTATGAAAAATCAATACACAAAAAGAATCAGGCTTCTGTAGTTCATGTTCTTCAAACAATTCAGAAATGAGTGCTAATAATAAAATCATGTGATACATGCACATACAGTACTTATTTTAGAATTTTTTTTGTTTTATTACTTTGAACAATATTATCTGTAAACATTACAAATCAGCACCTTATACAATCAGAGGCAGAGAGAGAAACAGAGTGGTCACAAACCCTCAGGGAAAAAAAAGTGGGCTGAAAGACTGAATGTCTCAGGAGAAACATGCTGGTGAGGAGCTATAGAACACTCGCACTGAGAAAACCGTCAGGATTTTACTTGGCAATATCACAGCAAAGTGTTTTTCTTTTTCTTTAATAAATTACAGAAAACCCTGCTTTCAGAGTCTGTGAATATAAATAGGGAGCAGTAAAGACGTGGTGATGTCAGGCTGATCTTATTGCTGTGGTTTATCACAACTTCTCATATCTGTATTCTGGATTTGATTTCATGGGTCATCCAACATGTTCGGACATGTTATAGCAGGTAAATTCCTGCATTTCTGGTTTGATATCACCTTTTTAATAAGTACCTTTAAAAAAAATAAAAATAAAATTATATACACAGAACCACATTAACAAAGCGCCTTGATGTTCCGCAGTTGGATTAGCACCATTCTGCTGACAATCTTTAATAAAATAAAAATAATTTTCCAGTAACACTTAACAATAAGGACTGCATAATAATCATTAATCATTTATTATACTGTTAAGCTACTGATGAACATTTGTGATATAATGCAGAAGGTTTTAAACGCTGTCCTAGACAGGGACATAGAAAAAATAAGCGTACAATGTTTATTAGCTGAGATCAGTTCTATACACAGATCAGTCATGTCAAGTTATGTGGTGTTTACGCCAACATTGATTGATTATCAATCATCAGTGTATAGCAAACTGGTGACAGGATCATGGGCATCCAAGGATTATTTATGCCTGTGAAGAGAAAAGGCTGGCCTGTCTGGTTCAACCCTCAAAAATGCCAATGTAGCAGGAATTGCTGGGAAAGAGTTAATGCTAGCTCTGATAGAAACGCATCTGAACAACTTTAAGGTTGCTCCAACTGAGCATCCATGGGATGTGCTGGACAAATGCGTCCGATCCATGGACGTCCCCACCTTGAGAGGCACAAAACTTCTCTTGCAAACGTCCTGGTGCCAGATACCACAGCAGACCTTCTGAGGTCTTGTAGAGTCATGCCAATACTGGTCATAATCGTGCAAGGTTTTAATGTTATGGCTGATCGGTGTATAGTCAATGATTTTACCAGTATAATAAATCATTAACCTGTTATAGCAGCCAAATACTTCCTACTTATAAAAAATAAAAACATTTTGGAAAAGATTTTTGGACATAATTAAGCATGCCCTTAACTGACTTGTGCTCTTAAATATGTGATGCAAATAATAAAAAGAACAAAAAAACAAAAAACACCCAACACTGTGCCATTACATACTGGATGACCCAAAAATTAACGACACGAGACAGGAAGACCTTACTGACTGTCCGAACTTTTCATTCCTACAGTGATGGTCTGGCAAAAAGCTGCCCAAAGACGTGGAGAGTTCCAAAAGTAACAAAAACAAACATCGAAAAGTTCCCTGATTCTGATTTCTACTCCATTGGAAATCTTTGTTCATGCATACAACAAACTCAATACACAATCACCAACATTTCAGAACACCTAAACAATTCAGTGTAATTTCAAGGCACCGCAAGTTAGATACTGTATCTATCCATGTTTTTTTTTTTTTTTTTTTTTTTAAATAATCACTTTTTTCAATTATTTTACAGAAACTGGATGTGTTGGCACTCCAGGATGTACACGATACCTCTGTAGATGCTTGTGATGATAAGAAAAGAAGAGAAAATGACTTTGGTTTTCATAACAACGCCTCAACTTGATGAAAACTGTTTGGAACATAGTGAGAAGCGGGTTTATTAGGCAAGGCTGATTTATACTGATACATCAAGGTGCATGTCTTTATGAGGAAAGAGTAGTTTTAAAAGGTTCATCTGTATCGAGACAAAATGCCAAATCAGAAGCAAAGCAGGTTAAAGATTGGAAAGTTGGGGGAGGTTTTATGATGTTTACCACAGTGCTACTGAATTCTCTAATCTTATGCAGGTTCATTAATTTTTTATAACAGGACAGCTGATCGTATCAGCTGCAATTCAAATTCCAGGTGTGCATTTCTGCACTTCTATTTCGTTAATAATAACTCTGCACTTCTATTTCGCTAATAATAAATGCTAATATGAAATTAATTTATGAATTCATAAATTATGTGTAATCTTAAAATGATCTTTTCTCCAAGAGGACATTAAAGTGACATTTATAGAAGGAGTCCGGTTTCTTCGTAACAACTAGTAGTCTTTTTGTGTTTTATTACCCCAACAGCAGTTTTATAACTGCTGTAACATAAATACCATGAGGAACGTTATTTGGTTTCATAACCTACAACTTGAGATCGTAAATCGTTAAAGACAAAATAAATGTTTAAGAAATGCAATGCACTAGCAAACTGAAGTGGCATTAGAGGATTAAAACACTTGGTGGCATGCTGCTATGGGAAAATATTTAACTTCAGGGCAGCAACAGTAGTCACGTCAGGCAGCATAGTAACCCATACCCGCAACATTGTTCCCTATAACAGCATCTCTCCAAGTGAAAGAGTAGTAGTAGTTAATATTCTAAAATCTAATAAAGGCCTTGAACTGAATTATGTGTGGCAATGAAAGAGATTTCAGCATAGTATTGTCATCAAATGTTAAGCTACAGGATAAAGAGCAAAATCTCTCAATCAAATGCAATAATTTCCCTTCCTTTTCAATTATTTGTGCACTGTGTTTCAGTATGAATCAGCCTATATGCAGATCTAGTAACTAATAAACTGGTGCTGAACTGTCAGTTTGGTCCAACGGTTGAAAGACATCAACTGCTTGCAATAAAAAAAATCTATATAATAAAAACAAAAATGAATTGGAACACTGGAAAACAAATAGCCTGTTAGACAGTGACGGATTTCTACTAAACTTGAAGCTGTAAACAAGTGAATGTTCAAGTTACTGTCAAAAAAGTGAATTCCCAGAGTAAGCCTGTTGGTCAAAAAAAAAAAGGAAAAGACTCAGGTGTAAAAAAAAAAAAAAAAAAAATTACTAAAATATCCGAGTAGGCAGATCACCTTGTCCTATAAAAAAAAAAAAAAAAAAAACAGTACTGAAAAGGTATTGAAACGGCATGTGGAGAGAAAATTCCTGAAGAGTGTAAGGCATTTGTTCCAGAGGTAGACAGATTCATGGAATTTCCATTTCACGTTCGATGCCCACATACTTGAGAGCGTCGGCTTGACTATATCTAAAATTAAATAAATAACAGTAATTAGATCAAAATAAAAGAGAGAGAAAGTAAAACACAAAAATAATGTACATGTTGAGAATGTGTCTCTAAATCCAATTTTTGGAATATTCAGTCAGGTATCAGTTTGGAATCATATTGCTTTCATGTAGTCTGAACAGTTCAAAAACATACTGAATCGGTTTCAAATCGGATTTCTAAAAGCGTCTCGGTCTTCCTACTTTATCGACTCGGATCAGAGTTCAAACTGTCCATTAAATCACTCCCAACAAGACGCAAAAGATTCAAGCCAATCCAATCATGTGGAATGAAGATGTTAAATAGATGAAAAATGAGTGCGAAGACGATGAAAGCAAGATTAAAGCGAAGAACATGAGTCCCTTCACAGAAGGTGAACTGAAATACTATAACAGTACATGGGGGAGGCGGGCTTTCTGTCAAATCAAATCACTTACAAATAACAGTGCGACAATCATCTTAATGAATGCATTTGTGAAACTAATCAGATTTGCCCACGGTATGAACAAGGGATAAATGTTCATAATAGCTGACTAATATACTGTACATCTTAAATGTAGTGTAAAGGAGGAAAAAAAGTAAAAGCTGCCCAACACGTACCTGTAATCAAAGAAAAGCTCCTCCCCGGTTTGTATGGCTCTCTTGGCAAAAATGCCTATCCGGTGATCCCCGTTAACCATCATAACTAAAAAAAGAAGGAGAGAGAAAAAATAATGAGGCTATATCAGGTCTTCTGTTAACGATTACCTATTACGGGAAAAGCCAAGACATGTTTGATTTCCAAAGTTTGTTTCTTTAATTGTGCAAACTGCAGGTCTACATCAGCACACACTAGCTTTTAAAAACAATCTCACTAATCTCTACACAAATAGTTCAATAATCAAATTGAAACCATATGATGCAGTTTATTTATCACCCTCTACCCCAATATTAGTCTCATGCAGAACGATCATTTCATCATTGTTTACTATCATTTTATTATGACTGGAGCGGCAGCACAAAAATGTCTCACCTTTTGCATAGCAGTTGGGGTTGACCGAGTGATTGGCAAACCTGATCTTGTTGCCTTTCCTCGTCGCATCAACAACAAAATCTGCACAAAGACCCAATAGTTATGTTTATAAATGATGCACAAGGGTACAAACTTGCCACGTAAGTGGGGAGGGAAAGAATTGACCTACCGTTGTTGAGATTGAACAAGAAACTACACATGTATTTGTCATAGACCTTTCCTCTGCGGTCGGCCTCATCCTGGGAGATGATCTATAGGAAACAGAAATAAGTAGAAATACTAAACAAAAATATTTAGCTCTTGAACACAGTTCTCAGAGCCAAGTCAAACACAGCAGATTACAGAAATCACCCGAACCAAACTGAGCAGCTGAGTTATGCACACAGAGGGAGTTGAGAAAGATGGCACTGTTTGCATTTTCTTTCATTTCATTGCTAAACACCATTTATATAAATCCAGGCTACAGAAACAATGTGAACACCGTACCAACTTTTTTTTGGAGGGGGGGCAGCTGTACCCACTACCGCAGACCCGGGCAATGTATGGCCCAGGGGCCAAATACGGCCCGCGGCCTGACTCTGACTGGCCCGCGAAAGGTTGATTGGAATTAAGAAAATAAAACTTGCTTTCAAAATGTGGCATAATGCATGGACTAAAACTGCAGTGCTTTTACTTTGGTACCTGTTTACTGTGTGCGTGCGTCATTTACATACAGGTACTCTGAAACAAGTCCGAGTGCCAGGTCGCCGTGTTTGTGGAGTACAATGTGAGTCGGCATTACGAGACGAAGCATCCGGCCCTCTACAATATTTTCTGCTCCCCACTTGGCCCCTGGGGAAAAATAATTGCCCACCCCTGCACTACCGGAATAAAAAAAAAAAAAAAAGCTCACATTTCACAAGGAAAAATTATTGGCCTTCATTAAGAAAAGAGAATGTTAAAATGACTGGAATTGGGTTAAATAAACACCCTGTACATTATTAAGACCTAGACTTCACTCACTAACTCATCGTCATTACCACATAATCCTGTATTCAGGGTCGCGGGGAGCCTGGAGCCTATCCCAGGAGACTTGGGGCACGAGGCAGGATACACCCTGGACAGGGTGCCAATCCATCGCAGGGCACACAGACATGCACACTCGCACACTACGGGCAATTTGGGAACGCCAATTAACCTAACCTACATGTCTTTGGAATGTGGGAGGAAACCGGAGTGCCCGGAGGAAACCCACCAAGCACAGGGAGAACACGCAAACTCCATGCACACAGAGACGGGAATCCAGCCTGGTCGGGGATCGAACCCAGACCCTGGAGGTGCAAGGCGGCAGTGTTAACCACTACACCAACGTGCCACCCAGACGTATTGGGTAAAAAAAAAAAAAAAAAAAAAAACAGCAGAAATCAAAACTATATTCAATAGAGAAATGTGAAGCATTTACACAGTGCTCCAGGAACACACATGATTGGAACCAAAGGGCCGTGTGGCCATGAGAAAACTACTTGTAAGTGAGACTAATCGGGGAAAAAAAAGCAAAAAAAAGAAGAAAAAAAATTTGCTGGTGGATTTGCATTTAGTAGTAAAAATACTTTTTGCATTTGCATTTAGCAGTAAAAGTAGTGCCTGCTTTTAAAAGCACTCACCTCTCCACAGTACTCTGAAATGAACTCGTTTTTCTGAACCGGCTCTTTGATGAAGATGCCCCATCCTGCCACGTCAGATGGCGCCAACAGTAGGTGCTGAACACAAACAAGATTAAAGCTGAGAACGCCATCATAAGCAACTCAATTGCTTGATGATAAAAACTTGGTCGTTTTGTTTATATTCAAAAACAAAACACAGATATGAATAAAATGTGCATATTGTGATCATGATAAATATTTCAATTTAGTTTTATTCATGCAACATCTTTGCACCTTCTTTGCTCCTCTCTGAATGCTGCAGTTCTTGCACGAGACATTTTTGCTGTCCCAGTGATCAGCAGCTCCGCAAGTGAGACAGAGGTCGGGGTCGCACTCACGCACGGCCAGGTAACACGGACACTGCTTTGTGTTACACTGAGCTTTGCAGCGGCAGCCTGGGAAACGGTTCTGGCCTGCACATAGCACACAATTTATGTAAAAATAAATAAATAAAAACACATGGCAGCAGTCCGAAATCCAGGAGCAATGACATTTACTCAACCACAATTATATATTATGTTATATAAGAATAATTATAAAAATATTATTTAAAATCAAAATTTGTTATGCAGCATGTATTAAAATAATCTATTAAAAACATGTTTTAAAAGAAAAAAAAAAACCCACAAGTCTGCTTTAAACATCTGTAATGTGTTTGTTTGTTTCCCCCAAACAAATAATCATAAGCATATGTTGCAGTTTTATAGAGTGTCTAATCTTAACATCGTTAAAATGGAAAGTTGCAAAAAGACACCACAATATATAACTGACCAGATTTGGCTTTATAGGTCTTGATAAACCATGTGTGTTTTAATACTCACATTCTGAGCTGCACTGGCAGAACTTCTCACAAAAGTTTTGAGCAGTGACACATGGGCAGGAGCTGTCACATGGTTGCCTCGGGTGGTCACATGGCTGGTAGTTGTACACATGATTGGATGACCCATCTGAAAGAAAGAAAACAAGATTAAAACTTTATCCTGAATCCTGAAACTGCACCATTATATTTACAACTCAGCTACACATAACGTTGTGTTGAATGAAAGTTGTATGCTTAGCTGGCTGCTGTTAGAATATCTTACTAATATATTGGACAGAAGATTGATGTTGGTACTGGATGGAGAAAGTACACCGCAGTATAACAATTTTTTTTTTTTTGAAAAAAGTAAATCAAGTCTTGTGCTAGTCTTATACAAAATAGCCACTGCAATCCAGCTCCATGAAAAACAACAACAAACCTTTCTTTAGTTGAATTTTTCGACAGTGTGTGGCCCACAACCTGGAACAGACATAGAAACTGTTACTTTACAGGTGAATCAAAGTGGGGGGAAAAAAAAGCAAAACCAACTCGCAAACAAACATGCCTGTGTTTCCTTTTCTTCTTTCTTGGAGGTGTGTCTTCATCTTCAGCAGGTGCGCGTGCAATGATGCTAGATTCCTTTACCCTGAATTCGTATACCTGGAAAATACATTTTAATTATTTACCAAATATGTACTGTATGCAAAAAATTCCTTACAACATGAGTTAAAATACGCACCTGTCTGCAGGTCTTGGAGCCGATGAGGCGAGCAATGGAGCAGAAGTTGTCATAGTAAGTGCCAATGAGTACGCGGAAAAGGGACGCCTCCGCTCCACTCCAGTCTACATTTTCAGGAGGTTCTGGGATCTTCAGTTTTACTGGAGTCTGGCAGCGGGAATTCGCCTCTAAACATAAACCAATATAAAAACTTACAGAGCTGCAAAGACAGAGCGAGCTTAGAAAAGCTGGCACGTTAACATAGCGACTGATTACATTCTATGCTAATCTGTGGTTGCCGAGTTAAACTGGCTAAAGTCAAAGCAAAAGTGCACCAAGTCTAATGAAATGTTCAAAGAAACTTTTTTTTTTCTTTTTCTTCAAAGTCCATTGATCGCAGTTAATTACAAATTAAGAATTCATCAAAAATAACATTGATGTATGCTACAATAATTGATCCTAATGCTTTTTAAACATATTTCTGATTTATTAGGAAGGCAGTTTAACTCTGTATATATTCCCTCTTCCCACACCTGAAGAGCTAGTGGTCTCATCCTTCTTGTCCTCATCGTCTTTGTCGTTGCTGTCGTTGGTGTCTGTTCCTCCTTCGCGGTCGCTGTCCGTGTCTTTAGTTTCTGCGTTCACAGTTGGTGTACTTGGCCTGCTGCTGCTGTTGGCAATTCTGCCTCTGCGTCTGGCTGTTGAACGCTTCAGCGGGGTTTTTGCTCGCTCAGCCACCACACCAGCTGCATATTCCTTTACCATGCTATCCTGATGTGCGGTTCAGTTTTTGTAGAGGATGTGCATGAATAAAATTAGAGACATACATGAGCAGTTCAAATGTATGGCCCTAGTTTGCTTTGCCATATTAATCACAACTTCAATAAAAAAAAATTTTTTTTAACTTTTTTAAAAGTTTTAAAACTTTTTTTTTAGCACTACAAGTGTTGATAAACTTCAGGTAGTAAGAGGTAAAATCATGCAAGCATATGGTTTACTTTGTTTACCATATCATTATAACACATTCGCCTTACCTGAATCAAGTACATGTAGCAATCAATGCCACATGGCTTGCTTTCCACCATATTCTCCAAGTTCTTGCGCTTGTATGTGTTTGGAGTTGCATGAAATGCTGTATGGAGAAGCACAAACGTCAAAAACTGTTTATTTATTCTCTCATTAGCTACAGCTATACATATACAAATTTATTAAATCGGACTGAAATAATAAAATAAATAATCATTCTACTTTAACTGAACACATTAAATGAATGCTGATTTGATCAGATGCGTGTTTACATGCACAGTGCATTAAATCAGAATGTAAATTGGTCAACTACTGTTGCTTCCCACATGGGGCAAACATGCACAGAGAAATAAATATCTTTATTCCACAAGGAGAGAAGCAATTGGATAAAACGTATACATGGAAAATATTTACCTACTGAACAGATTGAGGAAGGTTTACACATGCGTACTCATTGCAATTTTTTTGCATAAAGAACTTTTCTCCCGATTGGGCCATTACTGCACTTATTAGTAGATACATGTCTATTAGTGCACTATATTAAGGTCCTAGTAAACCCACCCACTGGGTCAGTGTGTGGGAAGAGAGCAAAGACTTACGGTGAAGGAAACAGTCGTATTTGAAGCAGCGTCTACAGAAGAGTGTATGGAAGGAGTGCAGACTCTGCTCTCTCTGGACTGATTTGGCATTTGGCCCGTCAATGTTGGGCGTGCACTCAGGAGGAAGGGTACCTGGGAGTTGCTGCTCGGTCAGCTCCTTATACCTGCACAGAGTTAAAAGGATCTTCATGTATCAAGAGTTTGGACACAAAAAAAAAAAAAGTGGTCTGAACCAGTTTGGGGAACAGTTTAAAAATTTATTTACATTGAATTTAGATGCTTAAGCACTGATGTGCATTCAAGTTCTTAACAAATAGTTTGTTTTTAGCTAATTTTCTTTCTATTTGCTTCCGACAGCTCTGGTAAGATAAACAAACCTGAGCACAATGTTGATTGCGTGAGCTCATTTTTTGGTGAACTAAACAGTTCAGTTTGCAGCTAAAGAACGTCATTAACATACAGGTTGATGAACGGCAAATGAGTGGCAAATACTTAGTTAATTCAATTTCAGAACGAAAATCTGAGCAAATTTTATATAATGTTTTGTGAAATAAAGCGCTTATTTACATAAAAAAAAAAACAAGAGTTCGACGAGAACACAAGCCAAACATGTCCTACTCCATTGCCATGCAAGAGCCTCCCGCTTGTTAATTCAATTTCAAATACAGACAGGCTGCACATTGACAGTAACTTCCTGATTCTCACAAATCATATAAAATATATACTGGAAATCGATGTTTTAAGAACGAGCGAGCAAGAGAGAGAGAGAGAGAGACAGAGAGAGAGAGAAAAAGCAATACAGAGAGAAAGTAAGAGAGACCATGCGCATAATGATTTTTTTTGTTGTACTAAATGAACCAATCCCTGTTTTTAGTGTGTGGGGCTTTACGTTTAACTTTTCCATTTCTCTATATCAGTCCAGTTGAGTCTGATACAACACCATGGCTGAGTTCTCAAAAAAGTGAAAGATTCACCTAAAAAATATAGTAAATTGTATTTTCTGCTATTATGTGACTATACTAGCAGTGACAATAATTGAAGTTTTTGTTTGCTGCATTTTTTTATTGCCCATGGCAGATTTAATGGTTGTAAAAGACATGTTAAGGTGAGTTTAACAGCCTCATTCGTTGATTAGCATTTGATATTTGAACTAGCTGGCTGTATTAAGGCCTGGTGTGATGAGATCAGACTTCCTGTTTACTTGAATAAAAATCTAAAATAATATTAAAACAAGACTCCATGAACCTTGGACATCTGTTTTAGAATTACTGTTCTTACCGATTGTTTTAACTTTGATTGTGAAGTAAATCAGTAGCTTAAACTGTTATTTGTGTGCCATAATAACTAATTCTCCCCTTGTTTAACTTGACCTTTAACTTCAATGGATTTTATCAACCAAAGGTTTTTTCCTTGCATGAGGCATAACTAACAAAAAATTAAGATGCATGCGCACAAAATCTCCATCATCATCTTGCCACCGTGCCTGAAAACACTAAAAACCATTTTAAAGAAAACTTCTGGCCATACTTCACCACATACGCCCAGAAAAGATGCATCAGAACTTTCAGTATGTTAAAACGTATGACAGTTGGTGTAATTCACAAACAAACCACAATTTTAGGTAAACTGAGTACCACATTCACCCTTTATTACCATACTTCACTATAATGTAAAATAGCAACGTAAATTAGCAACTTATGATGTCTCAAGTTTCATATTGAACCACTTTATACTAAACTAACGGGAAATATTTATGCACTGTGAACACATACTTTTCATACTTTTGTGAACACTGTGAACACGTACAGCCATACTTTTCTTTGATGACTTACTTTTCTTTGAGTTCCTCTGGTGATCCTTTATCAGGGAACATTGAAGAGATGGCATCAAAGATTTTATCAGAAGGGAACTTTTTTGGAAAGTCATTGCCTCGACCTAGGACAGAATATACATGTTTTTGAGCATACAACAAGAATGTGAAAACAGCATAAACAGGACACTGTATGCACTTCGCTACCACTGTATTCTCTGGTAATAAACTTTAAGTATAATGAGTATGCATCTTAATACATTTTGCTTAGGAATAGAAAAATATTTTTTGAAAAATTATATTAGAAGTCATAAATGTATAAATAATTGCACAGCCTTTAAAAACCAGTGCCTATTGGAGTACTTTTATTTAGTGTTTGCCATGCTAAGTGTTTAGTTTAAATGAAAATCAGCACCATATGTGGCCCTGTCTGTGAAAACCGAGCTATTTCAGTATGTTTTTTATGTTTTCTACTTAAAATCATATGCAGAATGTTGATATGCAGAAAACAGAGAATCACAAAAAAATAATACTTTAGCTAGGTTTTCACAGACAGGGTAACATATTTCCTGAAATGAAGCCACTGGTACAAGCCGGGACTTCACCGTCAAGCCTCAAAACTATGCCTTTTTAATAACTGTAAAAATTGCATAAACAAATGTAACATTCATGCTGCATCACTGAAATACACCAGTAAATTTGACAAAGCTGGAAAGCGGAAACAAAATGAAAGCTCTAATCACAAAATTATAGGGCGGGGGGGGGGGGGGGGGGGGATGGGGGGGAGAGAAATCTTCAACTCCTACTCTCAGAGTTAAGAAACTGGTCCTTGCGGGCATCTTCAGCAATGTCCTTTGCGTCACAGTTGTCTAGTTTGTAATCATGTTGGTCATCTTCGTCGTCATCATCTTCATTGTCACTATACTGATTGAGAGCATTCACCAACTCCACGAAGATCTCATCGTTTATAAAACCACATTCTGTTAAAAAAAATAATAAAAAATAAAAAAAGGCCATGAATAATTTGAGAGGTTACAATATGAGGAAAAACTGGCAGCTGAAATCTGGCCATTATAGCACCAATGTTTTTCTATTTTTCTATCTAAACAAGAGACTAGTGCTAGAAAAAGTGTGTCGACGGAACTGATTATATAAATATGTTGATGCATCATACAGCTTACATTCATCCCCAAATTGTAGCAGTACATGGTAAAAAAAAAAATTATTTTACCCCAAATGCCATTCAACAGAGTAACATTTTATTATGTCTCTGTGTACAGAATTCCCAGTTTTGACAATTGGTTTCAGGCTTTTTGGAATAAAGTCTGCTGCCATTATTGGGGATGAACTGGCCCTGCATCAAGCAAAGAAAACAAGGAATAAATGTGGTAAAAAAAAAAATAATAATAATATTCATGAATGGAACTAACTGGTACATCTCCTAAAGTTGCATTACAGCTATGCTTAATAGTGAAAGTAAAAGACAAAAGGGAGAGATCCCTGACCTCTATCTCCGTGAACTTTGCCATCATAATTCTTGATGAGCTCTTCAATAAAAGTGCCATCCTGGTCCAGGATCTCGTCTCCCATATAAGGGATGTTGTGCAAAACCGTCTCATCTTCAACCTATAATAAAGAACCCTGATTAGGCCACACATGGTTTCCATTATTGAGATTCTTTGCTAATTATGTGCTTTACCATAAAATTTTGTTGGAGCGGTGACCAGGAATACATCACAGGAACAGAAGCTACAGCATTCAGGGTTTTAAGGGGAATGACTTGTCTGGAGAATTCCGTAAAGCCACTATCTACTGTGCACTAAAAAAAAAAAAAAAGAAAAGAAAAAGAAATTCAAACGCATTAAACACTGCGATCTCACAAAGTTACACTTTAAATATTTGCTGAAATATAAGCTCAGTGCCAACCTCTCTTGTTCCACGTAACGAGCTCACGGGTGTCATGATGTGGACTGGCTGAATCCGCCGCAGTTTCCACTCCTGATTGAGAATGTCGGTGCGCTCGATAATCTTCTGTCTGTTGGAGCTGAACATGCTCTGTAAGGTCGGATAAAAAGCTCAGTTTCAGCACTTTACCCATGTTCTTATAACCCTGAACATGAGCCTTGAATATAAAGTAGAATGACTCGTACTGCTTTACGTTTATGATAAGTAGAAAGCGTTCTGAAGGGCTGGTTTGTCACTGTTCGCTTTGATTCCAGCTTGAATTGCAAATCATAAATCACATCCTAAACAGTTTCCAGATGCGTCTTTTCACACAGTTTATTTAGAATGTTTGACACATTTACTACACTATTTGGTAGTAATTAAAAAACTATTAAAAAAATAATTTAATAAACAAATTCACAAATAGCAACTTGGGACAGATCTCAACAGAAACTAAATTAGTCTTCATGTGATTTGCTTTTTAGGCTTGAAGCAATATTTTTTACAAAATGTATTCCAACATCCCTATACAACATGCATTTCCACGGATGTATTTTAATTAAAATGTTCTAGCTATAACAGTTGATTGAAGTCATTCTATGGGAATCCTACCTTCACTTCGTCTGCTCTTCTAAAACGCTTCAGCTGCCGTAAGCGCATGTACTCAGACTTCACTCTCCTCCTCCAGCACACTGGGCCTTTCTCCGATTTCTTCCCGGTCAAGCCCATGGTTTCCCTACAGAAACAAGCACCGGGTTTAGGGAAATTTGTATCCGAGAACATCTCTTTGCAATTACAAGCTGTTCATATCTGACCGAACATACGGGGAGCGCTCCATCCCAGCGCAGACGAGACGTGAAAGACGCTGACTAAGTGTGAAGTAATGACAGCAAGTTCACAAGTACAACATTACAGACAAGTTCATCGAGTTTAATCACATCACTCAGACTTCTGCAGCATTGGGACTGACAAGTTAGAACTAAAAGTTAAAGTGAACTGTTTGCTGTGACATGTTTTTCTGCAACATTAACAGAACCTGTTATTCGTGAGCAGATTTATGGGACTGACTTCTCCTGAGCATACATCTTTTTTTCCCTCAAAAGAAGGCAGCTTTTTAAAAACATCCCAATGCTGCTTTCTAAATAGGACAATACATTTCAGGACCAGACCTACTGCATTAAAAAAAGAAAAAAAGAAGAAAAAAAAAAAAGTTGTCTGTATGCAAAACTGAAAGATTCCTTAAAAATGGAACAAAGGGCTGGGAACAATTTGACCTCTGCAATTTTGTGCATGTTGTTTATACCACAGCATTGCTGATTTCTCAAAATTAAACAGCTAGATGTTGTTTAATTTTCTACAACAGCAACTCTGGGAGTAGTGCTGGCTGTAAAGCAAATGCCAGATTTATATAAAATGTGCACATACTGATACTTTACTGTTTTTATAGTAACAACTTATTCACTTATTCACATATGGAGATATTTCAAAGAAAGTCTCCAATGCCAGCTCTTTGTAACAGATGTAAATCTGTTTGTTTAAGGGTTTTATTTTGAATCTTCAGGAAGGCAGGCGGCTGCTGCATTTTACAGTTTCTCTCTATCAAGCTGCATTTTTCCGCTGTCTTGTTAACTTCAAGGGAACATGAAAATGATGGTTTATACAGAACAAGCCATAAATGAAACTTACTGGTTTCATGTATTTTAATGGAACAGCGCACACTGCCAGGTTTTTTTTTAATTCCTTACCTGAGCACCAGTGCATCATTAATTTTCAAATACAATATAAACATATATACCCACTTCTACTCACTATTATTATAAAGTATGTTATATTCTATGTTATCAAAGCACATAAAAACTGTCTCAAAAAACTTGTCAGGTGATTAAATGAAGACTGTGGGCAAGATCAAAAGTCTGGTCCTAAAGGGATTCTATTTATTTATTTTATTTTTAATCCTAGAAGGCTTTGACTTTAACATTAAAAAAATGAAATAAAACCAGACCTAAAACCACTGAATTTTGCTCCCCCCCCTCCCTCACCAGCTTTGGGGTCATTTAAGAACATCTCAGTAGTCTACTAATATAGGCTCAGAATGATCACGACACAAAAGGAGGAAAGCATATTACCACTTTAGATGAATTCAGTACTTGATTTAGATGAATTCAATACTATTGTCTACACACACATATATATTCGGAGACTTTCCATTTTGATCATGTGCTGTTACACATACATTATATATACTCCTAAACTGTGTATACATTTTGGGCTGACTGTGGGTATGTACACAATGTGTGTATGAATATAAAAACCCACAATAAAATGAAAATGTGTTTAGGTGCTTGACAATAACTATAACTGCACTGGAGTATCCTAAATTGTTATTACGCACTCGAAAGAGCTTTGCACCTTTGGGAGAAAAAAGAAAAAAAAATCAATATATAGATAAAATAAGAGAGGTTCCCACTGAAGATACTTGATTGCCTGCTTTCTGCCAGATACAGTAGCATTCCCTGTTTTATTGGGAGCAAACTAGGAGCCAGTTTGCTGTTTACTGAAACATAAAACTACCCCCAAAACTTTGGGGCACAACACCATGGCAAATCCATCAACATAATGGGATAAGCTGTTCACTTTGATCTCTAGGAAACGTCAAGGGCAAAAACTTATGTCAGGCAAATCAGCAAGGTTCAATTAATGTCAGTGGATATGAAATTTTTACAAAGTTAAGCATTAATCAAACATCATGATCAAATATTAAGATTTATGCTCGTATTGTGTCATTTTAAAAGAAGAACTAGAAATGTAAGGGAGGGGGGGGATTTCAGCTTAAACCAGTTCTTGAGTCAGTTTCTTCCTCCTTAATGCCAAACTCAAGCATTCACTCAGATCTTCCTGTGAAGTGCTCCTTCATAACCTTGACTCTTGACTGCTCGTGTAGTCACAAGTTTAATCGTTAATTACCTCAAAACCAGATTATTAAGAACTTGTCGCGGATATTTAAGAGAGCAAACAGGTTTTTGATGTAGATTATTATTTTAATAGCTGACTAGCCTGTAACTTCAATAAGGTTACCTGGCTAACCTGATTTAGCTGCTACAGCTGTAACAACACGGCACTTCCGCGTGTTTGTCTTACCTTCAGAAGTCCAGTCCACATGAAAAACTCAAATATACAGGGTTTAGGCTGGAAACCAAGCCGCAGGGGAAAAATTAGCAGGCGGCTAAGCTAAGCTAAGTCGGCTAACTAAGCTATGAACACTGAAAGGGGGGGGTCGCTTCACCTCCAATACCGGCAACCTCGCTAAACAAAGCCAAGAAAAGCGCCTCTCAGCCCGGTTTCCTCCCCAAGCTTCGCGCCTCTCGAGGTCCCTCAAAGTGTACTTTAAATCACGGAATTAATCCTGACATAAAATGAAACTGTCTTATAAATCTAAATATTTCCGTTGCTGTAACTATTCAAACCCGCTTTCTCTCCGCTCTCTCTAAACCCCGCCCATTTTGGGGCGCTGCAGAATCAACGAGCGCCAAAACAAACGGACGAATCACAGCATCCCACATTTACGATTCTTAATATCAAGCATTCTGATAGGACAGATCAGGCATTAGAAAAGTCCAATCAGACGCTTCTCTGCGTGAGAGGCCCAGAATGAGGGACATGTGGAGAAGTTCTCCTTTGTTCTTAGGTTTTTGAAAGAACACAGTTTTTGTGTATAAATAAACGCAACCCTTACACGACCAGTATGACCTTATTTATGTGTTCATTTATAATTGTCAAACAAATTGTGGCACTAAAGCGCCTTCGAAGCTTTTTTTATCATTATGTTTATGCAAATGAAATGACCGGTGTTCCTTCTTCAAAAAATATATTATAAGCCGTAATATCTTTCTTGAGGTATTGATGGCATGTGAAATGCATTCTTTTCATTTTTGGGGTCTTAGCGTCAACGTAAACATGCCAGTTAAACATGCCTTGTAGCCTTTAGACTCTTTGAACTTGGGTTCATCCGGTATATTAAGCTCCGCCCTTTCTCTTGACGTAACAGGCAACGCGGTGTCGACGTCATTCTGCTGCCGGAAGTGGGTCCCCCCTTCGTCGGTGTTATTTTATTTAACAATGTACATGCATATATACATATATTGCGTATACGTTTCGCACACACAGATCACACGTTTTTATTGAAACCAGCATTAAACTTTTCATCAATTTGACTCCCCATGTGCATCAGTAAGCTTTGGCTATCCATGACCCTACCACCACTTGGATTCCACAAGTCCTTGGATTACTTTTGGTCCATCCTTCCCACTGCAGCCTGGGAACACACCTTAAGAGTTGCAGTTTGGGAGTTGCTCTAGCCACTCGTCTATCCATAACAAATTGGCCATTGTAACGAAATATATTACACCTGTAGGTCCTGCGAGAAGGGCAAAATTATAATGGCTAGATCACGGAGTCAGAGCAACTCCAAAACTGCAGCTCTTGTGGGATGTTCCCAGACTGCAATGGTCAGTAGTGGTAAGCGCTGTGGGCTTACACCTCCAGGATCTGGGTTCTATTTCCATCTCGTGTCTGTGTGTGTGGTGTACGCATGTTCGCATGCTTGGTGGATTCCTCCAGTTTTCTCTCGACATGCAGATTAGGGTAACTGGCATTTCCAAATTGCCCGCAATATACATGCGTGTATGCGTGTGCATACACCCTGTGATGGATTGGCGACTCTGTACAAGGTATGCCCTGCCGTGTGCAAATCTTAAAAGGCTCCAGGCCCCCCATGACCCTTTACACAGACTAAGCCATATAGAAAATGAATGAATAAGGTTTCAGACTAAATTATGAAACAAGGTACTCAAAAATTTAAATGTTTCACACACATGTGAGCAGGAATCTGAGAACTTGTAATAAAGTTTAATTTAAACTTCTCATTTGCAGTAGCAAGTATGAACATGCTACTTGACTGGTAACACTTAAATTTTATTAAACACTCTATGAATAAATTATTCACGCTGCTCTGTTAAATCAGGCTTGTTTCAGAACTAAAATCTATCCATCTATATGCATCTTAATGGAAATGCACAACCTTGAAAAGAAGGACAGCCATTTGGTTCCCTTTTTTTATTTAAAAAGATTTTGAAAAGAAAATCTAATAAACAGTGCTTTGGAATGAACAGAACTTTCTGATTTCAGAAACTATGCTTACTGCAAAATCACGTCAGACACCAGCGGTCTGCGTTTTATCACGCATCAGGACAGGTTGAAAGTTCTCTAAAAACCTTTAGAGTTCATCTTTCCTCTGTGATAATTTTGTTGCATGTTCTTCTAAGAATTTACTTAAACTCTCCACATTTCTTTCACCACCTGAAAATTGAATGGGATTCTGCTTCTTGTTACTGGGGGCAAAATATATCGTAGGAAATCCTTCCACTTTGTAGGCCTCGTGAGGCACGTCATTGGCCGTGGTATCCATTTTGGCGATCACCAGGTTCTTTTCATTTTTGTATTTCTTTCCAAGAGCGAGGTACTCAGGCTCAAGCTTTTTGCAGTGACCACACCATGGTGCGTAGAACTCAATCAGCACGTCCTTCTTTGTGTCCATGACGATTTCATCGAAGGTTTTCCCGACGACAACCTTCACAGGTCCTTTGTTGTTTTTGGGAGTGGGTTGCGACTTGACGATGGGCTTCAGTTTGCCTGTTACAGAGTAATGATACATATAGGTAACTAATAAGGACTAGTGAAGGGCTTGTATTAAAATGTAATACTGGAAGTGTAGTAGTTACAATTATATTCAACAAAAAACACCATCTGCTAATGTAATTAAATTAGTTCTTAAATGTTAGATTTGTGTACGTCCTTTTCATCTTTAAATTACAACTCTTAAAAAAATTTTTTTTTTTTTAAAATCAACCCTTACATTTTTCACAGCACTACCTCTAAATTAAATTTATTGCCTTTGATATCTATGGGAACAAAAATCTCTTTAAAACAAAAGTTCCTACACAGTAATGGTGTGCTGTACTAGCATTACTAGTTTTAGAACCCATGTAGAAGCACACCGACTAGCAATATCCTGCAACTCCTTACTCACCTTTTTTGAAGGCCAGAACGAATTCCCGAAGCACATCAGAGTCAAACTCCTCCGGCTCCATTGCATACTTCTTCCCTGATTCCCCAAGAATGCCGACATTCACCTCCTCACCGCTCTCACTGAGACCGAAGCTCTTCAGCTCATCAGCGTAGTCTTCCTCATCTGCGATGGCGAATGTATACTCTGGGAAGTCCTTGGCCACCTCCAACACTTTGCTCCTCCAGTACTGTGTGGCTGTGTGCAAAAAATCAAGACCATTAAAACACTGCTTAAAAAAAAAAAAAAAAATCCTTGGTCATGAATGCAAGTGGCACATCCTGATGCTCAGTTAAACAGTATCTCTATAGATGTATTTAATGAAGGCGGGCTTTATACAGGCTTTTAGGCAGGAGTTTTCGTTTTTCTAAGTGCCGGGGGGAAAAAAAGCTACATTTTAATAATAGTGACTACTGTAAGTCATAGGCAATTGTTACAACATAATATAGTGCTGGCACTTTGCTAGCAGAAAAGAAATGTATGAAATAGAAAGCAGAAACACTGCTGTGGAATAATTCCCAATAGCCCATTTTTCATGTTAATTGCTGAATCAACAAAAGTTTATTTTTTATTTTTTTATTTATTTTTTTTTTTTTTTAGAGTTGGCAAGTCAAGTTAATGGGATTTTGTACACACTGAATGATCCGATTCAGTACAGCATGTGTGCGCAAACACTTGGACACTAGGATGCACATGCGCAAAGACTGGTTTCTAGAATGTTCTCGTGACCAAGGGATTAAAATATTGTCTGGAATTTGTAGAAAAGAAAATACATCACCTACCCACTCTGTAATCAAAACTGAAGTCCACACCGTAATACACAACCACGAGAGGACGACTGGAGTAACGCTTCTCAGCATTGCTCTGTTTTCTGTGTCCCACTAACGGCAGTGTGTGCTTCTTAAAGAAATCTTGAATCTCTGTGGCAGTTGTGGAATCCTTGGTGGGACAAAACATATATACTTAAAATAAATAAATAAACTTAAAAAACATGCAACGTAGATCAGACAGGTAACTCCACTGTACAGCATTTTAAAAAAGGCAGCTAAAGATGAGCATTATTTTATAGACTGCATTACTTATTCTTTTTGGCTGTGTAACTGCCTTCTTTCAAACTGTTTTGTTTTTTTTTGTGTTTTATTTATGCTATTATGATTATTTTTTTCTGATTTATATACAAGTTTTTCTCATACCAAAACTGTCCACTTTATTAGGAACACATCTCCTGATCATTATCCGTCTCGTGTGAATCCCTGTGTCTGACAGGAATAAAGTATGTTGAGATGTTTTTTTTGCTCACCATTGGACGTAAAGAGTGATTATGTATAGTAAGTTACCATAGACTTCCCATCAGTTCAAACTAGTCTGACCATTGTTCTCAATAATGCATAAGTCACTAGATTTTTCATTCATACCATTGTATGTAAACTCGAGATTGTTTTTGGGGGAAAAAAGAAGATTCCAAATGCACTTTGATATTTAACGTGAACATGAACTGAAGCTCTTGACCTGTGTCTGTATTATCTAATGCACTGCTTTGCTGATACATGATTTGCTTATTGTATAATGATCAGAGTTCTATCATGTTCTACAATCATCACTACCCCCACCCACCTCATTTGTAATTCTCAAAAGACATCCTGGGACTTACTTTAATAGTTAAGGTCTGAGATGAAGGCTCGTACTTCGACCTGAACTTCTCTGGCTGAAGCATGACCACTTGGCCAGGTGAGGCCTTCAGGAACTTGGCGACTTCGTTAGTGAACGTGTGCCGAAATTTGTAGTCATCTCTAAGAGTGTTGCCTAAAATCAGGTAAGAAATAATAAATTTAAAAAAAGTTTTAAAAACATGTTTTTTATTTAATATATAATGTAGACACAGATGTGACAATCACAATATTAAAACACAGACCATGCAGTCGACATAGACAGGTTGTTGTAGAGTTGTACAGCTTACTGGTACTGAAAGAGTACCAGTCCCTATTCCCATATAGACATTACAGTATAAGCAGTATAACAATATTAAAATGCTAGGACCCGACAGTAGTGCCATTCTGATTATAATACAAGGACATTTTGTCGGTTTTGATCAAATTGACAAAGTAACGCAGTTGTAGCAAGATTAATGACAGTAAGATAATTTCCAGTAAGTGCTTTGAACTTATTTTTAGCCTAACAAAACAAGTGTGGTGGTTCTCTTGTTTTTTTTTGTTTTTTCCTGTACGCAAAAAAAATCTGCTTCATGTATAAATAACAGCCGAAAAAAACTGGCATACGCAGTTTACGAGCATATACTGTTATGCTTTTATCTTTGCATCATGATGAAATTTTCTTTTTTTCGCACTTGCTTTAAACCCTAGTACCCTTTCAGTGCGTGCATGTCCGGTAAACCTTTAGAAGTTCTATAACCCTACTATTGACTACCTACTTTGGACCATTTTAAAGAGGTCCCATATTTCACTCATATTTCCTTTAACAAATTTAAACAGATTTCAGAACCCCCAAATGTGGTTAAAATGTGGATTTTGCATTCTGAGAAAAAGTACTTCTCTAAATCAAGTTTAATGAGAAGTGTGAAAGTTCAAAAACAGATGTTAATTCATTATGTAATTGTTGATGATGAATACAAATTAAAACCATGAACTATTAAAGGAATTTTAAATTACAACACATGCAGGTAAGGTAAAAAAATTAATTAGAAGTTAAATCTTATACTATGTAGTAGTTTTATGGACTAATGAATTAATGTACTCACTGCTGTGATGAACTAGTATGCGTCATCCTTCTTCAATTCTACATTTTTATTTAATCAGGGCATAAGTCTTTATAAGGTAACAATGTTAATAAACTAAAAAAATTATTCATTTTTTTCCCATATAAAAAGTAATGCAACATACAGAAACCAGTTGGGCAAAAATTAAGTACAACTTTTCTGCAACCACAATATTCAAGAGAAAAATTAGCAGGCAGGTGATAATAATGAAATCAGATTATTGAATAAGATGATTAGTTAATCAAGAAACGCAACCATCTCTATAAAAGCAAAACCTCAAACAGGTTGGTGCGTGTTTATATTTTGCCAACTAAAAATTATGTTCGACATGACTTCAAAGTTGCAACTGTTGCTGATCACTAAATCGGTGAAGGGTTACAAGTCCATCTCCAAACAAAAAAGGTTGTGGAAATCTGTTGTGTTTTTGTCCCTTGAGAGTATTATTTGGTTTGACCGTGCAACCCCCATCCCCATGACTATACTTGTTAGTTTGGATACATTTTTGACCAGATGAAGCCAGTTTGACAGTAAACTGTACACTGGAATAAGCTTCTTCCACTATCCAGTCCCACTCATGTCCACACTAGCTAGGAGAGATTGCTCCAGACACCATTACCAATTGATGATTATCAGCCTGGGAAAAATCCTGCCAGGCACTGCAGTAGACAAAGCATCCTCCATTTAAGTAATGCTGGTCACTGAGCATTCATAAGAAGTGCTCTGTTGGTGAACACAGGCCTTTTCACTTCATGCTCTCCATTTCACAAACAGCGATTAAAGCTTCTATCACCAAACGAGTGGATTTTAGAAATTGTCAGGTCCTTAAACAGCGTAATGTGGTAAAGTTATTAGATTGCACTGTTATTGCAAAAAAAGTTACTTAGCATTTATGTTGCATCAATTTTTATTTTTGTTATAAACAGCGTAACCTAAATATCATTGATGCGGACGACATGTAACTTCGCTGTGTTTATTACATCATGTTTATGACTTAATTGAATCTGCCGTTCATTAGTATTTAACCAAACTGTTAAAACTTTGCAATGTCCTTAATACATTTTTGGTATAACTATGGAACAAGGGACTAGTTAACTACTGCTGGTCATGTAGTAATAAATAATAGCTGTGCAGTCCCTACAATATACTGGTACTTACAAGCTTCTTGATAGACCTCATAGGCAGCATCCTCATCACTGGAGAACACACCAACAATCACAGCATCATCCCCATCCTTCACCAGTTCCTGAATTTGTTTCACAGCCTGCACCTGCTTGGATGGAGGGCCTGCTTGCTCGCTCATGTAATCAACAATACCTGGACAAAACCATTTTTACACCAGTAAGTTATGACCCCATATAAAACACAGACACTCTACAGCATGCAACAGTATCACAAGTCAACAACATGACGTACCGAATTTCTCGCGTGGTCCATTGTAGTCGAACACTTTCCCCTTCCTGAAGATTTTGAGTGTCGGGTATCCCGTTACATCAAACCGAGAGGCGACATCGGTCTCTGTAGTGGCATCGACTTTAGCCAAAGGAATAGGAGGCATTCGATTGCCGAGTTCCTTTGCAGCCTTTTCATACTCAGGAGCGAGTCTTTTACAGTGACCACACCTGTTTATTCATGGGAGTGCTAATTAAACAATTGAAGTAGACAAACAGTGCATCAGATGGTCTTATATCGTGTAAAGTACCAACCAGGGCGCATAAAACTCCACCAGAATGATGTCTGCATTATTAACCACATCATCAAAGTTGTCCTTTGTCAGTACCAATGTGGCCTCTGGAGGAGGTTTCCAGTCTGGCTGTGCAACTTCTTTAACCCGGTCGACAATAGCTGGAATAATGAGATCCAGATTAAAACACAGTAAATTTACTTCCTGGATTTTCTTAATTATAAGATTTTAAATGATTTCTCAACTGTGCTGCATCATATTTTAAAGATTTCCTTGTAAAGCACGTTGATTTCAGAAACAAAATTTAAAAACTCGCACGAGTGCAAAAATGTGTACACAAATTACTGTAATATGATACACAGAAACAAGACATTTCGTGTGTTCACCTTCCTAAACATATTATTCTTTATAATAAAAATGTGTTGGATCAAATGGTAAATCTTAAAAACAGAGTTTGTTAACCAGTTTAAAAGTTTACATCCCCCTTTCTGTATCTGAATATAAATACTCTCATATGGTGTAAGAAATGTCCATTGACTTCATATCTTCTTTTGCATTCCACTTCTGATCATTGTGCTTTGGACTGACTTTCTGCAGGATGAATACACAATCCAAATGAAAGAAGCCACCAAGCCAATACAAAGCTAAAAAAAAACAAATATCAAAAATTCTGAAAATATCTGGCGAGAAAGAAACGTCTTTTTGAAACTGTAAATATTTATAGAAGGGGGGTGTTCAAGTCAAACTGGGACTTGAAGACATTTTTCATCGAGTAAAAGGAATAAAACCGATTGACTCCTACAGAAGACAGTACACTGATGAGACTAAGCCGCAATAAAACATTTGTATGGTGCAATTTTTTTATGGAAGGCCGTACCATTCCGGTTAAGGTGGCTCAGAGCCCACTGCAGTGAACATTCAGCACGTGGAACGCCTGACGCTTGAAAATCGTAAAAGAACTTTGACACGAAAACTTTGTCTGCGACAATTTTATGCATAATCATTCATCAAGATCACTTGCACGTTACAGGAACTCAGCTGGGAATTATTGTCACACCCCCTTACAGCCCTGACCGTGCTCCAAGCCATTTCCACATGTTTGGGCATTAAAGGAGTCCCTGGGAGGCCAGCGTTTCAGATGTGAAACAGGCAGTCCAATCACAGCTCTGACATACTGAGAACTTTGGTGTCCAAGCAATAGTAAAATGCTGGGATAATTGCATTAGTGTAGCAGGAGATTATACAGAGAAATAAAGGGAGTATTTACTCTCATAACGGTGTTCAGCACCATCAAACATCCCAGTATGACTTGAATACTCCTCTTATTAAAAAAAAAATAAAGAAATTGTATAAAAAAATAAAATAAAAAATTAAAATTATATTTATACCTTCAATAATCATACATAAAATGCAAGTGATATTTGTGTGAAAAAGTTTAACTGTAAAGTGGAAAAAACTTTAGCTCGCTCAAAGAATATCAGATGGGTCTGGGTAGATACTCATGGTTTCAGTATCAGTATTGGAAAAGAAGTGGTATTGCACAATCCAAGCATTTGCAGTCAAATGTAAAAAAAAAAAAAGAAAAAGAAAGATTTGTACTGCAGCCATTTTGAGCACTTGAAATGTGAATCTAAATTAGCAAATAAGGTTTAAGTGTTTAGAATCAGAGTGGGACAATAACATTACATACTAACGTTCATACTGCAGGCATTTATTCAAGAACCAACTCAATTTTTTTTTTTTTTTTTTTTTTTTTTTTTTAACACTTCCATACTTAACACACTCACCTTTTTCAGTTCGCTCTCCGTCATAGTCCACCGCCTCTCCCTTTTTCAAAATTTTGATAGTAGGATATCCAGACACATCGAATTTACTTGCAAGTGCGCTAGCCACAGTGGCATCTACTTTAGCCACGGGGATCGGAGGATCGTTTTCCTTTAGTGTCTGAGCGATTTTCTCATACTCCGGTGCAAACTGCTTGCAGTGGCCACACCTGTTAGAGGGGAAAAAAAAAAAAAAAAGTAGCAGGTGTTTGCACAGTGAAGCACGTTATAAAGCCCCAATACAACCGCTCACTGCAGGAAATTACCATGGTGCATAGAACTCTACCAGGACGGTGTCTTTGTCCTCTATGAATGTGTCAAAGTTGGCATCAGTGAGAACCAATACACCGTTTTCTTCTTTGACCTCAGTGCTGTCCTCATCGCCATCGTCGTCATCATCGTCGTCGTCGTCATCATCATCTTCAATGTCAGTGTCAATTTCTTTACCGAGTTCTTTTCCTGAAATTCATAAGACATTAGCAGGCTAAGCAGGTTTTTTTTCTTCTTCTGTTAAGTAAGGCTGGTCACATAATCATATAATTTCAATGCTGTAATGTTTGTTACAATACACTTCTGTTAGGGATTATGGATATAACAATGGTAAGACTGACTGGAAACCACAAATGTTAAGGTAACACTTTTTCCTTTTTTTAAGATTCAAGAAAATGTTTTTCTAAAAACATTAAATATACTGTAGGCATCATTAGGTATTGATAAATTAGAAATAATTGCACAGCACCATCATCATATTGTGGATGAATCACACTTGTAATAATTACAAATTAATTGGAAATAAGCACCCCCCCCTCCCCCCCAGACAAGAAATTAAAAACCATGAAACTGAGTCTCACTTTTTTTTTTTTTTTACTACAAAACAACACAAATTTATTATGATGCATAACTAAATAATTTGCATCACCGAAACGTCTGAGAATCACTATGTGACACTTATCTCTCACTCTTATTATACAATGGACCTAAAAGCATATTAACTAGCTATCAAAACACAGAGTTTAGTTCCTTACTAGTTTTAATTAATTTTTCTTGAAACCGCACACACAAAATGTCTAATCCAATATAAATACAGCAAAGTCTTCACAATGTGCTGGCAGAATGCTACCTTTGCGTAAACTCAGAACAACTTTATTCAGGAGTGATGACTGACCACGGGGGACCTGAGGACACTTTGGGTTTGTCCACAGACTTGATCAGAGAACAAGCATTTGAGAAAATCAGGATAAGTACATGCACATCTCCAAGGTGAGCATAAAGTCCCTTGTGCATTATGTACAATCTGGTCTTGAAATCGATGCCAAATAGAAACAAGAGTTAATTTTTATGTATATAATTCACATTAAACAAAATGTTTGTATGTTTTTTTTTTTTTCATTTTATGATTATTTTCTTCTCTTATGTAAAGCACTTTGAATTACCATTGTGTATGAAATGTGCTACACAAACATGCCTTACCCTACCTAGCATAAGTTGTGCATAATACATGATGGTAAAATCATGAAAAAAAAACTTTATGATTACCCCATAAAACAAAAAAGTCTGTTGTATACAGAAAAATAAAAAGATAAAAGACTAGAAGCAAGATTAACCAATGCATTGTTCTGTATTGCAGTATATTTAATGTGAAGTGAATCACTTTGCTGCAAACTGGATCTCAAGGGGGGGGATGTAATGCTGCTTATTAGTTTTGGTCCCATAAGTGCACTTTTATTTTATGAATTGAAATATATGCACGTTTTTTATCCATCATAGAAGTATACTTCCTGTACAAAGACAGGTTACTTGCTCTGAGCATCAGAACAAAATCTCTAATCATACTTTTTCACCAAAATGAGCTGAACCTTCATGCCAAACCATTAAGATGTACAGTACATTAATGATGATGATTATAATAATAATAACATGCATCTATGCAGTCTATCAGAAGACTTTTAGCTAATTAATGCAGGATGGTAAACGTGTAAGACTGAATGATTTTCCCAGTTATTCCTCACCCTCGTCCTCTCCCGTGCTGATGGTAATGAAGTGTGCTAACCCGAGCAGCACAATCAGCAGCAACGCCAGCTTCTTCATCTCTATGCCTCTTCCACAGGGCCTTACCTCCTCTTCAAACCTTTCCAGCTAGCTCTCACACACACAGTGCACTTTTCTGGAAATGCAGGCTTGATTTGGTGAGGTTTTTGCTGTATAAACTAATTTCTATCGTTTTGTAAACCAAGCCTTCTGACTTAGCCTCTAAACACGTCTATCTGAAATGCCTTCGCTTCGCTTCTCGGCTCCACTCCGCGACTCAAACTTGTCTGACTTGCCACGCTCTGATTGGCTGACGGGCGCTGGCCTCCACCAATCAGAAGTCGCCACTCAAGACCGCACTGCACGTACGTTCTGAGCTCTGACTGGATAAATGTCGAGTAAGACCCAACACTACAGGATGACGAAAACCACACACAATAAACTTTATGTAAAAGAATGTAACTGTTTATTGAGAAAAAGTACGTGTTACTAAGTAGAGAATTAGATCAAATTTAATCAAATAACAGCAACTGAAAAAACAACAACATTATTTTACATTATTAGTGACCAAAAGCCTTCACATGTTCTAAACAAGACACACACTCGTCTGTCTAGTTTATTCAGAATACCTGCACACTTGGGCATTTATGCAGTTATCACTCACTCATTATCTATACCGGTGTACAGGGTAACTCTATCCGGGGTGCCAATCCATCACAGGTCACACACACATACACTGTCTATACACACTCACATGTTCATTCTATACTACAAGCTATTTGGGCATAACAGTTATGATCTGTCTGACGTGCATGCCAGAAGTGGGGGGTACCGAAGAAACAAGTGGAAAGAACATACAAACTCCATGCACACAGACCCTGAGGTGGGAATTAAATCCTGTAAGTGCAAGGCCACTAAGTCACATGCTGTCCCATTCAGTTATCCTGTGAGCCAAATATGTAACTGCAGCACAGTGCAAAAGAAAAATTTCCTTCTGGCCCTCAATTTTAGTTATTCTGCCATAGTTACATGTGGCAGAAAGGTATCATAAAGAATAAAAGAGAAAGTTTAAAGATCGTGGGACCAGCAGTGTTGTACTGTTTGGAGATGTTGTCACTGACAAAAAGCCGGGAAGCAGAGCTAGAGGTGGAAGAGCTGAAGATGATGTGATTTGGGGGTGACAAGAATGGGCAGGATTAGGACTGAGTATATTAGAGGAAACAGTGCAGACGGAGGAAGCCAGATTAAGATGGTTTGGACATGCACATAGGAGGGATGAGGAGAATGTTAGATGGCCCAAAAAGAGAGTTTATGAATGGGGTGATGGAGGACATGCAGAGGTTGGAGTAACAAAGAAAGATGGAGACAAAAGGTGGCGACCCCTAACTGGAGCAGCCAAATAAAAAAAAAGGAAGAAAAAGTTAGTTTTGCCAGAGTCCCTGCTTGCACACTGCACATAATATACTGTACATTTACCTTATACATGTAACTGTGACCATACTTAAGTGTTATCTCTCTTCTTCTTCTATCTCTCGTCCTCCTCTCTCTCTTTCTTGGCACTACACATGGCACTCCTTGGCTGGCATTATTTTTTCCATTCCACCATTTGCCTTGGCTTGCTCATCAGGGACAATCTGATTATTTTGATCCATACATATTTTTCCTCACCCGTTTCATACTCATTTTCCTAATTTTCTTTTTATTCTATAAAGCTGCTTAGGGACAATGGACATTGTTAAAAGCTATGTAAATACAATTAAGTTGAATTGAATATTCACATCAAACATAATAATGGAAGAAAAACAAAAGGTATGATCTGTGTGACTTAAACTGTGACATGGATTTTGGTTCTGCACCAGATGGACTGCTTTGAGTATTTTAGAAACTAGCAGTTTCACACATCAGTCTCTAGAGTTTACAGAGAATAGTGGGAAAAAAAAAACATCTTTCATGTTGAGCGTCTGCAGGCTGAAACACCCTTGTTGTTAAGAATGATCAGGAGAATGACCAAACTGGTCTGTGCTGAAAGGAAGTCTAAAAAGATCTCTTTACATTTGTGGTAAGCATAAAAGCATCACACAGGAATCATTGGCACAGACTCATCCAAACTGTACAGCTGAAGATTGAACAAAGTCCAGGACCAGGCTTTTTTCTTTCTACCCTTAAACCGTACAGTTGGGGTCAGTTTGGAAGATTTACCTTTTCACCGGTATCTGTATGGTTTGAATTGTGCTGCTGCTAAATGTCTGGCTGATAGTATTATAATGTTATGTTTGGTATCAGTGTTTTGTTTTATTATTAAGAAAAAAATGTTTTTTTAATTTTATTGAATGCATCTTATGAATGTTATTATTTTGAATTTGTGTCACACATTAGAAATTGAACAGTGAAATAAATGGTGAAATATATAGTTTTGCAAAAGACCAATTTCAGGGTTCTTCCTTAAGGGTGAACGATTGAATGTTTGATATTTAAATTTAAGTACATGTATATTAATTTTCTGAAAACGTTCAGGTTTTTATTCATTTGTAAATTTTGCCTGAAATAAAACAAAAACAAAACAGGCATACACAGTCAGACATGGAAGTGATTATTCTTTAAACATGCCAAAAATACTGCATCATTGCATCATAAGCTATCTTATACAAAAAGCATCTTATTTAAAAAAATAATAAACCTGCATTTTAGTGTTAAGTTTTGAACAACATTTTTTGATACAACACAAAAAAGTAAATAATGTAATACATCTTTGGCATTGATCCACTACATCAAAAGATTGGAGAACATTTTACACTCTACATCCAGAACAACACAGTTCACATTGAGATTTTTGCACTCAAAATCAAGTCCTAGCTGACACGATTTATTATATTACATAATTTAACATGGAGAACTATAAAAATCCTCAACAACACTGACCTGGAATATTTACATCTTCCCTTTCAGCCTGTTTGTCTTGTTTTTCTACATGTGTTTCATATAAACGTTGTTGTCTAAATGATTTTCTGCAAGATTGATGGTTTGTGAGCATCTCAGATGGAGAGATGAAACCTCATCATAGGGAGATGTGATGTTAAAGCTTTATTCTGTATTCTATAATCACAGTTATCACGCTCCCTTGGTATCTTAAATGATTGCGATCTATTTGACTTTAGCATCTCACTGCTTTCAATATGAGCTCTGACGGTTCGATGTTTGCGTAGAGATGTTCCAGAGTCCTTTAACGTCTTTACGTGGGATGTGGAGGTTCTCAGATGAGCCTTTCGATCTGTGTAAATTGCAGAGTCTCTGATTGTTTCTCCACTTTCTCTAATGTGCTCCTGGGTGTCGGATTCAAGTAGTGACCTTGAAATAAAACAAGTACATATTTACAAAGCTGGCTTTATTTACATGTTTGATACATGTTTACATCATACAGATGTCTCAATAATACAGTCCAACCATAGCATTGGGAAGTTAAGTGTTTTAAACACCTACAAATCACTGCATTTATTTGAAGTGTATCTAAACTAAGGGGAAATTTCCCCTTAGTTTAGATACACTTCAAATAAATGCAGTGATTTGTAGGTGTTTAAAACACTTAACTTCCCAATTTACCTAAACTTGGTTTTCTCATCAGGGTATAAAAAATCACCACACACACTTGGCATGATTTCCATTTCCTCCATTCTGTTTTCATCACCCATCTATAAAATATGAATTAATACAGAATAAACACGATAAGTGTACAGTTAAAGGAAAATCCGCAATAAAAGGTCATCATTACATAGCCTGATGTGAAATGGAGTCATTCTTACCACCATCACTATAACAGCACATCACAAAATGTTTTACTTGTGTCATACCAAAATAAATTGCCAATGATTACGTTTCTTTCATTAAAAAAGACTAAAACCTTTTTAATTCGAATTAAAATTAAAGATGTGGAATACAAATTGGACAAATGAAGACAAATTTGTTCTTGTTCTGCCCTACATTATAGCAGCTATAATTATATATATATTCCCTCACAAGCTTGTCTTAAAATGAGTAACACTTAAAACAGTTTGTAACTTTAATAAGCCCTCCATAAATCTTATTGAGTATTGCAAAGTGCTGACAATAAATACACAGCCCTACAAAAAGATGTAGTCCGCCTATTATTAGTTTTAAAATCTGTGATGGACAGTGAATTAACTGTGACCAGAAATGCTAATATATTGAAAAGTTTATAAGTTCTGTTATGGAAAATAAATCATCACTTTCTGACTAATCAATTTCAAGAAGGTAGATCTTCTAGATCATGGAATAAAGATAAATAGCTGGAGTAAAAGAGATAGTTAAGTAGTTATAGTGTCTACCTCCGAGCAGAAATCATATGCTGAATGGAGTGAAGTCTGGTGCTCATAGTTGTCCTGGTCTTCATCACTACTGGAAATGACATTGAGCTTGAGCAGGAGCTCATCAACAAGATCCTCAAACTCTTCCAGGACAAAATTCTGTAAAAAACAAAAACAACAACAACAACAACAACAACAAAAAACAGAAATGTTAATGCTTTATACAATCTGGTTTGTAATGATTTACGTTCTCAATCACCATAATAATAAAGTCATAATAATAAATAATAAAATACTAAGCACGTATCTGGATTTAGCTGTGGTTACTGCCTTATAAATGTTCTTTTATGCATTCTGTAAAGTTTTGAGCCAGTGACTAAGCTAAAAGCACAAACACCTCCTGTATAGAAAAGTTTAAAGTATAAATGTTCCTTACGTTCCTGTTGGTATGAACAGTCCATTTCTGCCTGCCTTTGCCAACAAGTGACAGAGCCACATCCCAGATATAAGTGCAGAGCTCAGAGACCGTCAGATGATGTTTTCTCCTTTTATATTTTGCACTTTTCACAACTGAACAAAGTACACCTGTTACCTGTTAAACATCAATGCAAATGAAAGAATCAATTAAATTCAAGTGCCAGTGTGTATTATAGTGTTCCACTCATAAGGAATTCTTTCTGTGAACTTGCTACACGTACCATTGCTTTCGCTGCAAAAGACACAATGCAGATGAAAGCTCCGTAACAGCAAAGCATCCAAGAAGCTTGATTTTTGCGCAAGTCACCAAACTTTCCGATGCCGAACCCATTTATGATAACAGATTTTGGTAAAGCGACCAGATTCATCAGAGAGGAGAGAGCAAAAAGAAAAATCATGGCAATTATCTGAAAAGGAAAAGCGAAAAAAATCAAGTAGGTTGGACAACTTTATTTTTTGATTGATGTGTGTGTGTGTGTGTGTGTGTGTGTGTGTGTGTGTGTGTGTGTGTGTGTGTGTGTGTGTGTGTGTGTGTGTGTGTGTGTGTGTGTGTGTACCAGAGGCCACAGCAGGCTGGACAAGAGGGCTATCATTGTAGATAATGCTGTGGTCATCGCTTCATTTAGTCGTAGCAAGGAGCAACATTTAATCAGAAGAATGAACATAAGGAATCCATAGAGGAAATTAATGCGCTGTTACAGACAAGAATACATACAAAGATTAAAAGATTACAAAATAGTCACAAATTTTCTTTTGATTAATTTAAACCAGTTTTTATCATACCATCTGAAGATATGAAGAAATTAAATCAAACAATTATGGTGAGTAAAGACAGATGCTGTCACAAATCAGTGTAATTACTTCCTATTTGCTTCCTGGTTTTCTTGATTACTGATATCCATGTTTGCATGGATGCATGTTTTGAACCATAATAAAAATACTCAAATACAAACTGTACAGTAACGGATTAAAGAAACTATGACATCCAGGTATCGCTGGCTTTCCTGGCTATTAGTAACAGACAAACAGGACAGAGAGATTCCCAAAGGCATAAACAATATACATAATAACAATATGTTTGCTCACAGTGGTCCTTAGGGTCTAATTATGTAGATAAATGAACCTTTAATATACACTACATTTATCTCCCCAGATGAACGATAGTTACCACAGGGACCAAAGATACAGCCTTGAGTGACAAGAACTTGTGCCATGTTTTATACACATGGTACACTTTAGTATAATTTCTTTTCTTTTTTTTTTTTTTTACATATTTACTATGCAAAAACAAAAAGTCTATTTTACTAAAACTAAATTAATTTTGCATTGTATTTAATTCTATTTAATGAATCTTGCCTACAGTACACACAAAATACTATTATTTACCATTATTTAAAAAAAAAAAAAAACTTTATTTTACTTGAATGCAAATTCAATGGAGGTGGATAAATTATTTTTTCATGTACATTTTTCCAGATACTAAAACATGTAAAAGCAGAATTTTACTTTGGCCAACTGCAGATCACATTACACTCCACAAATGGAGAGCAGATAAAACGCAATGCAAGATGAAGGTGAGGAAATGTGCTCACAAAAATCTTTAATAGCATGATGATTACATCTCATCAACTCATGGTTCGATTCCTGGTCAGGTTCGATTCCCGTCTCTGTGTGCATGGAGTTTGCATGTTCTCCCCGTGCTTAGTGGGTTTCCTCCGGGTACTCCGGTTTCCTCCCACCGTCCAAAGACATGCAGATTAGGCTAATTGGCGTTCCCAAATTGCCTGTAGTGTGTCAATGAGTGTGTGTGTGTGCCCTGCGATCGAATAGCACCCTGTCCAGAGTGTACTCCACCTCATGCCCTAAGTCTCCTGGGATAGGCTCCAGGCCCCCTGCAATCCTGAATACAGGATAAAGCGGTATAGACGCTGAGTGAGTGAGAGTGAGCGTTTATGATTACAACAATCAGACTTCACCAGAGGTCTGAGACTACCTCTTAACATCACCTCAGGCTGGTTGTTTGGATCCACACTCAAATACAGATTCCAGCGTTTTGAATATATTTCTCAAAAGAACTGTGCATAGAGGTTAAATTGAAAAAAAGAAAGTGGTTAAAGTAGCCATGGCAGGTCTTTGGACAAACTGTGACACTGGAAAGAAAGCAGCTTCTGTCATATCCTAGGCAAGATTTTGCTGCAACATCTTTAATCTCACACCTTGTGTGAGTTTAAACTTGGCTAGTACCTGTTCCCAAGAGGCAGCAGAACTTAAGTCAACAAATGTCTTGAAATCGTCTCTTTGCAGTTTTTCCATTGTGTCTGCTAGCAGTGTAAAGTGATGCACGGAACAGATGACGCACAGGAGGCTGAACAGGACTATGATAACCTGCAAGACAGAGAAAATCTATGTGTCACTGTGATTAATGACAAAATAAAAAATAAATGTATAGTATATGAGTATGGGAATTTACTTCTATCCAGTTCCACAAGTCTATCCAGTATCGTTGTGCTTTCTGAACAATCACATATATTTTAAAGTAGAGTTGAAGCAAAGTAAGAAGGAGGAGAAAAAGCTGCAGGGGCAAAGACATAGAAGTGGTTAAAACAGCAATAAACGTTAATCTGTATTTATGTAACGGATATGTTTGTACCTCAAACATATGCATCATTATATAGAAAAAAATTCTTTTTTTATATATCTAAAATTCCTGTTGTATATGAGGAATAACACACTCATTCATGTCTGACTATAAATAACGTGTGTATTCTTGATTCCAGGTTTTAGTGCAACCACAATCATTCAATAGTTTTAAAATCACTTTATATCTTTATATCCAAAAGTGTGCACCACACACCTGAATGTAACCTTTAAAAATAAAATGTCTTGCTATCAGCCCTGCCACTATACTGACTACCAGGCATCATGTGATATGAGCAGTAAGATAAGCTAAGCCCGATAAGACTGCCCTTGATTTCCCACCTCTCCAGTTGTAGTCCAGTAATCAAGGGCAGAGACGGAGTGATAAAGTCTGATTGAGGAAATGAAGACTGAGGAGAGAACACCTCCAATGCAAGACATTTCTCCAAGAATGGTGACCGTGGTAAAGAGGTTATAAACAGGGCTGTATAAAGTGAACTGCAGCATTACAGCATGGGTGGTACTGCCCATCCAGCCTAAAGTCCACAGTTTCTTAAGCCTGTTGGATGCTTCAGACCTGTAAATAAATGCAAAAAAAAATTATTTTATTTTCTTTTATTTTAAGGGATAAATAATGTAAATAATGGCAATTAATGGAAAATTAAAGGCTATTAATCAAAACTAGGATTTTTTTTTTATTTAAGCAATAAAAACACCAACCAATAAAGCTAATAATGATTACTTTAAAAATAAATTATCAGGAGCTCTGGATTATTCTGTGGGAAGTTTCACCTGTTTTTTCCTAATGAGATATTAAATCTTGCTCCCACATAACAGCTGAGCTTCCCACATCGGTGAGGTTCAGTGAAAACACTTAAAACAGAGGGTGATGCTCGCGACTGAAACGGGAAAAAAGTTTATTGTTTTAAACTTTACATTTTTCAAAGCATTCTCTCTCTCTCTCTCTCTCTCTCTCTTTCTGTTAAACTACTCATGCAACTCCTGGGACACCAGTGATCATGACCCCTTCTGCTCTCCGGATCTGCTTTAACCATCTTCATGCCTCACTTTTGGATGGATTGGGAAGATAGAGAGATGCTCTACTCATTTCCATTATTTTCTTTTGATTCTGTAAAGCTGCTTTGCGACAATGACCACTGTTAAAAGCGCTATAGAAATTTCTTTTTATTGAAATTAAATGAATGAATTCCTATGTACATTTTTGCACTCAAGTCTACATCTCTAAACAGTTCAGAATAAAACAATTCAGGTTAAAGCTGATAAACAGGTTAAGGTTAAGTCCTGGTTCCACAATTACACTTTTTTCCACTAAATAGCACTAATTATTATAATACTATCTGCTGTCATCCAGATGAGTATGGGTTGCCCCTTAAGTTTGTGTCCTTGCAAGGTTTTTCCTCATGTAATCTCATTTTTTCCTTAGTAAACTTAAAATGTTTATATTGAGTTATATGTATTTATACATTGAATAATTGTATATTTCTGGAAAGTTGATTTGGGACAATGTTCACTGTTAGTAGCACTATGCAAATAAAAATGTATTTAAATATTTTTCAGCATTTAAATATACAGCTGGTATAGTGTGTGCAGGAGCAACATAATGGCACAATATTCTAAGCATTAAAGGAATGATATGATGACTAAATGTGTTCGATCACATATAACATTATGTTATTAATAAGTTTTACATTGGAACAATAAGTAAAAAAAAAAAAAACGTTTTAAAAATAAAGATGCCAAAAATGTTTTGAGTTGAGTTAATCACCTCATTGAAAAAACATAAAGTAAATTCTTGCAAAAATGACTTCACTATATGAGCTGTATGTGCTTCCCATACAGGTTGTTTCTATAGAAAAAATACATATTATAAAGTATGCATTAATATAAACCTTGCAGCCAACACTTGTGTCTGAATTTCTATGTTGGACATTGTCTTAGTGCTTGGGTGTTGGGATGCACCTGCTCACTATTGAACAGTGCTTAATGGAACACTCAACTTCCTGGATATAGCTTTACACCCTATTGCTAACTAATAAAATTCTATTACCTTATCTTTAACTTGATTCTTAATCTTATTTGCACTCCTTTCAGACTGACAGGCTCTTCAGTGCCAGTGTAACTGAGGTGGTTTCTGTTTAGAAAATTGTAAGCTGTTTGAAATCCAATTATAAGTCAACTGTTTTTCCTTGATAAAACAATATCCGTCAGCCAGATATTTTGATCCTGGGGGTTAATTTTTTTTTTTCCCAAGTAGCATTTTTCAGATTTTCTTTGAAATACCTGCTGACCAATAATTCATTTTGACATAATTCATAGTAATAGGACATAAATTTGCAATAAAAATACTGAAAGGCAAAGAACATGTATATTTATCATATGCTATTCAGACAAATCTGGTCAATTCCAAGGGGCTAAAAACGTATGCAAGCCACCATGCAATGCATCATAATCTAATAATTATTAGAGTAAACCTATGAGGGTGTGTCAATAAACATTACAAGTACAAAACAACTTAGAGCAGTACACATGAAATTCAGTGTATGAAATGAAATTTATAGCTGCAAAAGTCAATATGCACTATTGGTTCATTATTCATAATTGCTCCTTCTAGCCTGAACCTGGTACAATTTAGTGACAGTAATTTGTAATAAAATTGTTTTACCTAAATTCATATTTGTCTATACAGCAGTACAATAACAATATTTAATTTTTTTTTTACTGAATAACTGCTAAATACAACAGATAAGTCTAATTAGATAAATTACTTTTACACTAATTTCATGTTTGAGTAACTGAACATGGAAATGTGTATATATTTATTTTATTCACCAACTTTTAACTTTAAGAGTGTTAGAGATTTACCAGACATGATGTATTGGGTGCTCTTTCCATCTTCATAATGACTGGCTCTCCAATTAAAGAAAGAATTTGTACCTGTTAACATCAGAACATCAGTTTTCACATGAATTACCTTAAATAAAAATGTATTCCATGTGTAAGCATTACCAAGCTATGTTCCATTACCAAGCTATGTTTTTTTTATTGTGCACAGTATAATCCAATTATTGAAATGTCACCTCCAATGTACAATATCTTTTTCCAAAACAGTATATTGTACTATTTTGTACTTCTAATGGATATAATACTTAAATTTCAATAATTAATCAAAATATTAGTTTTTTTTTATTTTATATACAGTACAGACCAAGTTTGGACACACCTTCTCATTCAGCGAGTTTTGCGAGTGTTCTTTATTGTGTTCTTTAGCCCAAAAAAGTCTCTTCTGCTTGTTGCCTGTCCTTAGCAGTGGTTTCCTAGCAGATCTTCTACCATGAAGGCCTGATTCACACAGTCTCCTCTTAACAGTTGTTCTAGAGATGTGTCTGCTGCTAGAACTCTGTGTGGCATTGACCTGCTCTCTGATCTGAGCTGCTGTTAACCTGCGATTTCTGAGGCTGGTGACTCGGATGAACTTCTTCTCCGCAGCAGAGGTGCCTCTTGGTCTTCCTTTCCTGGGGCGGTCCGCATGTGAGCCAGTTTCTTTGTAGCGCTTGATGGTTTTTGTGACTGCACTTGGGGACACTTTAAAAGTTTTCCCAATTTTTCGGACTGACTGACCTTCATTTCTTAAAGTAATGATGGCCACTCGTTTTTTTCTTTACTTAGCTGCTGTTTTCTTGCCTTAATACAAATTCAACCTCTTTGAATGAGAAGATGTGTCCAATTGGTCTGTACTGTGTATATATAAATATATATATATATATATTTTTACCCTTCTCTGGGGTGAGTAGAAAAGAAAAATATTATTATAATAGAATTAATAATAATATATAATATATTAATTAATTATTAATAATTAATAATAATATATTATTAATTACACATTACAAGAAAGTCCTAGAAATCTACCACCAGGGGTCGCTGTTATGTCAGATATTACAAATTCACAATACATGTAATAATTACAGTACAGTGCTTGATTTTTTTTTTAAATCTGAAATTTTATACACTAAAATAAACTTAAATCAATTTCAAAGCTTACATTGTCTTCAAGTACACTATAATCATGTGAATAAAGGTAAAGCTCATGGAGAAGTGTGTTTGTGGTCCAGTTCCACCAGTCATTAAGCTTCTGGACTGAAGGACTCCTGCATTTCCAAAAAAGCATTACAAGTTAAATGACCTCATACCATCTATGTATTTAGTATATTCAGTAGATTAATTAATATGTTTTAAAATAGGTGGTGTTTACCCAGCAAAACGAGCTCTGACTGCCTGATCCAGATGGAATTTATCATTAGAGGACTTTCCATAAGCCAAAAAGCCAACTATAGATGAGGCAAACAGATATAACGCCATCTCTCTGCAAAAAAATTGAAAGATTGAAAATTAAAATACAACAATTCACTATTATCCAGTTTCATACATCTATTCCTCCACTACCACCCATAATATATGAAGAGCATTTTATAGCCTTGATGTCATGATTTCAAGATATAGTGAACACTACTGCATATGAGTTCAGAATGCATTGTTTCTTTTTTCATTTGAGTTTTTTTTTTTTTTCAAAAAACAAAAGACCTTATTTTTTTATGTAGATGTGTCCTCTTTTTAATTTGGCTCCTCATACTTTGAAGCTCAGCAGAAGTAGGCGGACGTGCAAGACGCAGGTATCTGGCCCTCTGACGGGTTGCCAGCACCTGGAAATTAAAAACCCGCTGACTGGATGACAGGCGCCTTTAATATAGTCAATGCCAGTCATGGCAAAAAAAATATACACAAATGCAAGGCTCGTCTATGCATTTTGGCAATCATTATAATAATTTATAAAAACTAAGCATTAAGATAAAAATAAATATAAAAATACCTTTTCAAAATCCATACTGAGCTCCTCAGTATGATACTTTGAGTTGAATAAGGATTGTTCCTTTACGCAGGCTCCATTATGCCCATTATTTCTTAGCAGCTCTATGACTGGCTCATCAATAGCTGAGGTTTGACAAAAATAGCCTTGATCTCCATGTTGCAGAGTTACAAACATCGCAACAATAGATATCTAAATCAGAAGAACATGTAGATTGAAGATAATAGAATATGGGGAAAAATTAACAATTTTATATTTACAGTTTTTTTTAAATGAACTCTCCAAAGTTAATGTGTTTATTTCGAACTTTCTTAGCGAACAAGCAAATTATTATACTGTATGAACAAATATTTTTAACCCTTTGATTTAAAAAAAATATATTTAAAAATGATATTTATAAAGCAGAGACCAAACAATCAATTAAACCATTTTTCAGATACATATCATTTATATTCAGCTATTTAAAAAATATTTGCTGAAACTGTACCACCAATAAAAATTGACACTAATAGTTTTGTCAATGAAATCAAATTGGTAGGTAATAAATAGTACTACAGGGCTAAAAAGCTCATATATAACTCATAAAAAGGGGTTTAGTGTCATACAGCAGCATGAAATGGAAATGATGGGCAGATTTACCATTGCTGGGTGTGCTACAAAAGCACAGAGGAGCAGAGAGAAACATACTGAGTGAATCCACAGGAGACACTTTGTAGAGCTGAATCTGTAAAGAAAAGTGTTTTATAATAGCCTTTTTTTATTAAAGGAACCCCATAGCACATTTAATCATAATGTCAGTGCACCATATCTTTAGCACACAGCAATTCCCATGGACAATAAAAATCATATTATTTGTACTGGGAAAAGGTTACAAACCTGTTTAATTAAAACGAATTTTTATCAATTCATGTTTTTGGAAGGGTTTTCATTGTTGAGTTAAATTTCGTTGTAAACCAAGATAATGCTCAGTATATAAACAGCTTTTTAGAGGAAATTAGCTGGCATCTTTAAGTTTCCTTCTGTTCACAATGTCTTGAGACAATTCTCATATTAAAAAAAACTTATGTAAATTGATTAAAGAAAGAGAATAAATGTTTTATTGCGACAGGCTGCAAAGTGCCTAAATATACAATAAATTAATTAACAAATAAATAACACAAATTGGCTGTTTATGTAACAAACTCAGAAGTAGCCTCATTTCCTCTCTTGCCTGTTCCAAACAGTCCTATAGGGAACCAAATCAAGATTACACTAAAAATACAACATAGTCTGGCTCTTTGGAGGCAAAATTTTGCACATTACAGTACTTCTGTCCCATTTCTTCCATTATATGCGAGTTATCACTAAACAGATTTTGTCATGTTGTCAATTTGTCAATTTGTCAATTTTTTCCCCCACGTTAATTGAACATAAAAACCTTGGAGTATAGCTTTACAAACTTACTTCAGCCCCAGAATTCCAGTAATGATTACACAAGTGATGGACAAACACAGCCACAGAGCCCATGTTCCATAGTAACATAATGCTTGCATGGTCCTGCTTCTTCTAGAAAGACTGTTCTTCACTGAAAGCAGATAAAAATAATAAAAACACTTTATATTAGTAGTCAATCATTTTACTTCACTATTTTTTAAATTTATTTTTTAGAAAACTTACATCTATGTTACTGTACAGTGTTACTCTCCACATGACCTGTGCTGTACCTTACCCAAATCCTGATGGTCCCTATTACATTTAATGATTGTAACATGAAATTTGTAACGCTACTAATATACCATTCTTTAAACTTTGTCCTCAAGAAGAACAGATTTCTCCATACATACAGTATGCACTACTATATTCATCCCAGCCACGCTGCCTCCAATGCTCTTACTTGAGCATATTCGGTGTATCATGAACATACAAACCTGAAATGGAGCTAGCTTGGAGGTTGGCTCGGGGTTTTTTAAATTGTTCACTTTGTGATTTGTCATTGCCATCAGGAATATTTTCTTTAATCATTTCAATACAAGAGATTGCGTTGGTTAGTTTCTGCAGCACTAAGATTTCTCTTTGCTTGCTGCAGGCCATGGACGCCAAATGACATGCTTTCAAATCCTGTAAAGCCAACAATAATATCTTAAGTGAAGGATTCATTTCTTCATTTGTGGTATTTCAGTTAAACAATGCTTCCCTTCTATTTTACTGTATCTCACCTGACATTTTATACCCCCTGGTGAAACTCTGTTCCATGAAACGTTCAATTCAGAAAGATTATCCCGGCACTGTAATGTACCCCAGTCATCTGTGAATTTATTATTAACACTTTACACTGAGAGCAAGAACAGAAAGAGCACTACTATTGTATTTGAAAGATCTGTTGCCTGACCATACCGCTTACAGAAAAGATGTAAGGCATTCTGACTTTATACTGATGCCCTGAATGGCTGCCATTTTTGTTGGTCTACAGAAAAAAAAAGAAAAATGACAAGTTTTATATTATACAATAAATAAAGTTAAAACATTTATTCAGAAATGTATCAAAACTGCTTTTCCTGTGTGGGGTCTTGAGAGGCCTAGAGCCTATCCCAAGGAACTCAATGCAGGGCTCACCCTTGATGTGGAGACCACCCATCACAGGACACACACACACACACACACACACACACACACACACACACACACACACACACACACACACACACACACACACACACACACACACACACACACACACACACACACACACACACACACACACACACACACACGCACACACACACACACACATCACACAGTATGGGGAATGCCAAACAACCTACTGGAAGATTCAAGCCCTCAACACTTAAGGTTCAAGGCAACAAACCAGACCACTAAGCCACTGTGTTGCCTAAATTTAGAACAGTTGATAATATAACTAATAAATAACAAAATGGATAAGAAATTAATATAATTTATTTTAATTATTTGAAAAAATTAGTACAATAAGTTAAGTTGAAACAATTCATGTGTTAGTTAAAGGGGCTTTCGATTTACTTTCTATTTTAAAGACATCATTCCAATAAATCCAACAATAAGACATAATCAATCATTCATTTAATTAACATAGACTCTTAGATTTATATCTTCAAGTTTACCCTCTTAAAGAATATGGATACACACTGATTTTGAAAAGATTCTCAAGAAGAGGTGCTAGTTAGTTTTGTTAACTAGACCACTGTTATATTTTCTGGATGTTCCCATAACCATTGTATCACTTTAATGAGAAGACATTAACAAATTCATTACCTTGCTGATGCGGAAGAGAAAAGACACAAGAGAGCCTAATGGCAACAGAGTAAGTGCACTCAGTCCAGTGCAAAGTGACAGCAGTGAAACACCAATCAGGCCGAACTCCAACCAATGCTGACATCATAAGAACAGAGTAAAGTCAATATGGAGTCTTCATAAATAAAAAATTCATGATGATCAGGTTATGGACAGTAAATGCTTACCTGGTCTTCTTGAACGTATATGAGTATGCAGTTCGCACACATGTAAGCTTGCAGCAGCAGGAAACATACACTCAAGCGCTGAGCATGTGTATGTGTACTGTATGATGGGCGAGTGTACACGGACAGCCATGGGTGAAAGTCCTCTAAGCTTTCAGTAAAATTCAGATACAGCAACTGGACAGAATGAAATAGATTCACTTGTTAAAGTCAGTGGTGACAACTTATGCCTTCAAGACCTTCAATACACACATATATACCAGTCAGCCATAACATTACAACGAAAAACATTACGCTCAATGTTGTGTGGGTTACACATTTGCTGCCTGTGCGTGTGATGACTCCACAAGACCTCTGGGGTTGCGTGGTGGTGTTTGGCACCAGGAAGTTGGAAGAGGTTTCTTTGGGTGCTGGGGGTTGCGGGGTGAGTCATTAATGGATTTGACTTATTTGTCCAGTGCATCCCAGGGATGCTTAGTTGGATTAAGTTCTGGGAATTTGGAGGCCGAATCAACAACCATGCATTCTTTGTCTACTAATGCCCCAAACACAGCAGGCAGTAATGAACTGAGTGTTTTGAAACCTTTCTAGTGTAGCCAGCATTGACATTTTTAAGGATTTTTGGGATAGACTTGCGGATAGGAATTAATAGAATGATTAATCTTATTAATTGAATTGGGATTAGGACCTGGAGTGTAAGTCTGGGGTCGACAGAAATAGGCTTTTTGCCTGTTTGGCTCTGTGCATGGCCATCCTGGCCTGCGTGGGCTTTTTTGCTGAGTTGTGCTACTGTAAATTGGACGTTCCGTGGGATTGGACCAGACACACAAGACACACAAGACTCCACAACGACAGAGTAAAAACTGGTGTTTTGGGTGGTTAATCTATATTAAAAAAAGATTGAAATATCCCTTTTACATAGGTATTCAGACCCAGCACTTTTCAAGAATGGATTTAACATGCTGTGCTGAGACATAATACACTGATAAGCCTCGCCTGAAGACGTGTAGTCATACTGAGGTCACATAACTCTTTAATTGCACACAGATGGAGTACAATCAACAAATAGCGTGACTTCTGATGGCCATTGGCTGCACCAGAATTAATTTAGGGGATTCACACACATGAGGGCAATAACAACTTTTACTCTATTTATATATTTGTTTACAATCTAAATAAATTTTAACCCATTTTAATATTATGGGTTATTTTATACACATACATTTATGATGTATTATGACCAGTAAGTACATTCCAGTTTCAAGTTGTAGTAATACAAAATATTTAAAAAATGTGAATGCATATCCAAGGCAATCACCTCTCTGAATGTGAGCTGTCGGTGTAACGCGAGCAGCTTTCGCTCCACTTGTCCATCTCCTTCATCCAGCGCCAACCAGCACTGTGCCAGAAAAGTCCAACTTGATCCATCTACCATGTCCTTCACTATTATATGATTCAGGAACCAACTGGGAGACATACCTCCACCATCGTGCCACACATGCACTTGCCGTATCTGGCCCAGACTCTGAGCTGAGCTAAGAAATACACATAAAATATGGTTTCTGAATTAAATGAGCAAACAAACTGGCAAATGAATCGTATTCGGTATGTGTTTTTAATAGCTTAGATTTGTTTATGCATGTAGCTAATTAAAAGGGCAAGTATATAGCTGTTATGTTAGCACTGTGCAATTTGCATGATGACATCATCAAACAATCATTTCAAACAGTATTTGAGTTTCCAGTGTATCAATCAATTTTTTGTGTGTTTTCTGACACTGCATGATGCACTATTATCTGTTTAAATTTTTTAAAAAAGGCATCACGGAACTAAAATAAAAATCTGAAAGCAAAATTTTTAGGTTTTAAGTTTTATGTAATCTGCATGGTCATATAGTTCACATTTACATTTCATGATTAACAAATAAATGCATAACTCTTATAAATACATATTATATTTATTGCTCTATTTATGGTACATTTATGTACTAACAGATACATACTTATCCTGCTATTTAATTAAGATATTTAAATACAACTTGGAAATACGTGTGCTCTTTTGTGAATTTTTTTATTATACAAACGGTAATGACATGTAAGAAGGTACATGCCTCAATTGCCTCAATTTCTTGTTAGCTACAGTCAAAAAAATTGAGGAAATCAGTTACATCAAATTTTTTAAGTAATGATGTTTCCAATTTTAAGTAAACAGAACTATCAGTTTTTGAGTTTGCTGTACTCATTCATATTAATCGTAATTTACTTGCATTACTGAGTAGCCTAACTCATACTTAATTTTTTGTTGTTGTTGTTGCAAATCAAATAAATTGTTGTTGGTCTTTCACTTGCTCCTGGCAATGGGTCGCCAAAGCGGTTTGTTACAAGTTTTTATGCCAGATGTTGTTCTGAACACAACCCTCCATTATTATCTGGGCTTGGGACAGGCACTACATCCAGTGGCTGGGAATAGAACCCGGCCCTTTCGCATGGCAGGCGAACCAACACCTACCAAGATTATGTGAAGACAGACCAATCCACCATGTTGATTAAAACAATTCAATGTGGGCAGTGTACATGTGCATTGATGACATCAGACACAAAATCGCTAGGCTGAAAGGTTTTAAATTGGTGGAACTTTAAGGAGAGAGTTACTGTGGCTTAAAATATCAAATTTGTTCAGCTAACTTGAAAAGTGTCATTTCTACAAACTCATAAATGGCAAAAAGTTCTAAATACTCACCAAGGTCTATTAATTTGAACTAATTGTAATTGTTTAAGTCTACTGTAATCAATATGTTTAATTACTTTGAGCATTAGGGTTTACAGTGTACAGTACAGATAAGGCAAACATATAATAAACATGTCTTAGCTACTTGGCTAGATTTGGAATTATGAAAATATGGTGAACATTTTATTTTACTTTAGGCTAAAATATTACCATACTATCACATTCTGCCTTGCGGTTACCTCAGAATAAACGTTGTCCTTGAATTGCAGGTGAAGAGTGTATGGTCAGGATTGCTGAGCTCTCTTGTCTGAGATACTCCATTCTCACCATACAGGACTATATAAACCTGAGACAAGAAAAAAAAATATTTTTTTTCTTTTATATATATATATATATATTTTTTTTTCTTTCTTTTTTTTCTGAACTTTCTGAAAAAAAAAATCACATTTGATTTCAGCCACTGTAACTACAGCTTAATAAAGTGTGAAGCCCTTCTGAGAATGCTCTGTTTTATACACTGCAATGCCAAAAATATGTGCACATCTGACAAAAATACCCATTTATGCTTCTTGATTATCCCAGGATAGGTTTAGTTTTGATTAGACAGATTTAAAAATTCCCTTTGCTGTTATAATATATCTGCCATTCTTCTGTGAAGACTTTCCACTAGAATTTGTAGTATTGCAGCTGGGATTTGTTCATTTACCCACAAGCACATTACTGAGGTCAGGCACTGATGCTGTGTGAGGAGGCCTGCTGCGCAGTTATTGTTCCAGTTCATTTCAAAGGTGTTCAGTGGGGTTGAGGTCAGGGCTCTTTCCAGGTCACTTGAGTTCTTCTACTCAGTAGTAGTGAAAGATAGTTTGGGCCCCTTAGTTCCAGTACAGAGGAATTCTTTATGCTACAACATACATATACTGTTGTGCGATTCAGACTATGTTACAATAGAAAAGATGTGGATATATGAATGTGATGGTCAGGTATCCACATACCTTTGGGGATATAGTGTAAATTTTAGTATTACGTCATTTTATGCCGAAAAAAAAGCACTTTTGGAGAAAAATGTAAATGAACAAAACCATATTAGAAAGATTAACATAAATTGATTGACAGACAAAAAGACTGTATGTCCTTTACAGAGCAATTTTTTTCAAGGATAGTGGGCTTTCATAGACCTATAGTTTGTGTGCGTTTTTATTCAAACAAAAATCAGCTTACTTTGTAAGCAAATTAAAGAGAATGATGATTACAAATGTACATCACGAGCAATAGTCAGTAGCCTGCTAGAACACTGCAGTGGACCATTTATTGTTATTAACAACCTGTTCTGGATCATTTGTTTGATAGTTATACAGAATGATGTACAAAATCATACAAACAGGACATTCTTTGCACTGGGAAATGTACCCTGAGAAGAAGCATGAGTTACCCATCTCTCTGTTTAGTTGGTATCTGTCTTATGATAGTGAAGAATGGGCAGCTGGAATTAATCTTCGGAATGACCAAATTTGGAGAAATTAAAATAAAGAAAATGCTTTGCAAAGGTTTTGGACCTAACTGCATTTTAAGACTATGTTGAATATATTCCATTTTCATATGAGTGAACAAGCTTTGGTTCAGTCACCTTTGCTGTCATTCTGGCCCTTGATCTGATGTCTGTGTCGATAGTAACAGCATAGAGGAAGTGGTCTGAAGGATTGTTGTCTGGCAGGAGGAAGGTCCCTGAATTCTTTTCCGACTGAGCATCAGCATGGATACAAAACACCAAAAGCACAGCGTAGAGTGACACCAACACTACTAATACGATACACACCATCGGGTTGGCACGGTTGCTGAAAAAGAAACCACAGTGCAGATCAAGACCGCACAATGAAGGATTGTGATTTTAAAAAATGCAAGCGCATAAGTATTACCTTATGTACTCAGTGATGTCTGAAACACTGGGGATGCTTTGGATCATCTGATGTGCAACAGTGAATGATGACAGCTGTTTGTAACTGAAAGATTATTAAACCATAAACAAAGTTTATATGAGGCAGATGTCTCAGTTAATGTGAGTTAAAAGTGAGGCAGGATACAGTAAAAGTAAAACATGGTTGGTTAAAAGTTGGGTAAAGTAAGGGACACTAATTATAGAAAGAACAGATCACAGTTTAGAAATAATAAAAAATTAAATATGCTCCTTTTTATTAATCTAATTTCTTAAACAAATATATCAATATCACACAAATACCATGCATTAATATTTTGATATGAAGCATACATGAATATAAAAAAAAAAGACCTGCAGTTGACTTTGTTTGATGTAAAACTCTCAAGCACAGAACTCTCATCAGATCTCCAATCTTTCACACCATCCCAAACTAAACATTGACTTGACTCAATACTCAGCGTGTAGTCCACTTCATCTGCTATGTATTTATTTTTAGCACTTTTATCATAGTCAGCATTGAGCAACATCAGATATGCCATCCCTGCATCTGCAATTCAAGTGAGTCAAAACAATATTCAGTTTATGTCAATGACTCGCTAGAGTACATTCTGTACTTTATATACAGTATGATCATATATAGAAACCTTTCAGGGATGAAGGAGGTAGAAATATCTGAGCCGCTTGTCCTTTCCATTGATAGACTTTACGTACGTTGTAAAAAGAAGGTGTTGGTCTTTGCTTTATTCTGTGATAAAGTAAAGATAATGTTATTCAAATAGTCATACATTATATTATATTATACAAAAAATTGTAAATGAAAGTGAGACATAATATGTTGCTGAGTTTTCTCAACCTGAAGAGCATCAAGATGGGGAAAACACGTCTCGAAGGCCTTCTGAACTCCACCCTAATCTGCACAGCCTCTTTCAGGAGCTCGGCTGTCATGTTGAACTGGTGAGTATTCACTTTACTGCGTGAGAGTGTGAATTCTATACCTGTTCTCTTCTTGGACAGAAATTATCAAAATTCATTTGAAACAGAAATTCACAGAAACACCAATATAGCATGAAGCCCAAAATATATATATAGATAAATGAATGTACACGCCAAGGTTGCTGGGCAGAATGACAGGAAGTCAATTCATCAGTAACCCATTCATCATGTTCAGGGTCATGGTGAATTGTGAACACTGGGAACAAAGGAAGAATACACCCTGCATGGCATGAAGGTCCATCACAGACACCAAGCACTCTCATATTCAACTTGTTCCTACACAATCAACACCCTGGCATGTTTCCTTTTTTTTTTTCAGGAAAAACACAAGTAAACCAGGAGAAAACACAGGAATGAGGAGAAAATAAGAAATCCCACAAGGACAGCAACCTGAACTCAGTATTCAACAAGGGACCCTGAAACTGTAAGGCTGCAACACTACCCACTATGGCTCCATGTTCACTGGGAGTCCAGCTCAATCTAAATGTACTGCAGCAGAATGGCTTTCCATCTTACTGCTCCAATTTTGCCCTTAAACCTTTGTACGTGGGGCCAAGAGGGCAGAATGATATCAACCTTAAACAAGCTTAAACAAAGTGTTATTGTAGGCCCAATCCTAATGATATTGGATTCCTATTGGATAGCATTAAACATTAAAGTGTTCAGTGCATATGGTTTATAGATTACAGTATGTCATTGCTACTGAAAAGCATGGTTTAACTGCTACCAGCTTCCAAAATACAGGACAAGGTGCTAAAATTGGTAGATCTTATCAAATTAATTTTTCAGTTTCCTTGTTATGTGACTACATTGATCCATAATTGTTCCGGATTGCCGTATTGTGGTGGTCTGCCAGTTTGACCAGCTCAGCCAGTGACCAGCTTAGTCTAAGCTCTATTTTTCAGCAGGAATGCTGTTTTAAAACCAATACCAGTTACTAGCATGACAATAAAGGACTAGAAATATTATGAGGAAGATATTGACAGGAAAGATTCTAAATACAACCATTACCAGTTTTATACATTAGCGTTATAGTCTTCATTGCGACATTAAAGCAAATATTGTATATTCCACAGTATATGTGTAAGGGGGAATATTGTAAAAGACAATTTATGAAAGTTTAAATCTGGTTCAAAATTTTGCTGTCTTGAGAACAAGTTGGCTTTTATAAGTGCCTGTGAAATAAAAGAACCTAAAAGCATACATTTGTCTCTTCTTTCTTTGGGAACTCAATGATGAGTGGAGTGGATAAGTGCCTCATTTTGATTTCTCTTTTGGTGCTGCAGTTGAAAAATTTCACACCAGCAACATGTCCATTCACCTATGTACATGAAAATCCATCATATTACATACTGTTGAACTGATAAAAGCGGATCCATTGCAAATCAAATTAAAAGTATGTCTCTGCTGTTATTCATCTATAAATCACAAGATTCTCCAGCTCTTTTATTGTTTTACCCCTCCAATGTGACCAGTAAACACAAGAAGCACATGATACTAAGCTAATTGTGAAAAAGTATGGAATATAAATTCTATCCATTACTTATAGTAATAGACACCAGAAATGAAACTTAAACTTGTACCTGTTGTGGAGTCCTTGCCCAGTGATACGGATTCTGCCTATAGCTTATGATTTGTTTAATAAAGCAAGATTTGTCATCACAATCTCCTCCTTTATGGTTCATCATTGGCAAATGAGGAAGATAAAATGTGGTCAAATCAACATTTTTGACTGTGATTTGAAAATCACAACTCTGCCATGCCACCAGTTTTATGAATGTAGTGTTCACACTGAACTGAGGCTTTCTGCTGGACAACAAATACTCCTAGAATAAAAATAAAGATTGAAAAATTAGATATAATAATAAAGATGATACATTTTTAAACTGGAAATTATAAGAAGTTATAATTAATATTCATAGATTGTACAAGAAAAGTATCTATAAATCTAACTATACATTTTGTGACCGCATGTTTGTGCTATTTATATTTTTTGCTACCTTAATTACTTTTTCATAATTGAAATTATGAAATTTCATAATTACTTTTTCATTACTTATTCATAATACTTAATCATAATTGCATGATATATACTATTAAATAAGTAAGTATAAGTCAATTGTACCTACAGTTGAAAAAAAAAAAGTCCATTTACTTGCCATGATAAAAGTCAAGAAGTCAGAAACCTTACTATCAAAACATGTTTCTACATTCATTATAATCAAGCAATAATACCATAGAAGGCAAGTCCTTTCAAGGTGGGCTATGTACAGTATATGCCATCCAATCCCAAAAATACATGCTTCAATACTAACCAACAGGTGGTATGTACTGGGGGTCTCTAACTCTTTACCTACTGGTATTAGCATGATGACAGTACGATTTTGATGGAAACAACTAATTATTTAAAAAAGAAAAAAAGGCATTTTGTGTGAATGTTGTAAATGCAAACCATGTGGATGTTCCAATAATTTTTGACTTACCAACACTGAGTCTGTAGTGATGTGAAGAACATCAAGTGTTAATCTGGAAGAAGGAATCTGAGGTTCCAGAATGTATGAGAGGATCCTTATAAAAGTGTTCAACACCCGCACATCCAGTAAATTGGGCTCATAAAGAGAGGTTAGATTTTGAAAGTACTTTGTCACGAGTACTGCACTGTCAAACGTCACCTGTAAAGTGGTATTATACATAAAATTTTCTGAACATTGCTATGCTCGGATTTGAAAAAACACCTATGGAAAGAATATACTTACTTGATTGGAAACTTTCACAAGCTCTGCAAGAGTGTGAAGGATATCAAACAACAGATCCTGTGAAATGCAAAACTATAATTGAAAGCAGGAAAGCTGCTATAAATATAGATTATTGAGTTCTTAAAAAACTTATTTATTTTTTTAATGGACATACCTGGCTTGTGGCGTTTAGCTGACAAATTGCTGAAATGAGAGCAGCTCGTGTTTGTGTTTGTAGTTTCACACAAGATTCTGGGTCCAAATTCAAGCGGTTTAACGTTGCAGTCATGACAAAGATGTAATTAATAATGTCTTGGGTGTTCTTCATCTGTAGTAGGTTGGTAAGATTACTCAGACCATATGTAAACCTGGTAAAAAAAAATGGAGTAATTGTTAAATTAAAAGAATAAAATATTTTTCATATCAATATCATAAAATATAACCAGTTTGACATTTTATTTTAAATCTAATAAACAAACTATTATACTTGTATACTATTATACAAACTACTTTTCTACAGCAAAGACATTTGCTGTGCTACAATTCTATACCAATGTAACGAGTTGTACGAGAGGAAAAGGGTAAATGTTGGCCTCAATAGAAAGGTATCAGAACACCTAGTGCATCACAACCTGCTGCAGATCGGACTTAGAAGGCAAAGAATTCAATGTTGGTGATCCGGCCTCCAAATTTCCTAGATCTTAATTCAAACGAGCATTCATGGAATGCACCGGACAAAGAAGTCTAATCCATTAAGGGTCCACCCTGCAACTAACAACACCCATATGATCCGACACTATGTCCCTGTTGACAGACATCACAGCATACCCCCAGAGGGCTTGTGGAATGATGCCCCAAATTTCCAGTATTTCCCCCGTGGCACGAGAAGAACCCACACAATATAGGGCTTTATGTTTTGGTTTTGGTTATTAATATTGTGGCTGATCAGTGTATTTTTATGCACTGGCAGATGAAAAACATACATTTCCTGTTCTGGATTGAAGTTTGGCCAAACTTTGACATTCACCGGACACGGCTTGGTAGATGCTCCGAATCTGTTACTAATTTTAATGTTGATGGTGACTGTGGAAGAAAGAATTCAAGTCAGTACTGAGAGGTCGAGCATCTTACAGAATCAAAGCAAACATCCGTATAAATAAAATGCAACTTTACTCTTATCATGCCTCTACATGCAGCATTACACAGAAATATAGGATTGTTTTTAGACAACAGTTACAATTAAACAAACATGTAATTTAATATTATTACAATGTGAAATATTATTTAATTTCACATATCAGACATATCAACGGTTGTTAGATAGCACTATATTTTGTGTCACAAAAGAACAGCACATTTTCTGTGAGCATGATTTGTTTAACAGTTTTCACAATTCTTCAAATCTACCTTTGTAATCATCATATGGCTCTCCAGATGCAAGATAAAAATAGTGCTGGTAGTCTCTGCCCTTATACAGGAGTTGTTCTCTTGAGTTCCCCACACTAAAGCTGTATTCGTACAAGAGATCCTGCAAAGAAAACAACAAACACATTCAATTAAAATGATAAAATGCAAGAAGAATTTTATAATTTAGAGTGTGACAGTACTGATATTGTAACTCTTCATCAATAAGAGGGAACGACATTATTCTGTACCAATTTATCAATAAATAAATGCATGTTTCATGTTTGTATATGTTACCTCTTTTATTACTCAGATTACACAATAAAACTAAAAACACAATAGAGCTTCAAGACAAGCATATGTAATGTAATAAGAATTTACTCTAAAAAAGTATTATTATAATACTAATAATAGTTGACACTGTGATGTTGATGAAACTCAAGCTCAAGATAAAACTTGGGACCTTGGAGTAATGAGGTGGCAAAGTTAACTGCTGCTTAACAATGTCACCCAGGAGAAATATATAAAGCTTAGCTACACACACACATTACTGTTAAAAAGTTTAGTTTTTTTTTTTTTTTTTTTTGTCTTCAAGTTTTTGGCTCTCAAATTCAGAGCAGTTTCAGAGGAATGTTTTTTGTTTGTTAAGCCACACACCACACACCTATGAATCATTTAGTCATAAAAACTAATTGAACATGTGGGAAACAGATGAAGATTATGACAGATGACAGTCTGTGAATTAATAACCCTTAAAACCCAAGTGGCACGTATTTGTGCTGGCAAATCAGCATAGGAAAAACATACGATGAAAAAAAAAATTGTATAGAAGCCTTTCTGGTGTGTGTTAATGGGTAGGCTACAGAGTTCAAGCTGTGTATTTGGGTTTTCAGATATGTCAGGTAGGACAAAAGTTATCATTACAAGGATAATGATAAAGGGTAAAGGGTAAAGGGTAAAGGGAGAAACACTACCAGAATATGGGAATGAAATTGCAAAAAATGTAAATTCATAAAATGAGCAAAAAATATAATTATTTTTTGGTTATAGAAACAACCGAAAACAACTACTGAAAGATGTGATCGCGTGTATTTGTGCTATTTCTTTGCCTTCGTGACCCAGTTTCTAATCTTTTGCTTAGATTATGTTAGGAAATTGGTTAAAATGAACTAAAATGCAGTTCATTATACAATATTGCCTATTTTGTGCTGAAAATAATTATGTGTCACTTTATACTGCATAATCCTGAGCCCTATATATATGTTTATTTAAATAAATAAATAAATAAATAAAAACAGCTACTGAGCTACAATACTGATGCTGGATGCTGAGTGGTTCAAACAGATGAGAGGGGAAATGAGGTTGCTGCTGAGGTTGTTACATACACAACAGGTTTTTAAATGGGATCTTTAGGCACTTGCAGCCTTTTGAGTATAACATGTTCATATTTCTTTAAATTAATTACATTTAATTTAATATGAAGAAATGAGAGGTGGTTCAATACCTTTGCAACAGCAATATTCTGCCACCCAACTCAGTGTAGTTTTAAAGTGTGTTTATCAAATTACTGTACATAAGTACTGTACCTTCACTCTATTTCAAACATCAAGTGGTAAAGATGTTGGTGGAATCCAAAAGCATTGCAAACCTCTTTTCCTGACGTGCAGAAGACACTGAAGTATGTGTAGAGCTCAAAACCTGTGCTGGGCTGCACATGGCACACCATTCCCTCAGGAGCAGGGTGTGTGGAGAAGAAAAATTGCGTCTTTCCCTGAAGAACCTGCTCAGAACCTGGAGGACACATCCCTCAAAATGAAAGCATTTTATAACAAGCTGTAGATCCAAAATAAAAGGTATTTCCAATCCTATTTTTATGTCTGATTGTTTATCTCTCCACAGTTGGTGGAGATTAACTTACTTGCAGAGACCTCCAGCAGGTAAAGGCTTTTCGGCTTTAACATCATGGGCTTAAATGTGATAACAGATGAAGATATTCCTAAAATATTCAAATCACACAAATGAATTTACGTCTCCAGTTTAGCTCTAATCTGCATGAAATGCCAAAAAAATCTAATTAGAAAACCTAGTTTATAATGTAATCCTGAGGTAGCATATAGGAAAGTGTGGTTATGTGGATTGATTACTTTGTTATTTCTCATATTGAACAATACTATTATTTCAGGACATAACATGTCATGGTGGCACAGTGGGTAGGACTGTCACCTTGCACCTCCACAGTTCAGGCTTGATTCCTGCCCCTGGGTCTGTGTGCATGGAATTTGCACGTTCTCCCCATTTCCTTTGGGTACGTTCTCCCACAGTCCAAAAACATGCAGATTAGGCTAATTGGCATTTCTAAATGCCCATAGTGTGTCACAAATATGGAAATAAATAGGGTAGTGACCATTGGCCTCCTCTTGTTGGACTACAGACTACGGAGGCTCCTAGATGGATGGATAGATGGATGGATAACCTCATACTGATAGATCTTCAAATGTTTTAATGTGATCTTAAGTAAATTGTCACAAGTAAAAAAAAATCCTATAAATGTTACTTTGCCAACATAACCTACTGAAAATAATGTCTTTTTGCTCATTGTATTATAAACCACAGTGTCCTCAAAAGTCCAAACGTTTCCAAGACAAATATATCATAAAGTCCATCAGGGCCACTGTTAAGCACTTGAATAGGCCCTTAAACATCAACTACAGTACTTAGTATTTGACTTGAATTCTGCCTAGATAAAAGTATCTACCAAATAAAGAATTGTAAATAAAAGTATAAACATTTGTACAAATCACCTGTGGAGGTGAAAGACTCAAAGAGTGCAGGCTGGATAAGCTCTCTATGAAGATCCATCAGGGTTTTCTCAGTCACCACTTGGCCAGGGCTGCCAGGACCTACCAGGTTATCACCATCATATTCGCTTGAATAAGAAATCATATCATCTAAACTGTGGGGTCCTAAATACACAACATAATAGGAGTATTAAAACATAGCCATGTTGTTCTGTTGTGTTATTTTTAATGCTTGTAAAAGTCAAAAACAGAGTGCATATGTACCAGCTGGTCGGCCTACAGAAACCCCTGAATCTGCTTCCTCAATTCCAGAATAAAATTCCTCATAATCTGCAGAGAATACAATATAAAAGTCATGCTCGGTTATAAAATATTTCTGATCCTGCTTAGATAGCCTCTTATACAGTATTTTATAATATTAAATAGTTTCTATTTAAATTAAATATATATTCTTACTGTTATATGGATGCACGCACACACACACACACACACACACACACACACACACACACACACACACACACACACACACACTGTATGTTGTTTTTACAGAACAAAACATGGAAGTATGGAGTTCTTATGTAAATTCACATAATTATATAAAATATAATTACATATACAATATCTTTAGCTTTTTTTGAAAGGAGTCCCTGGTGTCAGCATTTTGTAAGATTAAGAGGTAAAGAAGGTCCTTTAAGTTTTCCAATGCAATAAAATCTACAAGAGTCATTCTCTCAGCAGCTTCATTTTAGGTTTAGCCCAAAATAAAATAATGAAACTAAAATAAAATAACAAAATTCTCAAACTTTTAATATAACCAAGAACTCTTTGCTCAAGAGTTTCTTGCATTGGAAAACTTTAAGGACCTTCTTACCTTTGTCATATACAATGTTTAATTAATCTATCTATCTATTAGCTTATGTAATTAATAATATGTAAGCCAACAACAACAACAGTGAATTATAATATACATTATAGCAAAAGTTATTGCTAAAGCTATCTGTCTACCTAGATATCTGTGCTCATCAGGATATTCAGCTGCAAAATCCTTTGCTTGGGTGTTTTTATCTTTGGTAGCAACAGGAAGGTGAAACAGGTCAACATCCATCTCATTCACATCACCTGATCCCATTTCAGCTGCAAGCATAGAAATATGATTTAGTTAGAGTGAAGAGGGAAAGCTGAGATGTTGCGCAAATATGGCAGATTTTTATTGATTCTTCGATAAGACTCAGATGGTACAGAACACAAGGCGGGGTAAGAGAAAAGAGTGTTTATCTCTTATAAGATTTGATTCCACTGGTGCTCCTCATTGAAATAGGTGTCCACTTGTGGATGTTTAGTTAAGTTTAACAATCTTTTCTGCTCTTTTTTTATTTTGATATCTATGTGTCAGAGAAGTGTCATGGAGGTCCTGCATCGCACTTTCAGCAACCAACATGCATGTCCCTTGTCACACCACAAACCGATTTGTGTTTGTTTTCTATTTCAGTTCAGGCTGTTCTATTCATCTTTGTCCTGCTGTCACTGTGTCTCTGAATGTTAGCATGTAGCTCCTGTTTCTGAGTCTTGCTTGGTTTGGATTTCATAATGTTCATTAAAGTGGAGACAATCAAAAGTTTGAACACACCAGTCAAAGGTTTTTGATTTATTGTCTACATTCTAGAACAATACTGGAGTTTTTTTAACTATCATTTGGCATTACGGTCAGTTACAGTCATTACATTACATTACATTACAGTCAGTTGTTATTTTAAGACACAAAGGTCAGCTGTTCTGAAATAGTTCTTAAGAACAGTATTGTTAAGTGCATTTGCAATCCCCATGCAAAGCACCATGATGAAACTGGCTCTCATAAAGACCATCCCAGGAAAGCAAGACAAAACTTTACTTCTGCTGCAGAGGAGAAGTTTCTTTAGAGTTACCAGCCTCAAAAATCACCAATTAACAAACAGCACCTCAGATTAGAGCCGTTACGAAGGCTTATAAAGTAGCAGACACATCTCAACATCAACTGTTCAAACAAGATTATTGCATATTTCGAATGCCTTAAATATAGTTTCACAATGTATAAAGAAATAAAAATCAATAAAAACCATGGAATTAGAAGGTGTGTCCAACTGATAGTGTGTGTATCGTATATTCATTTTAAATTAATCACCGGTAGGGGTTTACCAAACAGAGCATCTTGATCTAGAAATGACTAGATCACCACTTTAAGTTTTAAATACAGAGTCATTCTATACCATAAATCAGTGGATATTATTATTACATTTCCTAAAGTTATATATATACTCAGGACAGTTCACTGTCCCGCCTCCAGGGGGTTCCCTTACCCAAAATCTGTTCTCACATTTATTTCCAGTTTACATACTAGTAAAAGACATGGATTGCAATTGTTTTTCCTATATTAGCCATTACTATGTATTACTTTCTTTGGATATGCATTTTGATTTTAAAATAGTGTGTTTGTAATAATAATAATAATAATAATAATAATAATAATCCAACACCTTAACCACTAAGCTACCCCAGACCAAAAGGTTTGCTAAGAGGTTCACACTGAGAGGTTTGTATTGTCTGCATTTTTGTTAATTCACATTGGAATGAATTGTCAGTTACACATTTAGTCATGCAGAATTTGCATTTTAAATGTCATATAGTTTTATGATATGCTTTATGAAAGTATGACATTTCTTTTTATATTCATTAATATTTTCATCTATGAAGTAAATGTTGTTGTTTTTGTGGCATGTAATCATTACTGAAGACAGCAATAAGGGAAATAATTTAAATGTGTAGACCTACATAAAACCACAATGCATACTTTATAGCTGTACAGCTTCATACCCAATGATCCTGATGTCTCATACAACGGGTCTAAAAGGAATGGATTGTGGTCTTCCACTGATTGTCCCCGTCTGGTCCAAATGACATCACTGTTATGTGTCATCTTCATTCCACTGCCACTGGATGATTCATTCTGATTCAAAATGGATGGAGAAGCAGAAGTGACAGGCTGCTGAAAAAAAAGTGTATCCTTCTCCAGTTTATAAGGTAAGCTTATGTCCAAACTGCTGCAAAAAGGTACTGGAGTAAAGGATACATTAAACAAGAATATAAGAGAATATAAGTGCAGTACAGTTAAAACAAAGATCATATGATTTATTCTTTATAAAAATATGAAAATACAAAAATATACTTACCAGCTGGTATGCTTTTGCTTGATGAATTGACCAAATAAAGCTTCCAGGAGTAGATGACATTTGTAGGACAACGTTCACAGGCAGCTGTGACAGAGAACCTTTCATTCCAGTTGACAGAATTTCCTCTGCACTCTTTGCAATATACATGAAGGATGCTAAAGGAAAATCATAGCTATTTAGCTAAAAACAGTCCTTTGTTCTTGGTAGAATACATCTGTCCATTAATTTCAACTTCTATTTATTTTTAATTCATAGTTATAGTACCATGTTTATTGTAGTTCATATTGTCTGTATTTTTTCCTGCTCTGTCCAAAGGTAGCCTTTTGGGGGTTTTAATTTTGTAATCAGTAGAATACCATCAGTCATACATTTTTTATATCTCTAAGCAAATTTTATTAACATTATATATAACTATGTAACACTGAAGTAAGTTCCTATACTCCTTTTCATGTTGATTTGAATAAAAATAAAAAAACACTTTTGCTTATAAGCTTGCCTGTCATCTAAATATGTATAATGGCCAGCATTTTATTATACTGCTCATCTATGTACTGTATATCTGCAACATCATGCTGAATTAAACAGGGGAGAAATGAGTATATATTCATGCTATGCGAACTGTGCACCTGGTTGGTTTGGAACTCATGGTGATGAACATCTCGGATGTTGTGGACCGATCTCCACTTTGTACAGTAAGTGTCAACTTGAACAGATCACAGTTAGAATTCAGTGCACTCGCAGGGAACATCAGCAATGGAGAGGAAGCAGGAACTTGCTTGGAGAAACAGGAGGTCTCCTCTGTGTTAACCGGCCTGCATTTCCAACTGTAACTTTGTGGATAAAAAATTATAGTTAAAAAAAGTTCTAACTGTTGTTGTTGTTGTTGTTTTCATTTTAAATATATATATATATTTTTAAAAGAAACCTGTACGTTATCGCATGGTTAGTTAAAAATAATTATGTTTTTTATTTTCACTTTTTAAAGAGTAAAAAATAAAGGATTTTTGAGTTGAAGTAAAAATATGGTTAATTTACATCATCTTACACTAATTAGAATTTTGGTGAATGACTAATACGTAGCAATGCAAGGCAATATATGATGTATGCAATTTTGATTTGAAAGCTGTGAAATAAACTATGAAAAAATTAACATTTGCATTCATTGTTTATTACCTCATAATATTATCAGGAAAATCGGGGTCATATGACCTACGTCCATCCACAGTGATGCTTAAGTTGTTATGATGGTTGATAATCACATTTGTTCCTCCACTGATGATGCTCACAGGTGCACTGGGAGACACCTCAAGCAGAACAGTGTAGCTGCTGTAAACTATGCTGCCTACAACCTGAACCTTAGAGGTGACAAAATCACAGGTTAAAATGTAATACCTACTTAATGTCCCAACATTTATAATTATAATTACGTGTGGCATGACCTGTTTAATTGCCAATAATGTACAACAACTCAGTATTTAGATTTTTATAGTACAACCTGCTATCAGCATATGATTTTGTGTTATTTTAAATACCACTTATTCTTCTCTTCTCTATGTGGAAAATGTGACTGTGTGTGAGGCCCAGACTGATTTAGAGCCCAAAAAAGCAAACATCTGTCCAACAACATCAGTAAAATTGTTAACTGACATTGCTTTCGGTTCCTGCACAACTGTATTATACTCTAATGTTAATTACGTTGGCACACAACTACCCACCATAAACTAGCTTTCATTTATTACAGGTTGACCAATATGACCAATATGAGATTTGTGTAACACCCCCTTTTTAAGTAATTTATATAACAGTAGGTAGACCTTTAAAAACACATTTGTTCATTACTAGCATTGTTTACAGCTACCCAGCAAGCTGTATTTGATTAACATATTTGACTTAGCGTGTAAAATTCTGGTTACCAATATACAGTGTATATCGGATAGTGACTTGTTCAAGCCACTGAACCTATTATGTGAAATCACAAAACTGAGCACATTAGGGCCATTTGTATACTGGAGGAAAAGTCACTTTAGTGCTTATGTAACCATTAGAAGAATCATGCTGTTTTTAAAATCATTTGAAAATGATACACTTAATACCAGTACTATTGTAACATTATGATAGCGCCCATATATATTTGTAACTCATATCTATATTCACAGCCAGACACAAACTTTACCTTAGCTACAGCTTTATATGTGCCATAATAAAGGAAGTACTCTGGAAGCTCCAGCTGTTGTTCATTTGTTTTGATGCTTCTGGTTAGGAGCGGTAGTCTAGTCAGTCCATATAGAGTCCAGCTGTACTGGAGACCTTTGGAAATGTTGCACTGGATCTGTCCTTCATACGTCACACCAAGTGTTACAGGCTGGTAACGCCATATCTAATACAAAAAATAGTCCTCTGTCAGAAATATAGTTATTTCAATAGATATTAAAATTGTATAATCTGCATCTTAAATTACATCTGGAGTTTTGTCTCATTTTATGGTTGCTTTGATGCATCTCTGACCTGGATCTTGCTGGGTCCCATGTTCTTTACAGGTGGAGGTTGGCACGGCTCAAGAACAACAAATACATGTCCTTTTAAAGAGCCTGAGCTCACTAGGTTGGAGACAGTCACCTCTACTACAAATTCCCCTGTCCTGCAGAATAAAAGGTTTAATAGCATCTCATAGAATTGCCATTTATAATCAGAGTTTACTGGAATAAAGGAGGGATAGCAGGGCTATACTCTACCTGTCTTTAAAAAAAATTAAAAAATAAATAGCAATGGTCAATTTATGGTACGCATATGTTCTAAATTGTTGTGGGTCTTTCTTACTAAAAACACTGGTACCAATAATTAAAAATATGCAGAATAGTGTGAAGTTAAGATTTCTTTCTGATTCTGATTCTTAAGATTCCGATTTCTTTCTAGCGCAGAAAAAAAGATTCCCAAAAACTTGCACAAATTCAAAACACATTAGCAATAGTTTTATGCCTATGATGAAATGTCATACTTTAAGCCTCAACCATAACGTTTTTATAATAAGAAAAGCAAATTGATGATCTTTTATACGTTCTGTTCAATATCATGTTGCTGTGTTTTTTAATGACAAAAACTGCAACTTAAAAATAAAGGATGATTACAGATAAACATTATTTATAGTGTAATTAAGTGTGTGTTAGATTAATAAATAAATATTTACATTCATTTAAATTAGATATTATCAGACACTATAATAATAATAATAATCTATCCTTTTTCATCAAACCATGCCATCTACCTGTTATAAGCATGATGCTCAGTGTCCTGTCCAACTCTTTGTGTTCCATCTCCAAAATCCCAGAGATATGTAATGCCAGTTCCTGCATTGATCCTACAGCTAAAAGGCACTGATGTGTTCAGCAGCACAGAATGCGTGTACAGCAATCTGTTCAGACGCACAGCTCTTTGAATAACTAAAGTATAAACATCAGAGGTAACACATCCATGGCTGCTGGACACACTGACTGTAACATGGTATCTACAAAGCAGAAAAGAATTAAATCCTATAAATAAATGAAAAATCTTAAAATGTAGTTAATCAGCCAGTATTTAGTATCCAGTGGTTAATTCTACCATTCTTTGAAATGTATGCATTAACATGAACATGTTTAGCATTGTGCACATTTAAATCATCACACCATCACTTTAAAGAACATCATATTCAAATGCATTACATCTCATATAAGGAAGAGTTCCACTATACCTGTTTGGTTGGAGGTATTTCTTAATGAATGTCCTGGATGGAGTTCTAACTACTGTTTGGTCCCCTAAATGCCAGTGAAATTCAAGTGGTTCAGGCTCTTCAGTAACTGCCAGAAATTTTATATCTTCTCCTGTGGCATAAGTTTGTTTCTCAGTGTAGATCCAAACAGCTAGGAATAAAAATTAAGTTCTTAAACATGTTAAATGTTAAAGTTCATGACTTCATTGCAGCACAATTAGAAGAAGACTGAACAAATACAGTTTGTTTGGAAGGGTTGCAAGGAAAACATGGTAGCATGACTGAGGTTTGCAAAACTGCATCTGAACAAAGCACAAGGCTTCTGGAACTCTATGTTTTATGAATCATTAAGACCAAATGGAGGTGCAGCCACTGGCACCTTGCAGTCATTTAGTAAACCATGAACTCCTCTGTATACCAGAGTATCCTAGAGGCAAATGTGATGCTATCAGTCTGACAGCTAAAGCTTGAGCAAAATTCCTTCTTGCAACAGGACAATGATCGGAAACACACTTGTAAATATGCATCAGAATGGCTGAAAAAAGAAAAGAACTCCAGACGTCAACCTAACTAAATGCTGCAGCAAGACCTTAAGAGAGGTGTGCATAAGCAAATGCCCCAAAACATCCATGAACTGAAACAATGTTGTAAAGAGAAATGGGCCAAAATTCCCCCATGATGTTAGAGACTGATAAAGTCAAACAGGAAACGATTCCTTCAAGTTATTGCTGCTAAAGGTGGATTTACAAGCCACTGAATCATGGGGGGCACTAAGTATTGGCCACATGTTTTTGTTTCTTTTTTGCTTCATTTTTGTTAAATAAAGAATGCCATGGTGAAAAAAAAAGATTGTCGTTGAATGAAATTTGCCTAATACTAAGACACACCCTGAGCAGATTATTTTTTTATTATGGTTTTACACAAAAACACATAGAATTATAAGAGGGGGCAACAATATCTGAACATGACTGTATACTAGATGGATCTGTCTGATTCTTTCTGGTGTTCTGCTAGGAGATGTTGTGCATGCTCCCATGTGGTTAGCATAAAAATGCCACTTTTGGAACACAGCTAATGCCTAAAGCTTTCCATTTCTCCAGTGGATACTTTCACCTGGATACTGTAGAAATCTGACAGAAATAATAAAGACTGTTGTGTGCTGTTTCCCCTGATGTTTTTCTCTTAATATATATTCATACTAATACTAATCTTTCAACTCACTTAATACATTTAGTTGGCCTTTACTGTTTTTTAATATAATTATTCATAACCCTACTATCTGGTGTCAACCTACAGCAGGATAGACTGAGTTCCCTTTGACTCTGGTTTTCTCAAGGTTTCTTGCTTATATTAACTTAAAGATGTTTTATAAATAAACATAACATTTTATAATATATATAACAATATAAAGCATAGCATAATATTATTAGTAAACATAATTCTATATTTACAGATCTATGTAGCTTACAGTACAACATAAACAGTGGAGACGTCACACTGTGTATTTTCTTTGCATGTACTGTATAAAGTATATGCAAGTAGGTTACATACAAGTAATGTTACTGTTCTTCTTTCTGTCCATTTCCATAGCGTTTGAATGAACACATAGTGCTGTTTGATCAGTTTGAGAAGGTCTGAAGCCCAGTTCCTCAGCCCAGGATGGACATGTTCTACAAAGGAAAAGAAAGATTAATGATAACACATAGTGACTTGATGTGGAAATGCATGTAAATCAAAACAGATTGCTCAGTACAGGTTTGTATTTGTGGTTTTTATTTCTTAGAGCATTTGTTCCTTGAGAAAAAATAATCAAAGAAATGGGCTTTAAATGAGAAGAGGTAAGTCTGAAGCTTATCATTTTATAGCTCCTGGGAAAAACAAAAGAAGCTAACACAAAATATCTGTGGCTAATCAGATAGGTAGGTAGGTAGGTAGGTAGTTAGGTGGGTAGGTGGATAGGTAGGTAGGTAGGTAGGTATTGAAATTATAAGCTTCCATTTGCATTTTGATATTTTTGCATTTCGGATAGCAAAACTGTACTGTGCCATTCTTATTTTCCAAATAAAAAGGTCAACAATGTATATCAATTTACAAAACTCATTTTCGGTTAATACATGTAGTCACAGATTAAAAATTAAAAAACTTAATTTTGACACAAACATATACAAATGTCACATATAAAGTATGTTTCTGCTTGATGCAGCCCAATAATTTGATTCTTCTGAAATGGTGACTTATTTTTGGCCAAGCAGTGTATGCTTCTCTTTTGCATATACAGTATCTGACTGCAGTGCATTTCAAACATTTAGATATCTGATATCTGATAGTAAACTCAATTGATCATGCATGTGTCATTTCACAATGATATGTATTTAAGCACATTATGATAATCACTCTGTGTGGAAACAAGTTTTTAGACATCAGTTAACACATTTCCCAGTTGCTACTGATTTAAACACTTTACATCACAACCCATTGACTTTTATTACATACATGCTAGGATATATACAACATATATATATATATATGAAGGGCATCCAGTGTAAAACCTGTGCCATGTTGTTGTGTGGATCAGATGGTCGGCTGTGGCGACCCCTTAACGGGAGCAGCCGAAAGACTAACAACAACACACAAGCCCACTGAGTTCACTTCACTGACAGGTATTGTTTTTTTAAAAAAAAGCTAAATTATATAATCTTGTAAGCCCTACTATCTTTATGCCTTATTTTATGGTGCCAGATAAGTACTTTTAAAAATAAACATGAGAATACATCTCTAACCTCTTCTGTAGTAGAAGCTTGTCTATGGCAGGGTCAGCCAAATGAGGAACATGTGGTAGATGGAGAGAAGATACAAACAGACTTTGATTAAAAAAAACACAGTACAGATAAAAACAGAGGCAATAATGAAATGAACACTATAGTATGTGAATATAAGCATGCAGTTCTAGAGTTCAATTAGTAATGTGATGCAACACAGGAGGTGTTGAACTGAGAACTGTAAAAAAATATTTTATGTAAATATGTGAACATACTGTATATCATTGTGACATTCGAAAATTAGAATAAAAATAAAACAGCCACATACCATCATGATAGTCTCCATTTGCATATTTGAGTATAAAGTAAGTTGCAACACAAAGAAAAAGCAAGTATTGAATAGACAGATACATCTAGACACACACACTCGCTATAGAGAGATGTGCAGGGTATGAAGTGCTCACACACAGTGACTTCACCCTGCATGTGAAGTGAAAAGGTGTAAGGAAGTCAACTGGCCATAAAAATGCAGCTCAAAAAGAAAATGTGGTCTGAAGTGCTTAATAAGCATTATTTTTGTTAATACCGAAAAACTTTGTTAACCTAATTTGAATGAATTACATTTAATAAATATATTTATAAGCCTCTATTATTTATATGTTATAAATAATTAAACAAATCATTAAAAATATAATTAGTTATTATCGTGATTTCTGTAAGCATTTAAATGTTTATCACATTCTTGTAGGTTGTTTTCATATCACATTGAAGGATTAAAAAAAAAAAGATAAAAAAAATTAATGACTTCTACTATAACCTAAATATAAAATATATATGTATATATTTTTTTTCAGTGAATATTTCTTCTCTCTCTCTCTCTCTCTCTCTCTCTCTCTCACCCTCTCTCTCTCTTTCTTTGTCTCTCAGAATTGTCTCGCAGGATGGTAAACCTATGGAACAATGTTGCATTATTTGTCATCCTTAGTATGCAAATGCACCTTTTTAAAAGGCTGTGATATTTCAGAAAATGCAGAAGATCAGGAATGTGTGAAATGGTGTGTGTGTGTGTGTGTGTGTGTGTGTGTGTGTGTGTGTGTGTGTGTGTGTGTGTGTGTGTGTGTGTGTGTGTGTGTGTGTGTGTGTGTGTGTGTGTGTGTGTGTGTGTGTTCTTTCCTAACACATGAGATCTCAATACTGACACTATGCCCTTTTTTATATTTGTATGTGTGACAATCATGGCGTAAATATAATGCATGATATTTATTTATTTATAATGCATGAAGTATTTGATAGTAATTGTAAAGACACTAAAAAAGAACAGCTTGTGAACATGATCAAATGTGTGCTAAGTTTAATAGAAAACAAGTAACTGCCAAGCATTCATCACAAATAAGCAGTAAGCAAAACGACAGAACATGGGATATAACAAAATTAAAAATAGTTATGCTCCACCTTTAATTCTCTGCATGGTAGAGTATCAACCATTTCCAGGAACACGGCTAGCATCTATTAAGGGGAGCTACAAAAACAGAAATGTCAGCCTTACTATTTAAGCAGAATATGTTTATAGATTACTTCAGTCAGATTGTAACTAGATGAACACTTGAAAATGATCCTTTACTTGATAATTTCCATCTCAAGGTCACTTAATAATATATGCATTTTAAAATGGCATTCAGTAATATAATGAATTAAAAAAAATATTTAAAAAAAGAAAAAAAAACAAGTTGGTGCTTGTGTGTTATAAAAATGTTATTTCAAGTAACAAAGTAATACAACATATACAAAGTAAAATTCCAAATCAATCTAAACAGTTAACTGTTTACATTAATATAATTTTTCTAATGATCTTCTGTATTAAATATGGGTGACATATTAAATCAAGTAAATTTATTTTTGCAATTATTTTCCAGTTAAAAAAATGGAGGGTAACACTGGTGACAGCTAATGAGAAAAGCATTCCATATAGAGATCTTTCTTTTTGTTTGCAAGCACTAAAGCCATCCACCTGTACAATAAAGCTTAGCATTGTGTATTTTGTGCAAATGGGGTTTGACACCTCTAAAAACAGATAAAAATAAATAAATCATCATAGAACAAATCTAATTTTTTTTCCCTAACCTGTCAATCAATGATGAACAGCTAAGGCTGTTCAAATGGAATACTTCCACCCAACAGCTCTTCAAAACAATCTGGCAGCTCACAACTGAGGAGCTCTTTCATTTGTCATGCCTTTCATTAAGTGTATAGTTTGGTAACTGAGTAACACTGACACACACACACACACACACACACACACACACACACACACACACACACACACACACACACACACACACACACACACACACACACACACACACACCTTGGTGGATGTTCTACTTACTTCAAAGGCAGAGACATGTCACACTGCATGAAAGATGAAGGTTTATATCTGAAGCATGACAGAGCACCAGTGACCCGGATGACAAGTGCAAAAAAATACACACCAATGAGAAGAAGGATAACCTGTCACATTCCACCCTGAGAGACAGAAGTGCCCATTTTCCTGGAATGTGAGCGGCAGGTTATGATGGATGAGAATAGAAGTGGACTGTCAGTAGCACCGGGTCAGAGGCAGCCAAAAGTAAAGTGGGTGAAGTGAGGTGGAATAAAAGAAATACTCAGACTGATGAAAATTAAATTACATGATCTGATAGTAAACAATGATCTGAGCCTTTTAATAAATCAATATTTATTTTGCTTTGGATAAGTTATTATTAAATTAAATACAGTAGGCAATAACAATACAGAAAGAGACTTTTTAAATAAACTGAAAAATTCCTTATTCAGCTTTAATTCAATTCAATTCAATTTTATTTATATAGCGCTTTTAACAATTGACATTGTCGCAAAGCAGCTTTACACAATAAAAAGAAGTAAGTTTTTATGCAATGTGTATGAATCAAAATGATAAGATTGTCCCTGATGAGCAAGCCGAGGGCGACGGTGGCAAGGAAAAACTCCCTGAGATGGTAATAGGAAGAAACCTTGAGAGGAACCAGACTCAACAGGGAACCCATCCTCATCTGGGTGATAATGGATAGCAGAGAATGATCAGCATAATAATGTGTACTGGAAGTTCAGTGTAACAGGAGATGTGTTAAAATTTAAATTAAAAGGAGTCCAGTTTGTTCCCGGAGGCTCAGGTAGACTGTAGGAGATTCCAGTCCTGAGCTATCGAACAACTGAAGTCACAGGTCCCCAGAGCATCAATCGATGATAGGACAGTCTTCATGGAAACCATCCCCAGCCACCAAGCGCATCCAGGCAGACCACACGGGGCATCCATGTGACGGGATCTCCAACCAGAAGCAGGACTCCAGGACGGGTTAGACGGCTTCAGAGGGCAGAAGGGTCTGGATCACTGGCAACTCAGGAGCGAACATGTATAGCTCGACAGAGAGACAGAGAGAGGGAAAGGAGAGAGGGAGAGAGAGAGAGCAGAAAAGGAGAGAACAGAAAATAAGGAGAGATGGCAGTTAGGTATGGTCACAGTCAACATGTATAAGGTGAATGTATATTAGTGCAAAGTGCAAGCAGGGACCGGCAGGACTAACTATAACAGCATAACTAAAAGGGAGAGCCAGAAGGAAACACAGACATGAGGGTCCCTGAGATGTAAAGCAACCAATCACCTCACCGTCAACAAACCTGAGTGAACAATGAGAGTGGGGAGGACAGCATCTAAACATACCAGTTCACCAGAATACTCTACGTCCATGAGTCCCCCAGATCTGCTCCTTTACCTAAGGTTAATCTATTTACAAAATGCTTGGCTAAATAAATAAGTTTTTAGCCTAGACTTAAACACTGAGACTGTGTCTGAGTCCCGAACATTAACAGGAAGACTATTCCATAACTTTGGGGCTTTGTAAGAAAAAGCTCTGCCCCCTGCTGTAGTTTTAATAATACGTGGTACTGACAGGCAGCCTGCATCCTTTGATCGAAGTAGGCGTGGCGGATCTTAAGACACTAACAGTTCACTCAAATACTGTGGCGCGAGACCATTTAGTGCTTTAAATGTCAAAAGTAGTATCTTGAAATCGATGCGAAATTTCACAGGGAGCCATTGCAGTGTAGATAAGATAGGGGTGATGTGCTCGTATCTTCTGGTTCTAGTGAGGACTCTCGCTGCTGCATTCTGTACTAACTGAACTAAGCTTTAGACTTGGCTCTAACTTGTCACGCCCTTAAGTGTCATCTGATAAATATTTACGTGTTGTCATTTGAAGATCTGTAAATTTGTGTAACCGTGACATCATTTCCAAAATGGTGGTAGGCCTGGGTAGCACATGTAACAAAACTAGCTCATTTTAAAAAGTTAAATTTAAAAGTTTTTTTTAAAGAGTTTCATTCTATTTAACAATTCTAATGATTTTTTATTATCCTATATTTTATATTTTACCTGTTCTGAGTGCATTTTTGAACAAATTGATATAAACCAAACTAGAAAATATCACTGTGACATATGTCTCATATGACTTTTAACCCTAAAATTGTCAGGGAAAATGCCATGCGACATCTTTCAAAATGTGCTCCATGTGGTCCTTTTGATCTGTGTTATGTCCTCCATAATTTCCCTTAAACAGGAAAATGGGTCTGGGATTTTATGGTTAAAATAAATACAAAAGCAATGCATATAATATTTTGGGAAGTAATCTGATTAAATGTGGTGCTGTGAATCTCTGTCAATCAAAACTAGTAAGAAAATTTGTTCAAGTCTTTAATGTGACCGGAAGACATTTTTAAATGCCAAAAACACAAATAAGGCAAGGAAAAAGTGCATGCCATGTCTCTACTTAAGATTTTCTCTTTTATTTATTGTTTGTTTGTTTGTTTGTTTTTCTTTTTTATTTACCTTTTCAAAAGCATTTTAAATGTGCTTCCAAATTTTGATTTAAAATGTTGAAATCTAAATCTGTTCAAGTTGATTTTATATATTTACTCCTTCTTCTTCTTCTTTTTTTTTTTTTTTTTTACATATTTACATACATGTTAAGATCATTTTCTAACTCTACAAACACCACCGAAGTCTTTTGACCGGCCAATGTATATAGGTCTTACTAATCAGTTATGTTCACTCATTATAAGTTCATTCATTGCTAGTTGATTTCTAAACGTTGTTTTTGGTCTTTCGGTTGTTCCCGTCAAATGGCGTCGTCACAACGGCCCATCAGATGTTATGTTTAGAATGGAATCGCCTATTAATTAAAGGTCTGCATTAAAACAGAAAAGCGCATGAATTACACTTTCACATATTAATTGATTATTATTATTGTTTATTATATATAACTCTCACTTAACGAATTAGTTATAATTGGATCGTTTGTTTTTTCATAGGTGTCATTGGTCACTTGGACTAAAGCTCTTAAGTTGAAATAATAAAAACCAGAGCATTTAATAGACAGTGTAACCTGACCGAGCGCAGAAATCTAAACAGTAACAAAGAACCTGGATGCCATATGTCGAGCAGCTGTCCAATAACCTGCTCGTTTAATCTCAATGCTAACACCAGGGGGCGGCACGGAGACACTTCTGTGCCCAGGAAAATAGACTAGATTTATTACTTTTAAAAAAAAGTTAGTTTTTCATTTTAGGGAAGCACTTCTAAAAAGAACCTATCAAAGAGATGTTGATAGCTTTTCAGTAAAGCAGTGATTTTTCTGTGTAGCACTTTTTTCAAGGCATTGTATCGTATCATGCTGTCCTCAATAATATTCTAGTATTGTCAATAATTTTATTATAGAGTTACTGTTTTATTGGAGTACTTGATGATGTAATTAGAGCTGTTCATTTCTGCACTGTTGTGAATCAGCAGAGTGAACAGCAGTGGACAGAGGACACAGCACCTGAGGCCGGAGTGCTCAGTGTGGCGATGATGGAGATGTTTTGCATATCCCATGTCTCCGTATCATGGGATACAATAGGATTGTTTATGTAGATGAAGGAAAAAGGAAGGCTGGTTTGTTACAGCTATAGCATAAATGGTATAACAACACAATAACAAACAAATTATATTATATAATTATATTATTAAAGTCATAACAAACTTTTTATGTTTTGCATAATATCCTAAACTTTAAACATGATAATAAATGAACAAGTAATTTTTTAAGGAGTAATAAAAATATTGTTGAAAAAGAGCAAGAGGGGTAAAATAACCTGTTATTGTAAAATAATTAACTTCAGGGTTCACCATATCACACAAGTTCTTGTCATGTTTTATTCCTTACTTATATGCTACATTTAAAAAAATATTAGCTGATTATGTGTACATACGGAAATTGAAATGCGTTACAAATACAGATCATATATTGACTTATGTTTCACCCACCAAGTTTTGTACACCATGTCTCCTTGTTAATGACATGCAACATTAATATATCACAATAACAAAGCCAAAATGTTTGGGAGAATGCAGCATTATGGTAGGAGGAGTCACAAATTATATGATCAGAGCTTCTATACTTGATAGTGTGCACCGCCTTCCAGCACGACTAAAGAGGAAACCCAGAGAAGATTCTCTGCAGCTTGAAGTGATTTAGGAGGTATGTTGCACGTGTAGCACATACCTCAGGGTCATGTTTTATCATTTCCCGAATCAGAGCTGTGATACTCTTCCTTCCATACTTATTTTGGCCATTAGAAACTCAGAACCACACAGAGGAGAACAGAGAGCCCTCATCCATTTAGTGGTACAATATTTAATTATAAGCAATATAAGCATTATTTAATTATAAAGCAATTCACAACATTGTTATATTAGTATTTCTGAAAAAATATATGTTTATTTGATTTATATTAACTAGGATTTATTTTTACTTAGATATGAAAAGAGTATGATATTTCAAAGAACAGATCGACATGACTTATTAGCATCTTAGTGAAGGATTATGATAGCTAAATTTGTATCATTTGGTATTTAGAACATGTTAAGTATGTCTGCAACTGTGAAAAGGTCTGCTTATCATTGGATATTTGACATATTTTATGACAGCAGAGGGGTGGAAAAGCTTTGTGACAAATGCACCCATTTTTTATTGTTTATTACACTTTATAATAATGAAACAATCACACAAAAATAGAGGGGAAATTACAAAAAAATAATAATAATAATAATTTTTCCTCATAGTCCATGGTAGATTTAACACAGCTAATAAAGTTTTTTTTTAAAGAAAGGTGTCTAAAATGCTATCATGTAGTCCTTAAACCAATCTGATATTTTTAGTAATTACCCAAGAAGAAATTATTTTTGTATTTAGTATGCTTGTGATGCATGTTTGTTGGCATCTTGGTTATAGTTTGCAAGCTTGGTGGGTAACTGCACGGTCTTGCACAGCTGTTAAGCCACATGGTGTTTGCTTTGGCAATCAGAGGGGTGTGGGTGTGGGTGTGTGTGGGTGTGGGTGGGTGGAGGGGAGGGTGATTATGGGTTTATTTCTTGATCCCACAATGAGGACATGTGGCTGGTATCCATGAGGGAAATAGCAGCCTCTATTTTTTCTTTCCTTTTCATTACTGGGGTTATGTTTAGGGTTAGGTTTAAGTGTAGTGTTGGATAAGTTTGTCACAATATAATACTAAATAAATTAGTCACAGGATGCTGTAAATTATCTAAAAAGGGGGAAACAACAAGAACTGGCTCCATGAAAGGGAATACAACAAGGATTAATATGTTCTTAATAGCCATTGTGCTGCCCAATATATGCCCAATATATGATGTCATGTTCATCTGGAAATAAGAATAAAGACATGGTTAAATATATATATATATATATTTGAGTGTGTAAATGTGTGTGTGCCCTGTGATGGATTGGCACCCATTGGTGTACCCTGCTTTTGCCCTAAGTCTCCTGGGATAGGCTCCAGGCCCCCGTGACTCAGAATACAGGATAAAGCGGTATAGAAGATGAGTGAGTGAATGAATGAGTGAGTGATATTTATTTTATTTTATTAAAACCCTATATAGAAAAAAAACAAATATAATAAAAACATTATCAAAATGGTTTATGAATATGCATGTTATTTTAAGCATTATAAAGATTATAAATGAGTGTCTCTTTGTAAATACCTTACTATACAGTTTAATGACAGATTGTGTTGGAGACAGTATTTAAAGTTTGACAACTGTGGAATATTTTTGAAATGCAGCAATATTATAGAAACCAACCCAACCAATATCACATGTACAATATTGTAACCTTGTTAATACAAAAATGTGAAATCCTGAGAGTAAATTATTCAGTAATTAGCTACTGTGTTGTAGATACAGATTCTGTTTAAAATGATCCATTCTTTGAAGTAAAAAAGTAGAAAGTCTTCTATTTTGTTAAGTTGTGGAACAGACAGGCTGAGGCAGCATGTCTCCCTTTCCTGGTGCCTCAGACAGGTCATCGTTGTAGTTGGCAGGCCTTCCAAGAGCCAGAGCAGCCGCATGCTGAATAGTTGGGACGACGTCCAACAGACGAGGCCTCTGAAGGGACATTACACCTAAGCTAGAGGCAGTGAGAGAGAGAAAAACAAGAAAAACAGCAGCGGGAAAACACTAAAGAGTGAGACTTCTTGTCCCGTTCCCTTTTGGCCTATAAAATTGTCAAATTATGAAATACAAAGGCAAATTGTGTTCCATGAGCATGCATAAAGATTTCCACAAACACAGTTAGATGGGGAAACATTAGAGTTAATGAGTAGAACACTTCTCTTTTATTCTCCTTTAGCATTCACTGATATCACAGCATGATGAATTAAAAGTAATAATGGTCCACAGAAATGCAATGGTATGACCTTGTATATAAAATAAAATGCTGTTTTGCCAGAACTTTTTGAAGTCAATTGTTTATCTTGCACCTATATATTTCAATTCGTAAGAAATGACTATGAACATCTAGCTTTAATTGCAAAAGGAATATCATCTAAAACTGCAAATAAGGTCAGTAAAACTAATGAGCACAAAATCTAACAAATGAATAGGAAGACTACATTGAAACACATTTGTAGGTTCACATATTTGAAGCTAAAAACACACTAACACTTATCAAACTAATATTTAAGTAAATATCAGTAAACGTGCTAGATTGAAGCATAGCTCAAGTTTTAAAAGAGCATCATATAAAACTACAATGAACATAAGTATAAAAAACTGCTTGTTTGGCAAAAAAATTTCTATTGAATAGCCTGTATCCAGAAAAGCACCACAAGAGATTTGTCTGTCTGTCTGTCTATACATTGCACGAAACACAAAAGTTTTTAGCAATGATCCACTGGTATGTAGACCCTTATATCACTTTCATTATTATTAAATATTCTATGTTTTCATTACAAGGAAGTATATAACTGAAGTATATAATGCTATAAGAAGACCTAATGACATACATTTAGAAATTATTTATAATATCTAAATCTGGATATAGCCGAAGGACATTATCAATTATAGGATAATTTAGAAGAGAAAGATCACCTTTCCATAAATTATCTAAGCAATCCTGCAAGACCTTTTAACATAAGAAACAAAGGATGTTGTGAATCCAACACTGCATGCTATTGTATGTCATTAAAAAATTTATGAAACTCAATTTGAATGTTTTATTGTTCAAGATTTAAAGGGAAAAAATCGGAGTGTATGAATTTTAAATTGGACCCCATCACATAAAAAAGGGAACTTATAAACATTTGGCTTATAGCAGCCAAAGCACAGGCAAGCTGCAAGCCGGTAGACTTTCTTTGCCAGCTGCTCAGTTGTTTTCCAGCTTCTTTATTACTGAGCAATAGATGTTATCATTGCCTTAACATTCTTAAAAATAGCATGTTTGCAATTTATAGCTGTAATTCAGAACGCGTTTCTTTTTTTTTTTTACCAGTACTTACTAGCTAGCAAAGATGGTCTATCAGTTTGAACAGCATGCACGGTTCTTTGGCACCAAGTGCACTGGACTCGGTAGTCCTTCATCAGATGTGCAAGTAAAGTGCTTACAGACTTTTTTTTTCACTTAAAGCCTATTGTAGTCTATTGAATACGAATGATGAAATACCAAAGACATATAGGACGGTGAACGATTAAACAAACAGACTTCAGTTATTCAGTCATAAAGGTTAAGGTTATCTGCAGCCTACTTTGCATTTGAAAAGCCCAACGTGGTAGAGAATACATTAGAGGGAGCCAACCGGGGTTTAACTTTATATATATATATATATCAGTAATTAGTTAAGGGTTTTGCAAAATGATGCAAATCATTTTTGCAAAACCCTTAACTAATTTAAAAAACAGAAAGTACTAACCTAACCAGTAGGCAACAAATGCTACTAGTGCTTAAGTCGGTCCACTGTTGCCCTGGTAACAAACCGGAAATAACAATCTCTACCTTTTCAGCCTGCGGTCTCTCTGGCTTCCGTTTGGTGTGTTATCTAAAACTATAAGCCCGGAGGACGATCATATATTCTATCACCATATATTATTTTAAATATATAATGAATAATATTACAATAAAGACACAAATGTTATTTTTTCAAAATATACGATTATTGGCAATTAATTCGAAATGTAGGCTATTTGACAGGTTTATAGGCCTACAGTCATATACAGTCTGGAATAAGAGCATACACTCCAAAGCATGAGAATGGGGAATATGACCCGTGCCAAATCTATGCGCATGCGCTTGCACAGCCATGAAAAATATTTAAAAATACGTCCTAAGAATGAGACTGATCTATGCTTCGGTGTGATTTGGTTTTAAAAACAAGCTTGGAATTATTTAGTAATGCATCCTATAGACTGCCATGTCTAACATAATAATGCGCACAGATATACCCTATGCAAATAGCTCTCGGAGCAATCTACTGGCTGAACCTTCTTGTAACAACGCAGATATAAATACGAGACAAATATAAGTACTCCAGCGTAAACAACCGTTCTTCGTTTCATATCCAATGTGACCTCCATTAGGCCTATAAAATCTCATAATGAGGTTGTAAGGTTGTCAACCCCCCCTTTTTTTACTTTCATTTTGCCAGTTCAGTTGATCTATATTCAGTTGATCTACAGAAAACAGTATAAGATTAATTGATACCACAAGATAATGGACTTTTTTGTGCATTTAAAACATTCAATCCTTAGCAGTTCTCCTATAATAATGTTAATGTATAATACCATTATTTTTATGGGGTTAATTATTTTGTCTAATTTCAACATGGAATAGCCGCTATCTTTTATGTGAAGCAATACTGATAGGCTACTGCTCAAACTTTACCTAACCATGAATCTGATATTTATATGTAAGACATAATTTAGTTAAAAAATATATTAGATTCTAGCTGATCATAAAAGGCTACAAATCTACTTAGGAAGTCTTTAATAACATTTCTATGTATTACCTCAGAAACTGTCCTGTCCTTATATGTTTCTCATTGTCGTTTTATTCTTCCTCCACGTGTACAAATTTCTGTGTTCTGTATTACTTTTATGTATTTATAGGTATTTATAATTCACCATTCCTACAATCCTGTTTTTAAGTCGGAAACGACAGAGGCCTTATTTTTTAAACCAATTATTTAATTCCAGGTTCCAAGACATCAGTGTGTTTGCAACTTTTTTGTAATCTTTTTCTTCATAAGGATCTATATGTCACAAAAATGCAAACCCTTTTGGGATTTAAGTAATTATTTTGCATAATTATAATAATTTATTTATTTGTTGCTGTTTGTTATAACACAAGCTTTTTTAACTGCCCTAATCAATTTTTTACATTATATAGCAGCACACTTCAGCGCAATTTATATTCTATTTATTATGTTACAATTTTACAGATTTTTAGTAAAAATTTGTTTACGATGTTATCGTGTTTGCGTTTTTAGAACATTATTATTTATTTATTTTCATCGGTCTCATTCCCAAAACTTCGACCAAACAAAGACCCTTAAATAAACTAATCGTTTGAAGCTTAAGACAGCTACCTATTCAGGTATGTAAAGACATGAGGAGGCTTTCTATTTAAGTTTCTTTAACTTGTGTCGGTTCATAACCATATGCGTCTACACGTATTGTAATATGCTTCCAAGTTATTCATCATCATCATTATTATTATTATTTTTATTATTATTATTATTATTATTAAGTTTGTGATACATTATAAATTATTGGTTAAGTAAATAACGCTGAATAATTACATTTTGGAAGATATAAAAAATGTCAGGCAGTGCGTCTTGAGAAAAAAAACGAAACAAACGAAAAACAATATAACAATAATTATAAACAAACTCGCATTCTGCAGCTAACATCAAAGCGACAGATAGATTCGGTGCTAAGCATAAGAAGCGAAAGAGGGTCGGATGGTAAGTGTAACACACCTACAGCGCGGCTGATCATACTGCGAACGTGTCACGCAAATTTTAGGCGCATCAACTGCCACATATTGATCGTAATTAAAGGTCGACATACAGTCATAACTACAATCCCATCAATGGCTATTTTACCTCACCGAAGATAATATGAAGGAATCCCTTTAGTTTGTTTAGAAACATTTATTGACTATCCGCTGCTAGGGTCAGAAAAAGGTTAGTCAAACAGAATAATTAAGTTTGTTGTTTTTGTTTGCAAACAATCCAGATTGCTGAGTTTACACACATATCAAGTTGCCATCCGAGGAGAGATTTGACCTACTAGAGAATAGAATGAGAGGTTAAATCTGTTTTTGTAACATAAACTTTCTTTTTCCTCTTTTACTTGCACCTAATTGTTATCACTTTCATAGGCGCTGCCATAAACGTAGGTCGGGTTGTATGGCTATTCTGTTAATATGTCAAACCGGATTATCACTAGATTGTGCCATAAACATTTACCTTAAATAATGAAGTTGTAGTACTCTACTATTGCTTTCTGCAGTCAGATCACGCGATAATCACGTGATATTTTATTCGTTACGCTATTTCCTCATCCACGAACTCTTGGCAATACGCCAATACTTAAAACTCCAACTTATTACTTTGTTGTTATTTTTCATTACATCAACCGCTAATGTTACTTTTTGATAGAGGAGGAAAAACAACGAGGAGCTCTTGTTGCTTCAGCCGTTCTGACCATGAGCCGAGGTGTATATTTAAAATGAAAGTAATATTTTTCATTTCCGAAAAAAAAAAAAAAACCCGGCAACTAAACCTGACAAGTTTACTAGAGTTTGTATGAGAAATCACTGTGTAATCAATATAGAACTGTTGAACGATATAAACAAATCTGATAGCAGTATTCATCTATCAGCGTTACTCTGGGATCCGTAAGTTAGACTATTACAATACCAGTCTATAATTTTATATAATTAAAATATTAATTTTATAATAATTAAAAGTCCTGACTCACAATCATGTATACAGTTATTCACTGTCTGAGAGTTGCACACGCATTGCTGTCAATAGCAGATGCATCCAATTGCTTAGATTGTATGCCTGTTTTAGGTTGTAGATCCATATTTCAAGTTGTGCGCACACTCCGCCCACACGGCATGCTGAAAACTCAAGACGTCTGAATAATACATATATATATATATATATATATAATATATATATAAAGGGGAAAAAAAGAAAAGCAGAGCCGGTGAAAGTGTAAAATGTTTATTTTTTTATACTGTGCAACAGTCACAATACAATAGTTATTCATACAATCAAACAATAAGACAAATGAACACTGAAGTGAGCCTATCTACACGGGCCTAGGTTATAACCTTGATGTGGGGGAAGGGGGTGAATAATCCCACGGTGCTTTAGACTTTACCTTGCTGTAAAAATGATATAGGAACGACAACTACAACTTAAATTCTTCTAATCTGTTTAAACTGAATTGAATATATAATATTTTCTTTGATACAATGTCAAATGCCAGCTGAATATAACAGGAATGTTTAGTAGGCCTAACTAGCCAAGAAAGGCAAACTAAAGTCTTTATCATGTGTTTAAAACAAAGCACACGCTTAAAATACAAGCAACACCTCTGGATTTGTTTTGAAGAAGAAGGGGGGAAAAAAACAAAGTAAAAAATACATATAGAAAAGTAGATTCAGTCTATTATGCGAACTGTTTGGATGTTCTGCAAATCCCATAGCTTAGAGCCATAATTAGGCTATCTTTCCCAAATTTACTCCAGCAACTGGATGAAATGTGCCACCTTCCACTATGTTAAAAGTTACATGTGTAATAGGAATAATGACAATAAAATGGCTACAATGACACTGGCATGGAAAATAGCTGGGTAATCTGTAGTTGGCTTCATCAGGTTTAACCCCATCACCCTGAAGAAGTAGACGATCCATTCAGAGATGATTTCCGCATTTTGCTGCCGAAAGTAAATTGTCGATTTGGACTTCCCATAGGGGAACCATTGACTGGGTTGGAAATGTGAGGGAAATGAGGATGAGCGGACTGGACAGGTGTGCTTGGACTCGGTAGTGGTGAGGATGTAGATGGGGCTCCAGCTGGGCTGTTTGCCTGGTCGCTCGCAGAGTCACTTTCTGAGCGGTTGGCACTGCTCAAGCCGTCCTGTGTGTGAGTGATCTTAATTTTTTTGCAGTTGGGACGTACTCGATATTTCAAAGGTAGTGGCCCATTCTGGCAAAAGTACAACATAAAGTGGGTTGTAAGCATTAACCCTTTACCCATCACAAGCAAATGACAGTCATTTAAAAAATTTATTTTTTAAATGAAAAATTTGAAATCCACTAAATTGCTACTTGCATTGCAAAATAAATTTGACAGAAATTATTTAAAAGCATGCTTACCCTTCTCCATGTGTAAATGTAAGCAATGTCCATTAATGTGTAGTAGTCCTTTAGAGGCTCATCCTCATACATGACTTCGATCTAAAATAAAAAATTATATGTGTATATATATTATATATATATATATACACACACATATATACACACATACACACACACGTTAACGCAGACATTATATCTCTGACTTATTCCAAATAATTAAGCTGATTTGAAAATTATTACATTCTGATCAAAAACAGCTTTATGAGTAGAAGTCAGATTACCTGGAAGGTACATGGTATGTCCATCTTACTTCTCAGAAATTTCCTCAAATGCATTACAGTCATGGCAGCAGGACATTGCAAGTACCTCTTGTTGTTTACCTTAAGAGACAGAAAATCTTAAAATGCTACAAAGACTGACAAATATAATTTGAAAGTTCATTTGGAAGGCAAACACAATTTTCAAGGTAAATTATTTAAATAGACTACTGTATACATTTAGCCATTTTACCTCATCCTTAGTCTGTTTATCTCCCTCACTACTTTGTTGTTTGGACCTAAAAAAAAAAAAAAAATCAACAGGTAAATATTTTGTGCACAGGAGCTCTACATGTCTTTGAGGTGTGTTTATTTATATATATATATATATATATATATATATATATATATATATATATATATATATATATATATATATATATATATATATTTTTTTTTTTTATACTTTCTAAGTACATACTTGGGGTCAAAGAACTCAATTGACAAACTGATAATCTCATCATCTGTGATGATTCTCTTATCTTCATCTGCAACCTCACCACGATCCTCATTGGAACCATTTGCAGCTAAGAAAAACGAAGACAAAATATTTTTTATATTAATTAAAAAAACTAATCAGTAGTATAGTATGTTGAGTTGTTTGTTTCAAGATCAAGACATTGTAAGATCTAATAAAAATTTGTCACTAGACATGATCATTTTTAAATAGGCAGAATGAATAAAAGACTTACCATCTACTGATGGGTGCTCAGCATAGAAATCTCTTCTTCGTTTCATTTCATCTGTAAAGAAGTGTAATTCAATCAGTATAAACCATAATACCAGCATTGTTCAATTCACAGAAGAGTCAACACCATTCACATGTGACAAGTCTCATGCATTTGTCACACAATTATAAGATCTCGGAATATGGTGATAAAAGTTAGATGAACATAATTTTTAATGTACATAATTTGATGAATATACAGAATTCTTCTGTCTAGGAACACAGTCTGAGCTAACAAGACCAAGACTGTCCCATTCATAAAGTAGCACAGAGACATCGGATCTCAAAGAGATACTATTTAGGTTAAATCTGAAAGCATCTCCTCATGAAAATATTCACAAAAAATATCATATGATTGTTTATGGCATTGCAATTTTGTCAGTATAATCAATCAATTAAAATAAATAAATAAATAACAAGACAGGATATGTCTATTGCATTCTCATACTTTTTCTACATATGGTTACTTTTATCAGCAAACTCTACTGGATTACTTACTTTTGAAAAGACCTGGGACCAACTTGTACACAATGTCCTGCAGAGTTTTATCAGACCTGAGAGCAAAAGGCACCATTATAGAGGAATTCATTCTTTACATAAAACACACAAGTGTCATACAAAAAAAGTCATCTTCATCATGCATGTTCATGAATGTAGAAAAATATATGACTGGCTGACTATCATCATCATTACCGTATATTGAGAAGAGGCTTTGTTTTGTGGACCTGAACATCACATATGGGACAGTATTTACTGGATTCCAGGTAGCGGACGATGCACCTTTTACAAACTAGATCGGAAAGAAATGGGAGGTTAGAAAATTATGCAACTGACTGATCAAATAAAATCTAATTCATACAACTGAACTTACATGAATGCAAGCATTCTATGATTGTGGTTGCGTCGATGAAATACCCCCCACATAAGACACACATCAAATGTGGATTTAGCTCTGTGATCTTGATCCTTGTGGTGCGATGCATCGTCATGGAAAGTTAAGGTCCTGAAGAAAAATTAACATGTGTGTAACCATTGTGGTTTGGCAGAGGAGGTAGACTGAATTAAAGCTAATGAAGATGTATCAATATACAGATGTTTCATCAACAGAAGTTTTAAATAGGAGGCTTTAAATTTTATTACACAAGGCATTAACTAAAAAGTGTAATAAAATTATTGATAAACTTAAAGGAATAGACATCATCTCATTCACTGATGCTATTAATAAGAATACACATAACAGGCAATTGACAACACAGATCAGCTCAGATAACTAGGTTTTCTATTACTTCAGTACAGCAACGCAAGTCATCAATCCGATCCTTAACACCATTTCAGCTCTACTTGATTCATTATAAACATGCAATCTCGGGTTTAAATGGCTCATTTTAAAACTGTAAACGCTTAATTCATACGATACCGGAGCGCAAGAAATACCCTGGATTTAATCTGCATGCACACCACCTCGTTTTTTTTTATTAAATAAAGACCATTTCCGAATCCGCGCGTGTCGCAAGCGCGCGCGGGAACGCTTCTTGTTTCTATAGCAACTCTGCTCTCGTCCACGTGGCAGCAAATTAAGCGAAACAGGTTTAAAATAAATCTCAGTGAAACGTTTACGCGCGCCATCCAATTAAATCCAGTACACGCATGTCTGCACAATCTACAAAAATCACTGGGATGTGTATGCCTGTTTATGTGATGTTATTACAATCCATTTGTCCACACCTCCCCCTATTTGATCTCTGCTCATTTGCGTCATTACAGGTAGAATGATGATTTATACTTACTTTATACTTGCATCGCTAATTCACGTAACTCGCGTATCTTAATGCTCACGAGACGAGAAATGAAGCCGTTTATGAAATACTAGGCTTCTCATTAAAGCTAAAGACTGATCCTGGTGCTTCATCTGAAGCTCTAATCACCTATTAGTCTCCTGATTTGTAGACTAAGGAGGAAACACTTAACCTTATACAATATATCTATAAATATATTTTATCAAAAGAGAAGATGCATAACATTTCATATAGGGACACTTTAAATGTCATTATGACGTGCATTCAATAATTTTAAATGCAGTGTTGCAGTGCATTTCTCAACTTAGTCCTTCTCTTAGTTGTGCTCACACTCACCCATGCAGACCACCCTTAGCACTTCTGTTTCAGTTTGTGGTTAAAATACTCACTAACGTTCTATGAAGAAAAAAAACCCCACAAACTTGAGAGTGGAAGCAATGCATTTTTTGCACACTCATTACGTTACAAGCTGCACAAACGACTACGTTTCGGCTGTATTTGCGGACAAATGGATGCACACTGCCTGATTTAAAACAGCCTGTTGGTAATCGGAAAACCCTGCAACATTTGCCCCCGACATGACAGTGGAGTCCAAAGGTTCAATGTTAGCCTTTCTTCCTATTGTCGCAATGCAACCTCATGTCTGTGGCTTCAAACCGTATAAACCCAACCTCGCTTCTGCAATTCAATCCATATTGATAGCAATAGAACGTTTACATAATAAGGACCATATTTAACTACCAATATGCGTATATTAAGCAGTCTATGGGCTATTTACGGTAAATATCTGTCACAAAGCAGGCATATGGTTTAAACGAACAGCTTACCAACATCGGATTAATGCTCCTTTATACAATGCCTTCATCTTTAATCATCACCAAGGTTCCTGTTTAATGATAACTGAATAATTTCACAGACATGTACTAGGGATACACGTGTAGTATGGACCATACTACACCATTATCACCACACCGCATGCTCTAAATGTGTAAGCTGTAACCAGGGGGCCTTGCAGAAATATGACACCCAATAAGCGGCTGAGTGATAATACGGCCTAGTCGCCACTGACAATGCATAACCTACACAGACCAAAGAAAACTACCATTTGTACTCGCTCCAGATTGCATTTACTAACGTCACAGTGGGGACAACATTTATTTGATCGTATTACGATTGTCAACAATGTCGGCCTATAGTTTGCGACTTATAAGTACATTTGCAGCGGTTTGGTTCGCTACGATTTGCGCGCCAAGGGCTTCCACAATGACTGACGTTTTACCCATGAGGAACCGTCAATGGCTGTATTCAGTCACACAGGTATGCCAACACGTCACATAAGTCTACGTCAGGCGCACAATAATAAAAGCGACAAAAGGGAAGACGGACAACTCACCATGATGTATGCCAAATCTCTTAAAGCAATAAACAAAACGTTACAGTACAATAGTTCGTTTATGCTTTACAGCAGTTTACATGGCCTGGACAATATGCGGAGCGGGCCTGCGGACTGCCTAATCAGGAAAATCCAAAGCAAACCACCACTTATGCACGCAATTCATTACTTTTTACGTACACCGGTTATGGCGATGAATATAAAATTCAGTTTATTGATTACTGTGTGTACTCTAGAGATAGGTCTATAGCCTAGCCTTCAAGACAAGGATGTTCAGTAAACAAAAACAAACATGCCCTACACGTCAATACATAATGAAATCAAAGACACAGCCTTGAATCACATAATGCAGCCATGCATCTTGCATTACTTCCTCTCGTTAAATAGGCAATAACCTGGCTTTCAGATGACCGAGGAAGCGAGTCATACAGAGATGACTATTCATCACATGCCCTTTGCACAAACAAGACGCGTGTATTTGGGGATGTCGTCAGGGGAGTCTGAATGCCAAGGACCCAAACACGCAGCCTCAAATGTGACCACAGAAAAACTGAACGCGCTTTTACACACAGACACGTTTAGTATACAGCGACATGTGTGTGAGTTACACCAATACACGCTTAAAAAAAAGAAACTCGAAGAAAGACAAAATCGGGCTACCATTACATGCATGTATACCTAAAAAAAATTATAAAACCAGATGAATCTATTAAAGGCCACTTGAAGAAATAATTACTCCTGAACCAAAGAATGATACGTGCATGTAAAATATCTCACAAATCGGAGTGAAAGTTTATATACGCGAATGAGCCAAGACCAAAAGCATTGTGCACATGTACATCATCAGTATTCAGAAATACGCAAAATTTTAACCTCGTTACGTTAAGATGAGCCTTAAACCTAAGCAACGTTTAACGCTTCCTACGTGTTACACCAAAGGTGTGTGAACACAAGAACACCTGTACACACCTCACAAATCTATTTAAAATATATGTATTATAACATACATCCTTCATAACGACGTGTCCTATCATTCACAATTCCTAATTAAATCCCGCCACAGGCTTATAAGATGGCAAGCTTTTTATGACCAGCCTCTCCGATTCGCTACCGCCAATTAAGTCACCATAAGAATTTAAGTTGAAAAGACGAACAAAACAGGACATTTCCCATACCAGTCTTATCTCATCTAGTCCCCAACCTGTTGGAGATTACATCTCTATAAAATTAGAGAATTGCACTGTCGTACAGTAAGCAAAATATCATTTAGACGACGGGCTCGAGTGAACATTTGACTCGACATGCTTGCGAGCACGAGACAGCGGCTTCGTTTCATTACTAACATAACCATTAAATTCAAACAGAAATTACCGGCAACATGCTAAAGCAACACAACACACACCCCTTAACACAACATGAACAAATAACGTCGGAAATATAAACATATATTTCGGAGAAGAACTAAAAACCAAAGCTCGTGAGGGGACAGAGAGTTGGTTGTGTGAGCTCGAGCCCTTCTGTCTATCAGCGGCTGCATCCAGCAAAACGCGGATCCATTTTAAGCTGACAAAACCCCGCACAATCACGCAAAACAGCAAGTCTGAAGAAAAACACATTGGTAAGAAATGATCCTGGAGAACACGTACCTGGCGGAGACCGAGACGAATCCTCAAGAGCGGAGTTTAGACAATGAAAAGTTGCGAGTAGATCAGCAGAAAGCGAGTGCGAACCAAGCGGCCATTTTGAAAACGAGCTGCAGACGCTGTCAATTGCAATCAGAGTCGTTGCTACGGCGCATTTTAGTAGCGGGAAAACGTTCCTTCCGCGTTTCTGATGTATATAATAACGATTTCTTATAGTTAAATCCACATAGGTTCAAATAAATGCAGAAAAAACGCCCTTTCTCTCGGCTAAGAGCTCCGAATCGTGTCTTTATCCAACGCTGCGCTGATGGCTCGGTGGAAACTGACACCGTCCCCCAAAATGGCTTGCGGTTCGACCGCCCCGCGCGGTCACGTGACTCGGTTGCTTAAGGGAGGCCTGGGAATTAGAGCTTCGGGTCGATGCGTCCTCGTAGAGGATAAATAACAATTGAAATTCGGTATGCTTTAGAAAAATACTTGGGGAAAACACTGTAGGAGCTTCTCGCATGTATCGGTTTTTGTCGTCTGCATGATGCAGCCTCAAAATGGTTTAGCCTAATAACCGCTTGTCTCAGACAATTAAATTTACCTTACATTGTGTCCGTGCATTCACGGAGCCCGGGGTAGATTATAAAAACGTCACAAAATATGAATATAAAAACATCTAATTTCATATTTGCATATACGGTTGCCTATGCCTGAAAGTAGAAAAGCCGTCAGCTTGTGCATATGTCGGCAAATAAATACTTAAGTACTCTTTGCATTAGTTAACGATTACAATGCACATATTCACAGGATGTAGGCTCCCGACATCGCTTTGTTGCACATTTTATACGTCTTCAGGCTAATTCAAGATACAAAATGTCTTTATGTCAAACAACCGTTTTAATGACGAATAGGTTTTGTACAGCTCAACAGTCCATAATAAACAATTAATTAAATAGTAACGTTTAGGACAAGACACGTGCAAGGAAATGATCATTAGTACTGAGTCAGCGTGCATATTTATCAGAAGCGCACGTGCGTTTGGTGCGACTACAAATCGGCAGAAATCATCAGAACCAATAGGTTTGTGACGGAAGTAGACGAGTGACATTTATGCTGTTAAAAACAGAAGTGCCGAATTAACAATGTGATAAAGTACTGCCCGTTCAAGGGGTCATGCCATTCAAATCTCACATATTTTAGAACGACGTTTCCTTCAGTCTTTAGTACACACAGATTATGAAACTATCTGGTTAACTAAAACAAGCGTGCATATAAGTAATAGCCTGCCTTTTTCTTCTACTTCTATGATGTATATTTTGTCCTGTCTTGATTTGGGCTGTTATAGGAAAACATTTGCCTCTAGCTTGCACGTTTATGAAACGGTATGTAAGGTGCCTCATGTGCTAAATAAAAACAAACCATTTTGGGCACCTTCTCGTCTTTTTTACTCGTGCACTGATCTGATCGAAAGTTGGAACCTGACGTCTCAGAGCAGGTCTCAGAGTAACTACTGCAAAACAGATAATACTGTATTGACGATCTCTACAAAGCTTGCTTCTATTAACGGATGCACAAAGAAAGGTTCGGCCTGGATAACATAAGAGAGAATACATATAGGAGCAACAACAACAAACAAACAAGAGGTCTCTGATTATTATTATTTTATTGTGAACATTGACATGTACAGAACCCCCATCCCACATGGCGTTGGACGGGTAGAGGGATGGAGATGAAGCTTATTACAATGCAGAGTAGAGCTATAAACTCGGGAAGCGTCATAGCTGGGTGGCTCTCTCCACACTTTTCGCTGCATCCTTCAACTTTCCTACCAAATCCTAAACAAAAAGGTTCAGAAAGAAGTATTATTAATAACTTACTCAAACGTGCATGGTATTATTATTCATTTCCTTACAACCATTACACATATTACTCCCCCCCCCCCCCCCCCCCCCCAGGAAAAAAAGATTAAGCGATGCATTACATAACTTGAGCATTACTTAACATACTGCATCTCACTTTCTTTATTGCTCTCCATTCGGCTTATCGTACAAGATGCATTTATATGAAAATCAATGAACTTCAGCACGGTAAGTCGAAAGCATAGACATTAAAACATCTTCCCAAAAATAGCAAGTCAAAGGTCTCCAATTTATTTAGATTGCAAACGTTCATTAACTAACTCGAGCGCAGAGATATGCCTTAAGTAATGCAATTTGTTTACGTAATTAATATTAGATTCATTTAACACAGAAACCGGCATGTAAGCCAATTCTGGAAGACGTGACAAACGTCATAAAAAAACAAACAAATAAATAGATGATTTGTTAAAATGCTTGCTTTTTATTGATTATAGGCGCGTTTGCATTTTTATTTGATAGCAAATTCCAACACACGGTAGCAAATTCCAACAATGCAAACTGTTATAGGCTCAATATTTAAATGTGTTTTATTAAAACTTTATATTAAGTTTATTCGGCAATGACCGAAAAACCTCTTGTGTGAAGTAAGCCATGAATAAGAAGCTGTTACAACATGTGTGGCTCTTTGTAAATGTTACATTTTGCCTCCCTCACACAAAGTTTAAAGCGCAGAAGCAACAAGATTTGCTTAAACGGCACATGATGAGGATAAATACTAGGAAAAGTTAAATAAAATAAAAGCCTTTTGGAAGTACAGTAATGTAAAATACAGTAAATGTATGTTTTAAAAAATGGCATCAGATATTTTATGTCATGTGCCTTGGCAAAGGTAAAATGGTAACTAAAAGTGATTTAAAAAAGTAATTGTAAGGTCAGGGTCATCTTAATGATCTGAATGAATTGATTCCCAAATTTATTGAGATGAACATAGCTTAAACTGCTTTAATATAATATAGAGGATTCCAGGTAAATCTAAACTGCCGCCTAGAGACATGGAACAAACTTGTACTTATACCCTGCTAGAGAGGTCTATTTAAATGCACTTTCTTAAATGTATTTCTAGTGAGGTCAATAGATATGGCTTGTATATTGTTTTTTTTTTTTGTTTGTTTTTTATACCTGAAGTTGCTCCAGTGTACATTTAAAATTCTGTTCCGAAGAGGCTTCATTATTGCCACCAGTCTGAGAAAATAACAATTCAATCAAAAACAGATGAATAAGTAGTTAATTTCATGCAAAGTTCTTGTGACCAGAACTGTGAACATCTTTGCTTACATTACTTAAATGTAAACAAAAGATTTTTTGAGTATGACAAACAAGGACACATACCTCAGTCTTGAAAGAAATCAGATATGATGGCTGATTGACCTTATGCACATGGCTGTTCTAACAAAAGCAAGGTACATAATTCAGATTATCATTCACATACAATTTGTGTTATTTTCGTCTTAAAAAAACAAACAGAAAACTTACTTTTATACAGTAATCTAATCGCCAAGAAACATCTGTTATGTGAGGGGGGCATCTATTAATGCTAAAAATAAAATAAAAAAAAGAATCAAAGCACACATTAATTACTTATAAACTACTCTTAGACATGTGAAATGAACCTATAGATAACTATAAACGTGATGTCAGTCGTGTCTGGTATGTTATATAGAACACAATGTAACTAGTCCATGTAAAATACGCATGAGGTGCTTTTTATATATTGACATGCTCATAAAAAAGTGACATGACATAATTAGACAATAGTGGACGTAATGACATAATATGCAAGCAGTCTGGATTTACATTATAGTTAGATATACTGTAGCCTAGTACTAATTTTTACTCTGTATTTTACTCTGTACAATGCACCATCAAAACATAGGCAAAGCAAGGTGACCTACCTTGACAACAGTCTGTCGAGACTGGTTTTGCTTTTCTAAATGTGAAATGAAAACAATGTTATGAACATGCTTGTTTACAAATGACTCAGCATACAACACACTTTGGAAGAGATCATCACCTGATAGTGAGTATAGAACACATCCACTCTCTCACTGTCAAATCTGAGATCTTCGAGGAATGAGCTGTAAGAAAAGGAGACTTTAATGCACATGCGTTTTACACACAATAAAACCCAGAAACACAATAACAAAATTATTAGCATACCATAGTGTTGACCTGTCTGCATTATATTTTACTCCTTCCAGGATAAATGTTGTTGCAGCAGTGTGACACTGGTTCAGGAGAGCTTGATCAATGTTCTTCAGTTCTGGGTGATCTAAAGGAAACAATTGCAGATGCTTGACTTTAAGTGCAGTTATGACATTAGGGCACATACATCAAATCAAGGCCACATTGAAAACAATATTTAATAATAATTATCTTAGACATTTGGTTCAGTTAGTCATCTCATTCAAAGCCCTTCTTGGGTTAAAGTGATTTGACCAATGCTTTAATGTACAGAACAAGAGTTTTTTCCAAACAGGACCAGTGCTGGTAACATGTGATCTTGGTTATAGTATAAAAAATACATGTTTATATATACATGTTTTGGCTGTAATAAAGAGTGCAATGAATGTTCAATATAAGCAGTGCAGCACAGGCCATTCATTTATGCACTTAGTTGACTAGTAGATGTTGAGGAATTCTATAGTGATGCATGATGCAGGCTACATGTTAGCATGTTAGCATGATAGCTTAGCCAATCTCATGCTAGGCTATAAAAGACGGTAAAGAGAGAATCCTTAGGAATTTCACGTTGACATTACATTATGATCTCCCCAACAGTCTGCTTGGTCATTACGTGGATCTAAATAAACAGTTCTTAGCAAAACAGAACAATGCTTATTTCACGTCGTAACCGTTTTCAATATGAAGTTCTCGAGTACAAAGGGAACAATCGGCTGATCTTACCGAAAACGCTGCCGGTTTCAAACGACAGCAGACTGCGGAAGGCCGCTTCGACGAAGACGGTGAATGATTTTAAGTCCAAGTAAGCTGGATCGGCTAGGTTTTGAAGCCCCTTTACGACCGATTCTGACAACTCCATTTTGTGCAGGGACGCAAAGCGAACCTCGCGGTCACGTGACCCGATCAGCTGATCTGAAGCAGGTTCCGCGTTATTTTGCGGCTGTGAATAAAAAAGGTTCAAATAATAAAGAAAGAAAGAAAGAAAGAAAGCAGAAAATGACGTATGTTTTTACAACACATCCCAGTGTTAAAAATATATCTGGTTCTTACATTGTTTAATTGGCACACACGTCCAGTAGATATAAACCTTAACGTTAACATCAAACGAGTTAATTTATATTTTATATCACCTATAAATCGTGTGTTAATTTACCTCTAAAATAAGTAATGCAGTTGTATAGCTTTGCAGTGATCAAGTTTATAGACTGCATACGCTATATAACATGGGACAAGTCTGATTTTCTACAGCAGACTGCAATCAAACAGATAAATTTAATGAATATTCTGTAACTGGTGCATGTCCTTCTGCAGTTCGATACAATGACGCAAATTTACGTGGGGTCCGGACAGTATTTCCTTGCTCTAACACATAAGGTTCAGCTAATCAGTTAATGAACTGTTCTTTCTAAGCTGAAGGTGCATTAAAGCAGGAAAGCACACATGAGTACTCTTGTAACAGCGTTGGGAACTTCTAAACCTCCCCTTCTTATTATTCTGAAGGTTCTTCTGTGTCTGTGTAAGTCAGTCTCGCCATTCCTTTACACAACTACAAATCATTAGGGTGATATTTGTGGTTCAGTGGCACATCCTCATATGCAATAGGGTTCCATCATATTGTATATAAGGATATGCCACTGAACCACACTGAACACTCTCGAATTTGCCAAAATGACTTTGCGTGGCAATTAAGTTTTCTGTTGTACCAGTAACTAACCATATTGAAACCAGCTTGATATGCACGTTGGGGTCACGTGCGAAAAAATACTGGTTTATTTTAACACCGCCTGTATACTTGTGATTATGATCGTTTAAAATATGAGAGTAAAGGTGCGTGTTGACAGGTGACCAGAGACTGGCACGTTTGATGGTTTTCGACTGGCATTCAGAGATCCTAAATGTGCTGATCTCTGGTAGGTTATCATCATATCACGGTCTTTGGAGTCGACTATGGTTTGATGGTGATTCAGTGGACCTAATTAAATTCTGCTCTGATTATATGTTTACTGGAAAATCAATGCATATTAATTAAATTGAATATAGGATTAGATTACTGAATTGTGATATTTACACCAAATTGTTCTTTAAAGGATCACTGAATAATTAAGGCTTCTTTGGCAATTGTATGTTTCTTCCAAGGAAACAATGTAGGTTTTCTGTAGAGGAGTCGCATCTAAACAAGGTTCCACAAGAAGGACAAGTGAAGTTTTCAGGAAGCGTATCTTTATTAATGGTTCCATACCCTGTCCTTTAGGTTAATGTTTTTTTCTGGTCTCAGTAAACATATTTTGGCAAGTGCTACAAATTAAATGTTTCGTTGAAAGTTGTTTTGAGCAGTTTTATAATTTATGGTTAATTTTTACATGACATGCAGACGGATAAACGAACATATTTTAGGCTTATAACTAATTATAACTAAGTTAAAATAGCATACCCTTATGACTTATCAGGTCTTTCAAATGACCTGTTCATAGGTTATAGTGCTCATGGAACAGGAACATTTGGAATGAAATCTTCCTATAAATCAAAGTGTGTCTCGGATAGTGAAAGGACATTTGCCGGTTGAAGGCACTGTCTGTAAGTTGAATTGTCTGTGTTAAAAGGATTTCAATAAACTAGATTTTTTTCTAAGTCAAAGACAGGCATTAATCAAAGATTAACGCGAGGTCTTTGAAGTATTAAATTTTTAATTTTATTTGACATTTGTGTCAACGTGATCTAAATTTGATGTTATATAGGCCAGTATACTGTGCATCACTACATTGTTTTAAAGTTTAGGTAGTTTAGGTTGCTGGCAAGTCTGTCCTGGGAATACTGGGCGCCAGGCATGTATGCAGACTCTATTGCAATTGTTAATACAGTTTGTACAACCATTAATTGTTTTGTATTAATTGTTTTGTGTCGTTTTTTATTCTAATGACGTTACTGATGTTATGTGAAGGTTGTGACCTGTTTTGCTTCCTGAGATTATTGTTGTTGTTTTTTACTGTTTTTCACGTGTCTCACAGTAAACAGTTTTTACTGTTTTTCACGTGTAATATTTGCATGTTTTGAAAATCAGTGGAAAATCAGTGTCATATGTTTAATCTGTTTCAGTGAAATACTTACATATACGTCTACAAAACTGTAATGTATGCTATACTGACAAAGAATATAACCAACATTTCTCGCTTGTAATGTGAAATTGATGGTTCATTAACATTTTGAAAACTTTTGACTGGTACTGTAAGTAATGTTGGGTTTGCATGCTCTCTCAGCGTGCTCTGATTTCCTCATACTGTCCAAAGACATGCAAATTTGTGAGTGTGCATGTTTGGGTCCTGGTTGGCACCCCATGAAGTGCGTTCCCTGTTTAGAGCCACGAGTTCTCTGGGATACGCTCCAGGCTTCCAAAGACCCTGTACAGCCTAAGTGAAGTAGATAATAAGTGAGTAGGTGAGAGGTGTAAGTAGTGTAACCTATTTGTGTTTAAATGTCCGAAGTCACTGATGTTTTTTTTAAGTAGGAGGAAGCAGCTGCTGATTATTACTTATCTGATGGAAGATCTTATCATAGTTAGTGGCCTAATATAGATATTAGGATTATTGTCAGCATCCTAATATGAGTTACGATCTCTGTTTAAAATTAAAACAGCACACTGCTTTTTAAGATCTTTCCCATTATAAACCATGGGCTTTCTGAAGTATAGCCAGCGGTTCCTGAGATTTTTTGTTTGTTTGTTTGTTTTCTTACTCAGTATTTGGATAATAGTCTATATGACAGTTCCCGGTCACGTCAGTAACTCACGACCATTTAACATAAATTTTAATTGTGTCGCAATATTAATATACATTGCTTGGGAATGTTTCCGTATAGAGGAAAAACTCTGCTATTCAAATGCTTTAAAGACATAATTGTAAACGTTTACATAATAAAGCTGATAATTAATAACTGGCTTACAATCATAAAAATACACTTGTGTTATAAGGGTTATTATTATTATTATTATTATTATTATTATTATTATTATTATTATTATTATTATTATTATTTTACATTTAAACGAGCTTTCTGCTTGCAAAACTCTTAATTGAAAGTAGCCTACAATATATTATAACAATAATATTATTGTAACAAGGATTTCCATCTGTTGGTATGATGTTCTTTGGCACAGTTAATTTATTTCATTAAGATGTTGTTTCCCGATATTCAACCTGGGTTCTGAGAGCAGGACCCATTGTCCCTCATTTATTACTGCTGTCCATGATTCTAACTCAGCAAGAGCTATTAATTAGTTGTTCACTTGGATCAAGGGTAGGGAAGGAAGCAGGGGTGGCGAGAAGGCTTTTAAAACCGCAACTATTAAATGACATTATGAATATATATTTATACGTGCGTATTAACTACCACGTCGCGATTTTTAACGTTTCGTCGCATTTAATGTGAAGGAAGGCTTCTTCAACACAGAGAGGTTTGCACTTTCTGGTTATGGATACTCTTTCCATAAATGTTAAATAAACGATTTATATACTTCATCGTACCCACTTTTACACGTGGTTATTTTTTATTTTTAGATATTTGATAGATGTATTGATAGATAGCGCATCCATATAAGCTGTTAGTTTGATTGCTACAGATGTAAACTAAATATCCAGATCAGTTCTGGTACAAAAAATAATAAACACATTATGTATTGTAAAAAAATGTATAAAAATGTTTAATTATTGTAAGTAGCACCGTTTCTGTTAGAAAAAGTATTCATCGATTTTTCGGTGATGTGACGTCATCGCTCCCGCCCACGTATACGGTTTAAAATTCCAGCACAGCCAACTCAGAGCGCTTTCTCGGCAATACACTGCATGGTAAAGACTATTAATAACCCCAAGTCCTTCAGGTGCAGGGGTGAAACGCACGGACAATCTCAGCCTTTTGTATCCAGGCTACACCTCTCAAGGTTTTCATCACTACATGTGTGATGCAAAATCAAAATAAAATCGTCAGAACAAGATTTTTTTTTTTTTTAGAAAAAAAAGACGTTAATTTGAAATTAACTGTCTTTTTTCAATTGTCAAAATGGCTTTGGTTAATGTTTCTTTGCTCTGTGACCTCTAGCATGAGTTAATGCACTACTGGAAATATCAGACCAGGGGCATCTAGATGGAAATCTTCTCCACAAATCCCATTTTCTCCGCTTTTGCGCTGTGTTCTTCTGGTATAAGACACAAAGTAACTGTTCGGCAAGCTTGGGCCTTTTTCTCTTTGCCAAGTTGGAAAATTCATGAGAACACACTGGGGATGTTCTGTGCACTGTCTTTATACTTTTATTTCAATTGTTACATTAATTCATTTACTTAATCTATGCCAAAGATCTTACCACTAAGACATTCGTTAGGCGGCCTTTCTCTAACTTCAATCCTATACTACAAAAACGTTTTGCTAGGTATGTTTTAATCCAAGTATTTTCAAATATATTAACTGGTCTAAATGTCACAACATTCATATTTCTATCAAGCATTTTTTTTTAAGATATGAGTATGCATAATCAAAGAACAGTATAATATTTACTCTGTAAAGCCGTCTTGAAGCCTATTATATTTAGAATCGATATGGTTGTGTGCATAAAATTATTGAAATGTTATATGTTTTAGACCTAAATTCCATCTCTTGACTTGCGTCAGTGTTTCTTCTTGTCCTATTCACATTTGTAAAATAACAAATGCTTTATTGACTATTATTCCAGACCAAAACCATCTTGGACGGATTGGCATTACAGCCTTTCGTCAAATGGTGCGGGTTGTAGAATATGCATGATGTGCCATATTCAAGCTGGAACACAGCTGGATTCGCACCACATATGGAGAAGAAAAGAAAACATTTTAACTTGTTTGAATGTAGGACATCTTTTAAACATGGCCCCAAATTGGCTTTCGTTAATACTTATAACGTTGAAAATAAGACCGTTTACACGAAAGTGATTTGCTCTGTAGTTGCAAAAAGATATAACTTGTAGCAACATAGTGTGTTTCCCCAAAACACGATTAATTTTACAGAATGACGAATTAACCTTTCTTCAGGTTAACGACGTACTTATGAATCTTAGTTTCTTGCTTACTTTTTACTTCACGAACGAATCTCAGATTATTTTGAACCTCAATTTACTGCAACCTTCTGAGACAATTGTTCTCAAAATAGTTTAGAGGAACGTACTAACGATTAATGCTTATTTCACTGGATTTCATTTCAAGATTGTTTTTTATTTTATTTGTGCCGATTACAAAGCTAATTTCTACTACAGCTTTCATTATTAATCAGACAGTATGAGGCTGTGACATTGCAGGTGACGCGCAGGAGAAACAGCCGCCATTTTGTTTCAGACTCACATTGTTATTCCACAAAATGGATGTAACAAATGCTGTTTAAGTTTGCCCATATATCTATCATAATTTGCGTGTGTTTACTTTTTATTAGTCAGTTGATTTAGCAGCAAATGTTTAACAAAAGAGAATGGCTTCGTTTGAAATGAACCTTTTGCGGTTGCCAGTCTGTTGCTTTACTAGGGGTAGGAAATCCCACAACCGTTTGATCATCATAAGGACATAATAGGTTTACACATACAACTCAGCAATAAGTTAATATATCATATCGCCTGCAGTTTTGTTTTCCTTTGGTTTTGGTTAAAAAAGAAATTATAGTTATCAATATTTAAAAAAAATTCAACGCTACATAAGGCTTCAAAGTCGTTACAGTGATATATTTTGTCCTCCTGGGAATGGGGTGATACATTTATTGCATTATTATCTACGTAGCAGTACATTCTAATTTGGCCTAATTTATTAATTAATTCCGTCATAATTTAGTAATCAGTTATTTACAGCATAAAACGATTAATCCTGGTGAGTGAATCTGGAACTCGTGGCAGAATATCTTAATTATTAATTTATTAATTAATTAACGAATTAACAAACGGACTAATCAATAAATAAATAAAGTATTAAATATTTTAAAGTAGCATTCAAAAGCCAATTATAAAACAAATATGTTTCATATATTAAAAAAAAAAAAACGAAATCTTAAAATGCTTGTCGCAGTCGATCTGGAGTAAATCTCAAGAAAAACCCTGGACACCTGGGGCAACTAGGGGGAGAACCCGGAGGAAACCCATGTAAAATGTAAAACACCACTTTACTGCTTAAACTGGTAAAAGATAAGATAAAATAGAATAATTATGTTGTATTGCATTCTTGCATTATTGCATCTCTTAGCTATCTCGTGATGTGTTTCTTCCACAACATAAATTAATACAATGTAAATTTTAAAATATTTTTAAATGTCAACCTTCTTACTAATCATGGGAATTGATTATGTTTTTTACATTAATAATACCAGGACACAAAACATTTTTGCACAACATTACATTAATACAACATAGGTTAGGAACGGTTAATCCAAATATGGTTAGATTTTTGCTTTTGTTTTTTGCATTATCTGCCTGACCACTAAATTTTCCACTAAACAGTTCGGGCTTTCAACAGTACCCTAAACTTTCTGTTTTCTTATTTAAAGAGGAATAGTGATGAGATAAATTAAATATATTTCTTAAGATGTTCTAATTTTTCTCCTGATTGAGAATGCAGTTCAGTGCTTAGAGCAGTAAGTTGTGTTCTTAAATTTGGTTCATTCTTACAATACATTAAATAAATGAGAGAAAACTTTATTAAATTGAATATAAAATGCCCTCGTTGAATCAAATATGATTCAGGCACATTGATGGCCATTTAAATTGATCAGCTGGATGTAACCCTTAATTTTTCCCGTTCCAGTTGTTTGTTATTGTTGTTGTTGTTGTTGTTGTTGTTGTTGTTGTTGTTGTTGTTGTTGTTGTTGTTGTTGTTTCAGCCATTTTCTAAATACCTGGAATAAAAAGTATTTCCATATACTTTTTATAAAATTGTGCTGGTGCATAATTTGTTTCTCTCTTACAGATTAAAACCCAAGTGACCCGGGGGTCATGTTTAGTTTTGAACTGATGTAGAGTTTCTGCATGGAAACTTGAGTGTTTTACTATTATGTAAAGACTAAGAAATGCAAATTGAATTGTATGTCCATTTATAGATTATTAAGGAGTGAGGGGCGGGCCCAGCTTTTATTAAAATTTTTATATATACAATAATATAATATATCCAAATTAAACGTGAGGTTGGAAAGGAAGTATTCACTTGCAACAAGCTTTAAATTGAGGTTTATTTTCCTAGCTATTTTACCAAGAAGTAATACGCCTAGCTCGTTTTATTATATTCACAACGTGCGGCTTTGTTCTCTCTCTCTCTCTCTAGTACTTGTGTTATGGAGTTGGGGGTGGTGTTTCTAGCATGAACGATAGGTAAGTATTTTAACCAAATAATTGTTTCTGCCCTCTGTCGGACAAAATGCTAATTATTTTTTAATCCAAAGAGATGGAAGCCGTCATGTTGACGCAACTGATTTAGTCTTTCATTTAACCGAGATGCACTATAGCTTGCCTTCGTGTTTTTCATGTGATTAATTAAAACTAATCTGTATTTGACAGACAAATTATACATCAGTCAATGACAAGACAATGCACGTGAGAAGTGTGATCTTTTCAGCAATTAACTGATCTATTCAAGAGTTATATTCAACAGTTATAAGTTCCAGTTGATTTTGTTGTCAAATATGAACCTAATTATTATCCTAACTTTTGTAGTTCAAACAAAATACTTTCTAAACGTAGTTTTCTTTCTCTTGTATATAGTCATTGCTGTGTTATTTGCTTAGGTATATACAAATGTAAAAAATTATACTGATGTGTTTTAGCCTGGTGTTAAAAGAGGTTTAATTTAGTAATGTGTTAATGGGGCAAATGCTTCCCAAGGAAGATTAGCTCATTTTCAAATCTACCCAGTAAGCCTTTGGGTAGTCTACATCCGTGTTGTGTTTGCATTGCTTGAGGCATGATAGGCAAACAAAAACACAATTTAAAGTCACATTGCTGTGGGTTTTCAAAGGCAAACAGTAATTCATTATAATTAAAATGAAATGTAAGGTTAACATGTAATGGAGCTGTCTACCGATAAGCAAATTAAACAAATTTAATTTACGTTGGTTTAATTTGTACGTATTATTTCTTTAAAGTGTTATTTGGTTACTGAATGAACAAAATAATATAGGCTTAGTTTAGATGTTTGCTTTGCTTATAAACATCAAGATTAAGTTTACCAAAAATCAATGGCTTATGATAATTAGTACATCACTTAGTTATTTTCAAATTATGAACATCTTTAGTATAAAATAATATTAAGTAACAAATAAAACACTTTGTA